>OZ010575.1:106697646-106914646 GCA_963932145.1 Acanthosepion lycidas | reverse complement strand
TGTATGAATAAACAGGAAAGATACGCCATATTCATGAAACATCTGCTAAACTATTGTGAAGCTGGATATAATAAGCTAGATGGAAACAAACATTGCAAAAAAACCATATTCTTGTGAAATTTGTGGCTCTTCATTTTCACGGAAGTGGCACTTAGTGATACATATGCGTACACACACAGGAGAGAAACCATATTCTTGTGAAGTTTGTGGATCTGCATTTTCAGAGAAGTCAAACATAGTGACACATATGCGTACACACACTGGAGAGAAACCATATTCTTGTGAAGTTTGTGGAACTGCATTTTCACAGAAACATGATTTGGTCAATCATATTCGTACACACACTGGAGAGAAACCATATTCTTGTGAGTTTTGTGGATCTGCATTTTCACGTATGTCACATATGGTCAATCATATGCGTGCACACACTGGAGAAAAACCATATTCTTGTGAAGTTTGTGAATCTGCATTTTCACGTAAGGCAAATATGATCAATCATATGCGTACTCACACTGGGGAGAAACCCTATTCTTGTGAAGTTTGCGGAAATGCATTTGCAAGGAAACCAGCCTTGCTCAGTCATATGCGTACACACACTGGAGAGAAACCATATTCTTGTGAATTTTGTGGATCTGCATTTTCATGGAAGCCAAATTTGGTCAGACATATGCGTACACACACTGGAAAAAAAACAGATTCTTGAGAAGTTGTGGATCTATGTTTTTACAGAAGTCAGAATTAATTAGTCATGTGTGTACATACACTGGAGAGAAAACATATTCTTGTGAAGTTTAATAATCTGTATTTTCATGGAAGCCAAATTTGGCTATATGCATATACACTGGAGATAAACTATAATTTCATGAATTTCTATCTTCATGGAAGTGATGTTTGGTGAGCCATCTTTGTATACACACTGGAGAAATAAAATTTTCTTGTGATGTTTGCTGATAAGCATTTCAGAGAAATTAGTTTTGGTGCATCATGTGAAAACAGAGGATATAAACCCTATCTTAGTGCACATTTAGTTTCTGAATCAGTAGAAAATTCTTTTTAGTACTTGTGAAAATGCATAGAAATGATAAAAACCTTCTTCATAGGTTTGTAGGCATACCTTTACTGAGATGTCCTATTTTGCGTGCAATATGAATCATATTCTTGTAAGAGCTGCAATGCATTATTTAAAAAAAACTGCAAAAAGCAATAGACATGCGACGATTCTGGTAAGTGCACACCCTGCATCACGGTTGCATAAAAATATTAACACAGTAACCTCCCAATCTGTACATCCCAGGGATGTAACTTTTCTGATGAAAAGTGATACATTGTACAAAACTAACCCATAACAATTATGACAGTGTTAAAGGAATTTGTTGTTGGTTGATACTAAGTGAGCACCATTGACTTAATTTAAAATGTAACTGATATAATAGTTCTGTAGTCAAATCTTAATCATTTGTCAGATGGACAAGATATTGACAAAAATTAGTGCATAGATATTTTTTTTAATTTTGAATTTTTGTCCCTACCTTTTTATCACAAATCATTTGATGTTATTCTTTCAAATACTCTTTATTAGTTTTTTTCTTTGTCTTTCAACTTTTGTTTCTTTATTTCTTTGGGCAGTGGGATGTATGGGTGGCATCAATGTTGACTTGCAAGACATTTTAGATGCATGTGTGCATCTAAAAATGTATGCCTGTAGAGAAACCATATTTTTGTAAAGTGTGTGGAGCTGTATTTTCCGTCAAGATAGTGTCAGTAAAAACATAAATTTTGTTTAAAAATAGTTACTTTTCAAAATAAGTGAATTTTTGATGTCTATCTCCTGTGCAATAAAAATGTATTCTCCCTCTTTCCTATTCTCTTTTCATTTTGAGCTTTACCATGACTTGTCAGTTGTTTCTAAGCTGAGAGAGAGAGAGAGAGAGAGTCTTCCTAACTTTTCTTTTCCCTTTCTTTCATTCCAAAGGACACGTTTAGCTATGGTGAAATTTCGTAGAATTGCTGTGGCAGTTTTGTGACGTTCAGATTTCATCTGAACATTGGTCATGCTTTAGACAAGATCCTGTTTTTTATGAAAGAAAGCAAATTTTAGTCAGTCATTGCCCACAAAATACAAATGGCTAGATGAAACTTCATGTACAGTGACATTTGTACTAAATATTAAAAACAGGCACATCTCTGCATAAATCAAACAAATGCACCAACTTTTAATACTCAACCTCACTCGCCATGTTTTAATCTGTATTCAAATGATTGTAAAATCCTTTCCAATTCATAGGATGGAGTATGCAAATGTATAATGGGATTTTTTACTAGCCAACAAAATAGGCCAGCTCTCAGTTTAATTTGACTCAGTCCTGTTTTGGCTAGAAGTCAGGATGCCAAATTTGCTCTTGTATATCAACCTCAATTTTTACTTTCTGATCATTCATATTACTGTTGCTTTGCCTTATTACTGTTAATATGTCTTGCATATATTGTTTACTTGCTTTCTACAATATTTTTTTCCTGTTCTTTTCTTTTTCTTGTTATTGTTTATTGCAAACTTTGTCAGTTTTGTTTCTTGGACAGTTACATTTAACTATGGCCACTCTACAAAAATAATTTAATTATCAAAAAATTTGGTTTTTCCTCTTTATAATAACAAACATTTTGACAATAAAGCTTTGTTTATATTACAATTGGACCATTTTTTTTATCAGTCTGCTAATCTTTTAGAAAATTAGGGGTGGTACCTGTGCTAAATGTTTCATAACGATTGTGTGGATTCGTTTTCACTCCAGTTAAAATCCCAGTTGATGTAATTGATTATTTTCAGATCTTAGTAACAGTTCAGGATGATGAGAATAATTTATTCATGAGACTATTTTATTCAAGTCCCTTATTTTAATATACTCTATAATGACCATTTTGTTCTTATTTGGATTTGTGCAATGTTTTGTTCACATGCAATTAGTCTAACCTCTGTTTTAGTTGATAACCTATTTTAATGCTATTTAGGTTGTAACAGAAAAGATTGTTGTGGGTATTACTGATTAATTAGCCCTAAATGGATTTAAGGGGGATTACTTAGATCTTTTAATGGAATGTTTGTTTAATCTGATTGGCTTTTTATAAGTCAATACATTCGATTTGTTGCCATTTTTGTATTGAAATTTTGTATTTAATTTCAAAATACTTTGTCTCATTAGCTTAAAATAACTGTCATAATACTAAAATATAATTTTAATTGAACTGAGATTAACTGTAAATACTGATTTTGTTTCAAATTTATTGAATCAATTGAAAAATATCTTCTATAATAAGTTTAAAAAAATAGAATTTCTTAATTGAAATGTGATTAAGTGTAAATATCTTTATTGAACTTATTAAAATTTTTCAAAAATTCTGAAAGAATATATTTTCTTAACTGTTTTTGTATTGATTTTTTTAGTATTTTTTAAAAAAGTTTTGTTCAATCTTAATTGAACTGTATTTTGTTTTAAAATTGATTCCGTTTGACAAAACAAAAGTTGTGTTTTTATTTTTAATGTAAAAACTTTGCTGTCATAATTCTCAAAAAATAGCTTTCCAATTGACTTGCGATTAAGTGTAAAATATTGAGTTTAAGTGATTTGGCCTGATTTGTACCCTGTCACAATAGAAACTATAGCCCTGCAGTTTTTACTCAACGGGATACAGGTTCAAATCCTGTCGGAGGACGAATATTTTCTGTGAAAATTTCTCAGACATTCAAGCTGGTAAATGCTGTTTAATACTGTTTATTATAAACAGCATTTACTTAAATATTTGTATCTATAAAAAGAATGTATAAACATAAAATGTCTTTATATATATATATATATATATATATATATATATATATATATAAACAGATGGAATTTTGAAAATTTTGTTTACATTTTATAGGTACCACAAAAATGAATACTTTTTCCACAATGAAAGTAAGAAATTGACACACTGTTTCAAAATATTTGCCAAAAACCAGTGAATTATTTGGCTGAAATGAAATTTTTGGGATGTATTCAGTAATGAATATTTTATTGAATGGAGACATATGTAGAAGTTAATGGTTGAGATTAGATTTGAATAGCTTAAGAATATAATGATCAAGGAAGCATCCTCTTGGGAGTCAGTTTCCCAAAGCAGCTTATATCTGTTCAATGCTTATGAAAAAGCAATATGCTTTTTTTTTCACTTAAGATAGCAAAAATTGCAGAGCCATCTCACCTTTGAAAATTTCTGTTATACAATTTGCTGAGAAAATAATTTGTAATATTTTGTTCAAGTTTGTAAGGTCACTAAAATCATACCAGCAGAAAAAGGTTTGTATTCAAAGGTATAAAAATGCAGAAATAAATAACACTAAATCATGTTAATTTGTGACAAAAAAAATCAGATGATCTAAGAATTACCTCCCTTGATTTTGCCTTTTGGGAAAACCTTTTGCTTTGATTAAAAATGCTGTTTGTCCTTAAATTTCATTCAACCTTAGGTTCAAGCATTAGGTTAATTAAAATTTTAATATTCACCATTTTTTTTTATACGTTACATTATCTTAAAGGAATCAAATGGACGAATGCAAAAAATTTAAGTACATTTTTATTTATAATAGAAATACTTTTTGACACTTTCACATCCAGGTTGTTAGTACCCGATCTAATGCCTATGAGATTTATATTGGGGTCAGGGATGGCATTCCAATTGCTTGCTAAAACTACCCGATGAGATGTCATCAAAAATGACTTGATCCTCCAAAACAAATTGGGCCACTGTGGATGGTTATTGGGTGCATAAACCCCAATGAGATAAAGATCTTTATCCTTTATGGTAACATCCAGCACGCAAAGCCTGCCTGCTGGATCCACAAAAACGAGCACACGCTGCTTTCATAAACTTGCACACTAGCCTGGAAACACCTCTCAAACGTTCATCAAAACATGCTGAATAGAGGACAAACCTCTTAAACAGAATGTCTTCATGATCAAATTGAAAACCAGATCTGCATACGACATACATCCACCCCAAAGCATGGAAGATTGTGAGCATGCCTTGCCCTACGGGACTCCGATCTCAGACCCCGGGCATTCAAACTCACCACAAGAGTGCCATTATCAGTCCAGTTAGGGTTGGGAATCTAGCTTGAACATGGTCAGAGGGAAGACACCAACAGCCTCTCCCATTGACCATTGGCCCATCTCTGTCTTGCTAGTGCTGTCAGGGAAGATGTCACCAATGTCCCTGGAATAGGTTAATTTCAGAGCCCTAGAGAGTGAGGGGTGAACTAAAACTGGGATCCTCCCTGAACAGAACTGTTTTAGTTCAATTAACTTTGCATCTTCCAGAACGGCAATTGGATTACAGCCTCCTTGACTATACACCATATCTGCCATCCTTCCAACCCAGTACGGGTGATAGTTAGAACTTCACTGTCGTTGTCTCCATGTTTCTTGAAAGACAATAATATTTTAAGTTCTTTTATTCAGTTTCCGTAATTTCTGGTCTTTTCTACTTGGGCCAGGGAAATACAGCAGACGTCCCACACCTAAATTATATGGTAGTTTAGCCCATCTTTTTCTTTTTTCCTTGTCTTCCGCAGAAGGGCTTCAGAGTCTTTTGGATAGTTGGGAGATTTGTTGCTGTTGTTTCTTAGGGGAAGGACAGGAAGTAGGAACTGGAGTTTGGAAAGTATGTTTCTGAAATGGACTGGAATCTCTACTGAGAGGAGAGAATTTGCCAGGGCATGAATAAGTTGATGATGTTCTCTTGGATTTCTTATCAGAGGAGGACAGGGTAGAGGTCAGGGGTGGGCTTGTTCCAAGTTTCCTTTTTTTTTCAGTTTTTTTTTTTTGAATCCAGAGTCTGCATTTCTATGAAAGAGGCTGGGGTGTCACCCTTAACGCTAGTAGAGGGCGTGGGATTGTTAGTGCCTTTCGTCCTGGGGGCTATCTGGTGCTTCACTCTGGCCATACCAGCAACCAGCCAATTCCCGTCCTCTTTCTCCACAACTGCACAACCAGCAGGCAAAGGCTTTTTGGGGAATCTTGGATCTGATCTGGACCCAACCGGGTGTTTTACCACTCCAGTCCCGGATACTGGCATGCCCATTAAAGGCGAGGCGGAATTGGAAGACGCAAACAGAGGAGGATTTTGGTCGACTGGGGCTGACTTCCAGAGGCCTTCTTCTCAGGGCAGGAAGAGGAGCGTTGACTATTCTTGCCACACTCTCAGCATGCAGGTTTGCAGCAGGTCACAACAGCCAGCAATTTCAGGCCCCCAACATCCAGACAGTTGGGGATGGAGAGGAAGTCTTCACAGTCTAACATTATATCGAACAGCCATCCCCCACCCCACCAATTGCCCAAACTCTTCACCATCCTTAGTGGCTTAACCCCAGAGACTCCAGTGATTTTTTTTTTTACCACTGTGTCTTTCGTGGAGAATTACACTATTCTTTTCTCAATTTTCTTAAGTTCCTGGGGTTTAACCTTTTACAAGGTGGACATAACTCTTGGCTCACTCCAAGAACTCCATGGTATTGATGATGCATTTAGGTGGGGACTTCAAGTTTCTTTTTGTCTTGAGTACCACTCTGGTCCTCCCTTCTTTCATTATTAACAATTTTCTCGTTTTTTGCTTTTTGTCCATTATCCGTCACCATATTTTCTACTTTTGATTATTGAGGCCTCCATAATGTCAATTTTTGATTTTTGACATCTCCCAAAATTCAGCTCTGAATTGTAAAATACAAAACCAAATGAAACTAAGACATTATTTAAATAAAAATGCTTTTAATGGCTTCTATGAATAATATATATTAAGGACATTATTGTCGAAAGCCATAATATTTTTCTGATGAAAAATGAATTTTTACAAGAATGGTTTTATTTTTTTCAATTTTAAATACAAGATGTGATAAATCTGTTAAATATTTTAAAATTAAGTTTGAATCTATGTATTTTTGGAAATGCTGTTATTAAACACATCTATTTTTACAGATCATACATTTAAATGCTTATTACAATCTGCAACACAATAGTATTTTAAAAATATTTTTTAATGTGCAAAAAATGTATTAAAAACGTTTTTTTCAAAACTATGGATGCATGGTACAGAAATAATAGGTCACATGTTTTAAGAGAAAGGCCTTTAAGAAATTGATTTGCTTTCTTCCTGGGTAGCACATATCAAATTCTTTGACTGACCATCATCGTCGCATTTTCGAAATTTTTAATTTTCTTTTTTACATCCTATTTCACTAAATATATTTCATTTTTTAAATATAATTAATTTATTGTTTTTCAGTGAGAGACATACTGCAATTATTAATTATTTTCTTTTTTAGATTCAGTTTTACAGGGACAGAAACAATGCAGGCTTTCGACACATCTTTGTTTAAAAAAATACCTAAAAATCAATAAAATATTAGATTTTTAAGAATTCATAATTAAATAAACTGGTTCACTTAAAATTTGAAAATACTGTCACTAAATAAATAAGTAATGTTTGTTTCTAATTAATTACAGTAAGTAAACGTTTCTAATTTTCTTAATATAATATATATAATTGAATTTTATAACATTTTAAAATGGAGAATTTCACCTTTGTTTACAAAGTTGTCAAAAATGACTGACATGATCTCTTTTATGTAAAAAAAAAGAAAAGAACAAGATTTGTAACTAAAATTTCGGACATGTTAGAAAGGATTAAAAAATTTTTTTAAATAATCAAAAAAATACTTCATCTTTCATCTTAATAATAACATAAACATTTAGACAATAAAATATTATTATTATTTATCAAGTTTGAGGCCATTTTTCATCAGGTATGCTCTCATTTCGCGAAGTGGCGAAGTTACCTAATTTATTTTATCGTTAATTATTGTAGATTAGATTTTTACTAGTTTTAACCGGACACACACACAACTGCCCTAGATTGTGAATAATTTTTAAAATGGTCACTTTCGTATTGAAGAAGAATGTATGCTCCACTTGACAAAATTGACTGACGTTATTTGAAATGTTAAAAATTGAATCGCCATTATGTAAAAAAAGAAAGTGAAAACAACAAAATTAAGAATCTCTTAGAAATAAATCTTATATTCATCCTAGAGGGATATGTTTTCGACTTAAATCTGTGGATTAACTGGATTTTGTAAACTTTACTTTTTAGTTTTTACTTAAAACTCAATTAAAATAAATTACGTTTATGCCGGTAGACTATCGTTTTATGAAAATAGATGAAGTTTTTTAGTTGTATAATGTAATCATAACACTTGTTTTTTTGTTTGTTTGTCTCTTTTGTTTTTTAAATAAATAAAAAGACTGTACAGTACACCAAAAAAAGTGTAGTAATCAAGGCATTGGTATTTATGTTTAGAAATAATTTTATATAGCCAATAGTTTCGGAATATTTTTTTTTATACGAATTTTTTAAAACTTCTTAGTACATTAAATGAATAGCTTTATTTTTAAATTGACAAATCTTTTTTTTTCGTTGCTGTTGTTTTTTAGTTACGTGATATTTTTGAGATTAATAAATAAAATTGGTTCTTATTTATTTTCAAAACAGTTTGATATTAAAAATATCGAACTGAACCCAATGTTTTTTTTTTAATTATTCTGAAGAATTATGAGTACATGCAGATTCCAGACTAAACCCGGATATAAGAGAGATTTTATCTGGTCCCAAATTAGAGCCTGTGTTTTAATGTATATAAAATAGACCAAACCCGGATATAAGAGACTTCCTCTCCGGTCCCGACAACTCTCTCACATCCGGGTTACACTGTATTTTAGAGAATCTCCTTTTACACCGTTCTGCGTAATTCCTTTGTTCCGTTTTTACGTTCAGACAACTACATGCTTTCTATTTTCAAATAATTAATCTTTTTTAATTACATTTTCATTAAAAATAGGAAATTTTATTGATTACAAAATATTTTCGAGCTTGAGAAAGAAATATCAAGTCCAACAGTAACTTTAATCCTGTTTGTTTTCCTATGGAAAGGTTTCAGAGATTCTCCCTGGTTAAAAAGGTAAGTTAGAGACGAACTATCATGGATTTCCTAAAAAGTCACCAAAAACACATTCCAGTTAATTTAAATGTCTCCTTTGAAAGAAATTCAGTTACATTTCGGTTTTATTGTCTAAAGCTAATGAGAAAAGAAAAATGAATTTCCGTCTATTAAATATTTCAGGCATTTTTCTAGGTACCTCCATTTTTTTCCGCCGAAAAACAGCATAAAGCCACCAAACTTAACAAAATAAATTTTTATCGTCAGAATGCTTATGTTATTTAATAATAATTAAAAAAATACTTTGTTCTTTCTCTTAATAAAAAATTATTAAGAGAAAGAACAAAGTATTTTTTTAATTATTAAAAAACAATTTTTAAACACGTTCGAAATTTTGGACAAATTTTTTTTTTTTTTTCCAACTTCTGGTAATGGGCATTGGATATTTTGGTGTAGCCGTTTTCGGTAAAATGACGCATAAATTTGGAAATTCTTATAAAAATCAAATAATTGTTGGATTTTAATGAAACTTTTAGGATTTATTCAAAAATGAATGAATCAAATTCTTTGACTGACCATTTTTTGAAATTTTTATTTTTCGAAAATCTGGGTAAAAATATATTTTTTATATGTTACCTCCCTCCCAACTTAATTTCATGAAATTTTGTAGAATTTTCTAAAATAATTTAATTTGGTTTTAGTTTTTTTTTCTATTTTTCCTGTTTTGTGAGTTAGATAAAATATCTGTTATCAATTTAATAATTAATATAATAATTAATAATTTTATATCTCATTTATTAAATTAAGAATGTAATAACTGATAATATAATAATAAAATTATTTATCATATCTTAGTTATTAAATAATGAAATACTAATATAGAGGTAACTCAATAAGTTAAGAAATAGCATTTTAAATTATTATATTGTAAGAAAGCATCTTCAAAATTACCAAAAAAAATTCAGGAAAATGTTAGACAATTGCTAAAAATGTTTTGTTAATTTTTAAACTTTACCTGGTAGTTAAAAAAAAACAAACTGTTCTTTCATAGAATTCGTAAATTTGTCAATTCTGGTCGACCATACTTAATTGGCAGTCAATATATTGACGGATACGTTAGAAAAAATAAGATTGTCATCAAGAAATGCTTGTATGGGAAATGTTATGCCAGGAATAATATTTTGTTGTTTTTTTTTTTTTGGAGAAAAGTTTAATCTAACTTTAAATTTGCTAATTTTACAAAAATGATGTTTCAGAAAAGTATATTTTATTTTTACGGTATTTTTGAAACTGAGAATTAAGTTTTGTTTACAAATCAAAAATGGCTGTTGTGATTGTTTTTTCTGAACAATCAACTAAAAATCATTATAATTTCTATTTGAAATAAACCACAGTATTTTGTTTTCTGGAATTAGAAAATTTAATCCCTTAGCTTTCAATTGAAGATGGAGGTAAACTTCAAAAATGATTTTTCATTTATGAAAAATACATTTAAATCTTAGATATACCAAACTAATGGGGTTACCTAAATTTGACAGTAACACATTTTCTCATCCTACATTGAATCACCATGAAACACAAAAAGTAGAAATAACAAATTCAAAAATCTCTTAAAAATCCAATATTTATCCTAAAGATATGTTCTGTATAGAGTATAGCATGATGAAAAAAGTCTCAAAACTTAATGAAAACAATATTTTATCATTAAAATATTTGTTATTATTAAGAGGAAAAACCAAAGTATTTTATTATTATGTTTTTCATCCTTTGCAGCAGATTTTATATTTTAAATATTTTTATAATATATTTTTTAGAAAATCTTGGTAAAAATATATTTTTATTTTTACTTATGTTACTCCCCACTAATGTAATTTCATGAAATTTTTTGAAATTAAATTTTCATCGATTAAAGGCAGGATGCCTTTCAGAATGTGAGTCTCTTTTTGTTTTCAAACAACAATTCATTTCCTGAAAATCTACTCCAAATCATGAAATAAAAAATGAATAAAACTATGACATTATTTAATTATAAAAATTTGTCTATATTTCTGAGATGAGGTATTATGTTCATTATTTACATTATTCGGACTATTGTCCTCATCTTTGTCGCCATACAACGTTTCGGCCGTTGTACGTTCCAGCCTTCTTCAGGTGGTTGGAATGTCGAACTGAACACTTTATCACACTCATGTTTTTAATGGATGTTAGTTATCAGTTATCTCCTGTTAATTTCCCTCTGAAAGTTCTCCACTGCCTTAACCGGGTATTGAACTCACACTCTTTGGGTCCTGTCACTGGATCTAACCAATGCCTTTATCCACTGTATATTGTGTCCTTGAGGACATGTGAGTATGAATTTCTGGATATTATAAACCTAATGCCTTCAGCAACCATTTTTACCAGTGCTCATATTGTAATTTTGCTGTTATCATTCATGTTTTTACCAGAGCTCATATTGCAGCTTTGTTGTTATCATTGCTTTTCTCTGGCACTCCTTATTACTGGTTCCCATATTGTATTTATTGCTATGCTTGGTTGGCTCAGGAGATTTTTGTGGCCTAGCATATGTGCTGATTCCTTAAGTTTATGAATTTTTCAATGGTGTTCCTTGTCTATGATCTCAATATGATCCACAGAGGGCGATAATCTCCCTTCTCTCTCCATATGTGGTCAGCCATGCCTGATTTTTCCACTTCCCCTTGTGTTACATCTTTCTGCTGTTCTTGAAACCTTACCTTGAGGGGGCAGCCTGTCTCTCCTTTATATTTCTTTCCGCAGCTGCATGGGATAGCGTACACACAGTCTTTAGTCATGTTCTCCTCTATGGGGGGGGGGTCTTGGGAGAGATATCTGTGAAGTGTCGTCAAGCTTTTGAAGGTTGTCCTGATGTTATATGGACCGCAGATCCTTTGTATTTTCTCTGATAACCCCTTCACATAAGGCAGGCGGACTGTTTTCTGAGTGTTGTTGTCCTCCTCCTCTTGTATCCGCCTATCCCAGTTTTGGGAGGCTGCTGCCATGTACCCAGGGTAGTTGTTATATTGTAGGGTATCTACTTCTATCTACTTCTTTATCTAATGTCTCTGGGTCGCCACTTATGACTTTTGCTTGGTGTTTTTGGCCTCAGTTTTTACCTGGTTAGGTGTTATTGTTATTAAATGAAAATTATATTTCATTATCAAAAATTGAAAAGCTAAATACAAATAATTTTGCACCTAGATTTTTTAAATACTTTGTTATGCATATAAAATGTTATGTAAATTTCCTGTTTTTTGAAAGTATGGTAGATAATACACAACATTATCAAAAAGTAAGATTAATGACTATAGCAAATTTAAAGTTAACATTCCTATAATTAGATTACAGGGAATATTTTCAGAATTTTGAATTTACTGAGTACTTCAAAATTATATAAAAAAAAGTTTGGCAGGGGTACCTCCCACATAAGGACAAGACATTAGCCAGATGAAGACAAAAATTGAAATTGTTAACCTCTCATCTGCATTAAGCAGATGAAAACACCATTGCCACTAATGTCTTACCATTGTGTGGAGGGTATTTCTACAGCACAGTGTATATAATGAGCTCTCTTCTGAAACCATTTTTAGTAAGTATAGATTTTGAAAGTACTCTATTTGTGGGTGTGTATTTGTCACTGTTTTAACAAGAAGAGCACTCATTTAACCTTTAACACACTGCGATATTCATTGAGTATAATTAACCAGCCAACTGCAATAGCATCAGCTTTGATTTTCAGTTAGCCATTTTCCTATTACCATATGACAAAACTTGTGCAAAATTCAACCTCAGAATTGTATGCCATGTCTGTACTAACATTTTGTTTGACAATCTGCTAAAGGTTAATTCATAATGTTGCCACAGTGATGGTAGTAGGAATCAGAAACCATTTTTGGCCTCAGTTATTCATATTTATCGAATTTGATGTCAGGAAACCGGGATACTGTTTGGTAGATAAAATAAGCAGAAGCTTCTTAGAAAATGTACATCCTCCTCTTCATATTATGATGAATTGGCACTGGCTTTGTAGGGTAAATAGTACCCAGTGACTATATAAACTAGCCCATTATTATAAAGAACACCAGGTAAGAGGTAGTAGAAGCAGTTTGGAGTCTGTCTTCAGACTAATACATACCAGCATTACAGCAAGCAGTCAAATAGTGGTTGATGATGGGTATCTGACTTACATTCATTTATTTCTGCAGAGATATTTTCAATATAAATCTTTTGTTCTTTTTATATCTGTTCTCAGATTTTTTTTTGTTACAGTGTGGTTCATCCATAACATATTTACTATTTTCTGGGTGCAACATAAAAATAGGAAGACATTAGTCAGACAAAAACACCATTGCCACTAATGTCTTACCATTGTGTGGAGGGTATTTCTACCACACAGTGTATAATTTTAATAAGTATATATTTTGAAAGTACCCTGTGTGTGTGTATACTTGTCATGTTATTAATGAAAAGGGCACTCACTGAATCTTTAGCACTCTGCAATATTCATAAGTATTTCATCCATTGGGTATAATTAGCCAGTCAACTGCAGTAGCATCAGCGTTGATTTTCAGTTAGTCATTTTCCTATTAGCATCGTAAGATACAACTAAACTAGAGCAAAATTCAACTGCATGTTTTTTCTGATGATCAGAATTGTATGCAGTGGCTGTACAAACATTTTGTTTGACAAATGAAGTCATCTTCATACAGGATGCTGAAGGTTAATTCACAATTTTGCCAAGACATGACATATTGCAGGAGTGGTGCTAGTAGAAATCAGAAACTAATTTTGACCTCAGTTATTCATATTTATCCAACTTGAAGTCAAGAAACCTGAGCTAAAAAATATCAGGATACTGTTTGGAAGATAAAATAAACAGAAGCTTGTCAGAAAATGTACATCCTCCTCCTCATATTATGATGAATGGAGTAATGTGGAGTAAATAGTACACCCTCAGTGACTATATGAACTAGTCCATTATTCTAAATTTAATTTTATACTTTTGATGTGAATTATTCTTTGTTTTTAAATTCTTTGCAATATACATTTTGTGACCTTTTTAAAAAGCAAATATTATATATTTAACGCTGTCTATATTATTATGAGCATTATTTTAATTTTCAACTTGGGATGAGACTATTCATGCCAGAAATGCAACATTTTTACCTGTAAACAGAGATTACAACAGCCTAAAATGCATTCAGAGCTTTCTACATGAAAATGGTAAAACAGAACCTTCATCCTTTGGCTTATATTTTACATTTCTCAAACCATATTTTGGGGTCAACATTCCATTTGGCCTTTCTGGTTATCACAAAGGAAAAAAAACATTTTTGTTTTTTACCCTTGGTCCATATTTCAATTCATGTTTTCACCTTAACATTTTTAACCCTTCCAATTCCTATACACATTTTTCACATGAACCCAAACGAAGAAAATTGCCAGGTTAATTTCACTTGGTTTATATAGCTCTTGATACACCAAAATTAACCCTTCCAGTTATAATTTCTATCATGACACTTTTTCCTTTTCTTCTAAAATTGGAGTGGGTTAAAAGAAAAAACAAAGTTAGGAATTCTTTCAGCAGCAGGTCATGCGGCCTCTTACAACCTCTGCTGGCTTCTCGTCTTTGGGTCGCCTAAGTGCCCATTAATATGTATTTCATCCAACTCCTACTGCACTTCAAGATTCATTAATATTCATATCAATCGATTAATTATCTCTCAAACTTTGTTTATAAATTCTATCCTGTGTCTTTGACATCAAAGAATTGTCTTTATTGTCGACTTATGACAATATAAATTTTACCGCTTTGCATTTTTATAAAACCATACGTCATTTTAGATTTATGATTTTTAACAATTCCCTTGGTCCATATTTCAATTCATGTTTTCACCTTAACATTTTTAACACTTCCAATTCTCCAATTTCTGTACACGTTTTTCACATGAGCCCTTTTAGTTCTAATTTCAACTACTACTACTTAATAGTGTCACAGCTAAAGGTTAATTTAAAATTTTGCCAAAACATGACATATTGCAGAAGTGGTGGTAGCAATTTCGGCCTCAATTATTCATATTTTTCCAACTTCATGTCAGGAAACCTGGGCTAAAAATATCAGGATACTGTTTGGAACATAAAATAAGTAGAAGCTTGTTAGAAAATGTACATCCACCTCCTCGTATTATGATGAGTTGGCACTGGCTTTGTAGTGTAAATAGTACACACCCAGTGACTATATGCACTAGCCTATTATTATAAAGACCTCCAGGTAAGAGGTAGTGGAAGCTGTACATGTTTCATTTTCGATGTATATGGGTTATACCTTATTTCATAAAGATATTTGAGAGGTTTCCAGTACTTTTCCATCTCCATAGATAATAATTAGTCATTGCATAATGAATGGGGTTTGCCAATTAAATGATAACACAAGACTTTAATCTTCATTAATTTACATTCTATCCATGTTAATATTTCATGAATTACTCTCAGCCACTCTATGGTATATAGGTCTTGTTTTCATCTGGCATTGAAATATGATATTCCCTCTTCTGTATATGAGAGATTGCCCAAATCATCTTTATGGCTGCTGGTTTTATATCCATCTCTACAACATTCATGTTCTCTTGCCTGCTGTACTGGATGCAGGTGTGAGTTCACATCCTATACCTCTGCACAATGGTCATGAGTAATCCTAAATGAACTCCAGCACCTGACTTCATTTGATGGTCAGGTGTGAAATTTGAGTGTAGCATGTATCTGGCATGACAGCATACATACTTTTGAATTTAAAGTTTTCTTTTTCCTAGTATGGAAGTCAGTTTGATGATTTTTTTTCTGTTCCATTGCCCATTCCAACATCCATATATTCATGCCCACTGCTGCAAAATAAACTATATGTCATATTTAAACTTTAATTGATATGACATATTTCTGTTTGTTCAACAGGTGCATATTTTATGAGTAGTTTATTAAAATAGTTATAAATGCATTTTTATAAACCTATTTCATAACTCTAATGTGGTTTGATTTACTGCAGTACTCAGTTATATTATTTTTTTTCAGTTTCCATCTTTGGCAGTTTCTGAAACCATGATGAACATTCATAAGAAAGAAGGCAGTCTCACAGTGAAATTTGTGTATTGGCAGTTAAGTCCACACAGAAGAAACCTAACAGAACGTTCATATAGTATAAAACACTTTGTATGAAATCTGTGGTATTATATTTTCCATGAATTTAAATATCAAAATAAACATGAAAATTCACATGGAGGAGAAACGTTTCCACTGTGAAATCTGTGGATATAATTGTTCCCGAAATTCACATCTCAAAACACACATCTTAACACACACTGGAGAGAAGCCATTCCACTGTGAAATCTGTGGATATAAGTGTTCCCAAAATTCTGCTCTCAAAGCACACATGTTAACACACACTGGAGAGGAACCATTCCACTGTGAAATTTGTGGATATAAGTGTTCTTTTAATTCTGTTCTCAAAACACATATGTTGACACACAGTGGAGAGAAACAATTCCACTGTGAAATCTGTGGATTGAAGTTTTCCCAAAATGCAAATCTCAAACAACATATGTTAACACACACTGGAGAGAAACCTTTCCATTGTAAAATATGTGGATTGAAATTTTCTCAGAATGGAAATCTCAAAAGACACATGTTAACACACACTGGAGAGAAACCATTCCAATGTGAAATGTGTGAATTGAAATTTTCCCATAAAAGCAATCTCAAAAAACATATGTTAACACACACTGGAGTAAAACCATTTCACTGTAAAATCTGTGGACTTAAATTTTCCAAGAATGAACATCTGAAACAACACATGTTAGCACACATTGAAGAGAAACGTTTCCACTGTGAAATCTGTGGATATAAGTGTTCCAAAAATATTACACTCAAAACACATATGTTAACACACACTGGAGAGAAACCATTCCATTGTAAAATATGTGGACTGAAATTTGCCCAGAATGGAAATCTCAAAAGACACATATTAACACACACTGGTGAGAAATCATTCCACTGTAATGTTTGTGGATATAAATGTTCCGTAAATTCACATCTCAGAATACATATGTTGACACACACTGGAGAGAAACCATTCCGCTGTGAAATCTGTGGATTGAAATTTTCCCAGAATGGGAATCTCAACAAACATATGTTAACACACACTGGTGAGAAACCATTCCACTGTAATATCTGTGGATACAAATGTTCCCAAAATTCACATCTCAAAAGACACATGGTGATACACACAGGAGGGAAACCATTCCACTGTTAAATCTGTGAATTTACATCTCAAACTGCACATGTTAACACACACTGGAAAGAATAGTAGTTCACCAGAGAGCTACACAAATCAATATCAAAGATCAACTTAAAAAATTGTACTAATATGCCAATATACAGCATGCGTATATTCCAGACAAACTTGAAACTTTCAGCAAAGTTTTGAAGTTCTATCCATTCATTGACTACAACCATTCATGAAGCAAATCACTAAATATCAGGAAAGCATGTTAGAAAGAAACATGATAACCAATAAATCCAGTCTAAAAAATACGTCAAAAAACGACATTATTACGTCATTATTTTTGCACCAACCTAATATATATATATATATATATATACTGAAAGTGTATTGTGAAACTGAAATCATTTCGGATGAATTTTTAACTGGAGACAATCACAGCAACTGAAGTTAAAAACAAAAAATCTCTAAGTCAGTAAAAAGTTTCCAGTGAAAAAATAGTTATATTTTCCTTCATTAGAAGGTAGTTTAACAATATTATGAAAATATATATTTTCTTCTAAGTAATGTTTTGATATCAGCAGACTTCATTACTTTTAATTTTTAGTTCCACTGAAGCGATTTTAAATCTCTGTCGCCTCATTTTCACTACAGTAAAATGTATTTTAAATAAATAAGGCTAAATTTGTTTGGTTTTTTTTTTTTCGCTAAGACTATTTTGGATTCCCCAACTATGTTTTAATGTGCATAGAAGAGCAAATTTTACTTTGAATGAATGTTTCTTGATATAAATCTTACAGGATCTTTCCTCAAGGCAAAGTCATTGTTGATTCTCTTCAGTGAAGTTTATAGAATGAAAATATTAAATACAGATTTCAGGTAAACTCTTCCTTGGTTTCCATCCAGTAATCAGGTAAGGTTGTGAGCATGTCAATACAACCATCAGCACCACCATGAACATGGTTTTTTGGTTTGTGGAGTGGCAAACTACTTTATGGCATCAAGAATGAGGCAAGTCATTGTCCTGCTAAATTTGAAGATTTTCGAAAACAACATCTGAAGTGACATCTCAGTTGTATACAATTCTAACAGCTACTGAGTTGTTTTAGAAATATGTCTGGTCAGACTATCAGGGAAAAAAAATTATGTCACGATATCTGTGAATAGATGTCTCTGCCAAAACTTAAAATTATCTCTAATTCTGTGTCTAGAAATATGATTTTTTGCTTCTACCCATTTTCCTGTTAATGTTTTAGAAATTGCATTCATGGATAAAGTTGAACTTAGAACAAATTTTGATTGATTGAATTTATTCACTTCATAAAGAGCAGATCTCTAATAATTCATAACTAGAAAAACTGTTACTTTATGCCCAAATATGTAAAGAAAATAATTGAGAATGATGGCTCTTTTATTAAGGATTGTTTTAATCTTAGCAAAGACTAAAGGAAAACAATTCTAATATATTTCTTTGCCATATTTAGATGAATATTCAGTGAATGTGTTTTCTAAAAAGAATCTTTCATAAAATAAGAGAAATCCTTTAAAAAGTAAAACAATTTAATTTTCAGATTAGAAAATAATGCTTTGGTTCCTGTTAAATTGAAATGCTCTTCAAGTGTGGACATAAGCATGTGCACTCACTTGAAGGAGGTCAAGCTGACATTAAAGAACAAGGATCCTGTACAGTTGGAGACATTTAGTATACACCCTTGTGCATTAGATTTTTATCCTTACCAGTGAGTAAATCAAAGTACTATAGACTGGCCTGGAAACTCTCCTGATTTAAATCCAATCGAGAATCTGTGGTCAGTCTGCAAGGAACAGCTTCATGGAATGGGCATACATGTTTCATTGGAAAAATGCAAAAAGAGAATAAACGATAATGGAATTATTCATTTTGTTTTAATTAATTTGCACAAGGGTGTACATGGTAACAACATTTGTTACTTTATTTTGCTAGTCTCTGTTTGGACACTGTTAATTGATGATACACCAGAAACGAAAGCAAAGAAAAAAGAAATGGGTAATTTATATTTCACTTTGGAATCTGAACTGTTTACAAAAGTTGATTGTGCAAAATACAGGAAATTAACTTAAATATGTTTACTACAAATGAACTTTGTTTCTTCGAAGTTTTAAAATGTTTAACAGTTTGGTTCAATTATTTAACTTTAGAAGAAAGTATATTTATAAACACAGAGAGTTTTTTTTTTAAATTACCTTTAATATTAAGTATCAAATGACAGTTTCCTGTTGGACTGTTGTAGAATGGTTTAATTCATATTAAACTATGAAATTATTTCTCATATATTTTCATCAAAACTCAACAGGAAAAATAAAATTTATTTAAATTAAAAAGATGTAAACCTTTTATTAAACTTTGTCATAAGAACAGACACTTAGAAGATACTTAATAAAGGCTTTAATAAACAAATGTTAGAAATATTTACCAAACAGAGTATTAAGGTGGGAGGAGGTAATAATTACATGAATAGTTCCAATTAAGGGAAGTAATGCATATGGTAACCACCCCATCTCTCACTTTCCTTTTTTTTTTTTGCTGGATATCAAAATATCGATTCTTTGAAAATCATCTTCGTGTTTGTGCATCTTTGGGAATCACAGAAGCTTGAATTTTAAAGTTACCCACTATTTTCTGATAGGTATCTGACTTACATTCATTTATTTCTTCAGAGATATTTTCAATACAAGTCTTTTCTTGAGGGTTGTAGATTTGTTCTTTTCATATCTGTTCTCAATTTTTGTTTTTTTTTTCATTAAAGTGTCGTTCACCCTAGCCATATTTCCAATTTTCTGAGCACAAAATTTTCTTTATTAAAACTCTTTTAAAAATAAAATTTACTTTTCTGAAACTTTATTTGAGAAAAATTAACTGCATTAAAGTTTCAATTTTGCAGGAAAATGTTGTTATGAGGTGCTTACAATTATCAATACACTTATGTTTGGAAATTTTTAAATTAGGTACATGTGTCTGAGTTTAAATCTATATTTTTTTGACAATGAAATTAAGGTCAACCTGTCTAGATTGAAACATCCTACTAAGGAAAAACATTTATTCCACAGAATTCATCATGTATATCCTCCCTAGTTTTTTTGAACAAGAGTTAGTCATTTTCCTGTTGACATCATAGAATATGATAACACTAGTGCAAAATTCAACCACACTATTACCTGATGCTCAGAGTGACAGGCAGTGGCTTTACAATTTTCTTTGACCAATGAAGTCACTTACATACAGAATGCTATATAACACAGCTGGTCCAGCTCTATCCCGAATCTTTCCAATACTGGTCAGTACTATTGCTGGCCAACTGATGGTTATCTGATTACTGTTTCATTCTTTAATCTGCTTCTGCACCACATTGTGTTCCTTGATCACAAAGCAATTAAGATTGAATTTTGTCCCTATACAAGCACTGGTTTGTACTGAGAAGAACGTTTCCACTGGCAAAAATAAAATTAACATAAAATAATGAAGAAGGTCACTGTGTTAATTTTCAATTAGTCTATATAGTTGTTGATATAAAAAAAATTAACCCTTTTTGTTAAAATCTATCATGATACTTTGTCCTTGTCAGGTAAGAGGTAGTGGAAGCTGTTTGGAGTTCACTGTACATGTTTCATTTTTGATGTATAGGGGGTTATACCTTATTTCATAAAGATATTTTAGAGGTTTCCAGTGCTCCTCTGCATATTCTGATGAACTGGCACTGTTGTTGAGTAAATAGTACATGACCAGTTACTATATGAAGTAGTCCATTATTATAAAGACCCTTGGTTAAGAGGAATAATGTTGAATTTAATTTTATACTTTTGGTGTGAATTCAGTTCAGTGTAACTTGTGTAAATAATAGATTAGCATTAATGTTCCCACGGTCAGAAATTTTGTTGTTTACATTTGAAAACATATGCATTATTTTAGGATATATGACTGTCCATTAATTTTTGTAGAGAAATATTAATCCTAATCATTAAATATTGTATGTTTTTGTAAAAAAAAATGTCGACAGCAATTTCCCAAATTTCCTGTTTTTCTTTCTTTCTAGATCCTTTGCAATATACATTATGTGACCTTTTAAAAAGCAACTAGTTTTTTTTATTTAACACTGTCTATATTATTATTAGCATTATTATTTTAATTTTCAACTTGAGTTGACACTATTCATGCCAGAAACGCAACATTTTAACTGTAAACAGAGATTAAAACAGGCTAAACTGCATTCAAATGTTTCTGCATGAAATGAGTTGCTGAAATAAATTTCAACAATTGCAATCTGACTGACTTGAAAACTTTTGTCAAAGACAAGAGTTCATCATGTTGCAGAGATGAAAATGGAAAGACAGAACCTTGTTACTGTTGTGGATGTTAATTCCTTCTCCATCTTGGCAAATGTAAATTCAAGTAAAAATTGAGTATGGGTAAATAAATTTATAATTTCCTTACATACATACAAAACTAGTAACTGTTATCTGTTGCTAAGGCGACAGAGAAAAAGAATCGTTAAATTAGAAGCGAAATAGACATTGATGATGGTTGTTGTCAGTCGTATTTTCCTCTCAGCATGTTGGTATTGACATGAACACTGGTTTAGATCATGTCCTTCTCTTGCTCAGCTTGCCAGTATTGACATCATAACTGGTCTGTTTCAATTAAAGTATAGCCATCAATTGGCTCCAAATTAATATTTTGTTTTCTAGAGCGGGCGTGTCTCCGACTGGTCAATAAACTGTTCATTTTATTTTGGTTAAATCTTTTGTATGCATGAAGCCTATGCACAAAAAACATATTTATGCAGTCTTCTTTGGGCCGTTAAGTGGTCAACATCCATTTTGTTTAGAAAAACGTAAGAGGCATGACAACAAAATATAACTTGACTCACATGTACGCCACAAGAATTCTTTTTTAAATATAAAAAATAAAAATTTGTTTTGTGCATTTAGTATAGCATGTCAACAAAAAATTGTTAAGCATTAACATCATTTGTTGCATCTTTTCATATCATTTTATGTTATCTTAACATTAATTCATGAAACTTTTTAAAATAATTATTTACATTATGTCACGTTTCTATATAAAAATCACTTTGTTGAATAATAAAAATGTAAGCAAAACCAAAAATAAGGTTGTTTATTTTCCACTGTAAACAATTAATCATACATAACACAAATTCTGTTGCATCCTCCTTATTTTATGAGTAAATAGTACACTAAAAGTGACTATAAGAAATAGTCCTTTATTATAAAGACTTCCTGGTCACAATAGCTAAAGGTTTGTACAAAATTTTGCAAAGACATGACATGTTGCTAGTGTGGTGGTAGTAACAATAGTCTGGCCTCAATAGTTTTATCTTATTAATCTTTTAGTAAATGTGAAAAATCTTTTTTTAAATATTCATTTCAATGTATCACTTTTTTTTCAAAATCAAAACTTAATTTTTTAAATATAAAAAGTAGAACTTTGATTGTTTTGTGCATTTAGTGTATCATGTCAAACATCAATAAAAAAAAAAATTAAATATTAACATCATTTGTTGCATATTTTCATATCATTTATTCATGAAACTTTTAAAAATAATTATTTACATTATGTCACTTTTCCATATAAAAATCTTTGTTGAATAATAAAAATGTAAGCTAAACCAAAAATAAGGTAATTTATTTTCCACAATAAACAATTAACCACACATAACACAAATTCTGTTGCATCCTCCTCCTCCTCATTTTATGACTAATCGAATGTTGTGGAGTAAATAGTACACTCACAGTGACTATATGAACTTGTCTATTATTATAAAGACCTCCAGGTAAGAGGATTGATAATGCTGAATTTAATTTTTAATAGTATTAATGTTTTGTTTTCTAGAGCAGGAGTGTCTCTGACTGTTCATTTTATTTTGGTTAAAACTTTTGTATGCATGAAGCCTATGCACAAAAACTGTATTTATGCAGTCTGCTTTGGATTGAGTGGTCAACATCCATTTTGTGCAGAAAAATGTAAGAGGCATGGCAATCACAGTAAAACACAACTTCACTCATGACATAGACTCTTTTCACCAAAAGAAAATATACTTTCTTCTAACAAGTTCGAAGAAACATCTAAAAATGTTACAACTCTCGCAAGTCCAGAAAACAGGTCATTTTCCTCAGAATACCACCCACCTGCCAAATTCATAAGAACCCACCAGAAAATACCAGCAACACAGAAGGCATCACTGAGACCCAGAAGAAGTTGATTTTCAACTTTTCCAGCACCCAGCAAAAACATTACGCATTCTCTCTCAAGCTTAACAAAAATAGATGTGCAACAATTCAATAGCCACCAACTCACCAATGGTTTAAAAATTTGCACAGACAACTGAAAATCAGTTTAATGAAACTGGTGAAAAATCATCAATCTGAATAGATCTCTTCAAAAATTCTTAGGAAACATGCTTTGACACTGTATTTAGATTCGCAGCTTTCTCTAGCATAACCCCAGCTTAGTATATAGGGATATCTTTCATCTGAGTGACTGAACACATACAGGAATCTATTCGCTCATACACACAAATCCTAATTTGAATGTCTTCATTCTTTTCAGTTTTATTTACAAAAATATTACTGTATTTTATCTCCTTTGTTAATCAGTCACTTGTAAAATAAAAATATTGCCTTGTTGGAATTTATTTAATTTCTTTCCATCTCTACTGATACTGACAACACGTGCAAGCATATATATATATACATTTTTTAGTCCAACTAGAATTCGTCCCACAACAGTAAAACATCTGTAGCGACGGTGTTACCATTGTTGTTGTGAACGTTAAAGTCATCATTATTGTAGTGATAGAGTTACCAATATTTAACTTTGGCTAGGAAAGGTGGGATTAAGGACAATGCGTGGACGCAATGCAATTTATATTTGATGTAAATAGCACATAGAATAAAATACAAAACTGAACGGAATGATTCCAAAACATAATTGAATTTATTAATATTTTATATACATGCATGCGAACTGAAAAGGTAGGACAGAGTCGTGTCCCTTTGATTAGGTAATAGTTGTACCTGAGTTCATATTAAAAGGAAGTAATATTAAACTATAATTTAGAAGAATAAAGTTTGGAATTGTGAGTTGTAAAGTTGGTAAAAGTTCAGAAGAGATTTCAGAGTTTGTACTTGCGTGAATGTTGGTAATGGTCTTTAACGTCTGACCACAATGGTTAAGATGGGAGTTCTTGAAGATTACATCTTGGTACTTGGTAGCAAGGAATGAGACATGCGCAAGAGAGAGAGATGAATGAAAACAAACTACTCAGGGAGCTCACACGTGTTCTGCTTATATAATGGTCGTGTACCACGTGGGAGGCTCCCAGCATATTGAGCGGGAAAACAGATTGGTTGCGTGCAGGCGGTTTGATTGGTCGGAACTGACCAATCAGCAAGCTAGATTGAAGGTGATTAACCAATGAATACTTGTTATATATTTGTAAGATTGTGATGGTGAAAATTGTAACAGGAATAGTGCATTTCCTAGCAGGGGTTAACTAGCTTGTTGTGGAAGAGTCCACACATCTTTTTTTTGTACATCACTAAATACAGACGAATTGTACTGAAACATGTCTGTGTTAATGTTGAAACACGTTTGATCTCTGTTGTTTTTTTTTCTTCTGCTTGTATAAAAAAATAACATTTATTAGTTAATGCAATAGTGTTGTTGCTTTTTGAAAAACACCAAGCATGTGTGAATGGTAGACTTATAGATATATGTAAGATACTGGTGAGAAAAATTGTCTCACCCAATATAGTGAACCAATTTTCTTAGTAGCTGACCTAGCAAGGGATTCAATAGAATTACCACTTCATATCAGTTGAGAGAAGACGTGAATACCAGAACTTGTCAAAGACTTTCACGTTGTCCAATGCTACAGCACGGGTTTCACCATTTTTATCTAGAGTATGATAGACTCCTTCCGCAGTTATCATCTTTTGTGAGTAGCCTTTGATAACAAACCAATCATGAATTGTTTGTCGCCATTTTTAATAGTGTTCACACCCACCAACTTCAAATGAGATATACCTCTCATTTAAATCATAAGTATCACATAGTTTTAGTTAATTAATATGTATCATTCATTTTTAGAGTTTCTATTTCACTTTCAATGAGACATTTAAAGTAATAACTACAATGTAAGTATTGGATAGATATATTTCCTCATATATTGGACTGACAAAGAGATTGTAAAAGTATGAATTTTTGAAAACATTTAACCAACAGATTTTAAGTGTGGAAGATCACTTCCATGTACATGTTAGTCGTTTGAATTCTGAGAAAACCTAACCCCACAGGTTTTACGATAGGGATTACTAAATACCATATTGTATTTATATTAAAAGAAAATTTTGTACAACACATCACAAGTGACTATATTTATATTGTCAAATCGTAACCAAACACCAGAAATCTCAAAAGAAAACTGAAATGGAAGTAAACATTTTTTTTTGTGGTATTAAATGAGAGAATCAATAAGATTGTAAATAAAAATAATAATAACAAGAGAAATATGAGAGAAACAATATATGTGTATAATACAAGTGCAAAGCAAAGCAAAGCAACTATAAGACAGTAATAAAGCAAAGGTTGACAAAGTAGGAACAGTGTTCTCATGTAAAAGAGATACAGTCAGTGGTGTCATTGTACCAATTCTTAAAATTATAAAAGCTTAGTGAACCTGTTGTTGAATTATCCAAAAATAATCTTGTATATCAATAGCTGATTGTTAAGGTAAAATCTTAGTTATGCAAGCTTCTCTTGGAAAATTCATGAAAAGCATATCAGAAGATTGGTAAAGTTTTGGGTTCAAGTTGGGGTGTATGCAGCCATAGATCAACTATTGCAACATGGTGGTCATTATATGACTTTTTTTTTCTATTGATGAGAAATTTGCAAGAATGGCCAAGCATCTTTCCAAGAAATCTTTTATGAGAGATATGGCATTAATGATCAATATACTCAAAGAAATTTCTTTGTTTTCAGATGATCTTCAGGGAAAATGTAAATATGTGCTGAACAATGGATTAAAAAAACAAAGCATTCACATTTCTCAGAGAGAACAGTGGTACTTAAGAAACTATCATTCGAGACGAGAATTTAATTTCACAATCTTTAGAGATATGTACATTGTAAAGAAAGAATTAAGCTTCCAGCTATCAAAACTGTCAATGGCTGAAACACGTAGCTACATGTTAAAAAATGCATTTCTTCAATATCTGGAATTGAAAGCGAGTAAATATTTGTTTCAAAAGTAGGTGACATTCCACAAATAAAGTTTCAGAAACATATATTTTATTTCAGAAAAGATTGTTTTAAATACAGAGAATTGAATTGCAGACAGATGGATAAAATCATGGAGTTTTAGGAATTAAAAAATAACTCATTCCAGTCAATTTAAATTAGTTTTGAAATATAGCAAAATATTTTGCCAATTGGAAATATTAAATTTAATCTATTAGCTTGAAATTAAAATTAAAATAAAAGCTTCAAGCAATATTTTTAATTTCTAAAAATTAATTTTAAACCTTCGGTATCACATTTATGTGGAAGTATTTATAAGAAAAGGCTCTTTCTCATCTTTCTATTATCTATTACATCCAGATATGTTAATTTTAAATTATTTTGATATTCTTAATTTAGTTGATCCTACAATTGACACTGAAAGAAGTTATAAACTTTCAAAAATTGAGACAGAAAAAGCATCAAATTTCTTAAAATAACCGTGATTAAAAATACAACCAAGCAACAACTCAACAATTTCGAGTGAAAAAAGTAAGTGGTTTGCATATGCAAATTTTTTGTTTTCTATGTTAACAAGTATTCCAAGAAGAAAAATAAGTTTTCTCGTTAATCTCTTTGTAGATGTTAAAAATCTTTTTTTTCAAAATATTCATTTCAATGTAACACTTTTTTAAAATGTAAAAAAATAAAAATTTGATTCTTTTGTGCATCCATCCGGTGTTAAATGACCAGATATATTCGGACTCCTTCCTATTGCCAGATATTGAAACAGCCCGTCTCAAGTTTACTGACATGATAATTTTTACCAAAATTGATCTGGAATCTGCATATAACCAACCAGATTTAAAATTGACAACCATTTTCAAGAAGTCACCAAGATAAACAATCCTCTAGGTCATCTAAGGTAAACCCATATGTCGTTTGAAATTAAAATATCTAGCCACATATTCCAAAAGGGTATTAAGAAAGTTTTAGGAGGAGTAAAAAAAACACCACTGTCCATCAGGATGAAATAGGTATTGGCGTGCATGCCGAGGAGGAGCTAAAGAATGAAACAGAACAGGAGACTGAGTAATGCAGGCAATGACAATTGAGATAAGTGTAAATTGCAGAAAATTTCATACTAAGGGTATCAAATATCTAAAGATGGGATCTCACCAGATGACAGACAGACTTATTAGTAAAATATCTGTTATATCGTACATATTGACTATAATGGGTATGTCCCAATCAGTAAAAATACAGAATATACTGTATGTGATAGTCATTTGGCTTTACTGTGGGATTTCACTTGTGATTCACCTTGATTCACTTCTATTAGGTTGGTGAAAAAATAATGACGTAATAATGTTGTTTTTGACGTTAAAAATACGTCAAAAAACGACATTATTACGTCATTATTTTTGCACCAACCTAATAGCTCACCACTAGCAGTTGATGATGTACTGGCGAATCTTGTTTCTGTTATAAGTAATATCATTCCGTTTCTAACCTTCGTTTTGGTTATTCTTATTCGGTAACCTTTCCCTAGGTTACAACACTATCACAAATAAGTACACCAAAAAATAAGAGAGAGTTAGAGTCTTCATTGGGTTTAACTTTTATAATAAATATATACCTCGATATAGCAATATGATTGTACCTTTTGTGAACTTTAGAATGAAAAATAATGAATTTCAGTAGATTGAAAGACAGGAGGTAGCCTTCAAAAACCTAAAGGAACCACTTAGAAACAAGCCAGCAGTCATGGTATTTGACCTGACAAAAAAAAAATTCACACTAACTACTGATGCTAACAAACATGCCACAGCAGAAATCTTATCACAAGAGGGACATCCTATTATGTATTTGCTGCTGTCAACTTTCTGGACAGAGACAAATTATTCTGAAAAAGAAGTGCTGGCAACTCTTTGGAGTACTGAAAGGATGTGCAATTTGTTTTTGGATAACAAATTTCTACTAAAGTCAGACTCTTAGAGTTCATTTTCAAACAAAGAAGAGCATTGTAAAG
Source organism: Acanthosepion lycidas (assembly GCA_963932145.1). Taxonomy (NCBI): domain Eukaryota; kingdom Metazoa; phylum Mollusca; class Cephalopoda; order Sepiida; family Sepiidae; genus Acanthosepion; species Acanthosepion lycidas. Next base: position 106,886,025 of record OZ010575.1, on the reverse strand, counting down.
TCACATTGTTCAGAATTTTGCAGCGGGCAATTAAGCTTAGGGTATTTGATTTCAACATGTATAGTAAAGGAAACGCCATTCCACATGTAGACACATTATCAAGATTGAATTTCAATACACAGAATATTGAAACAAATAAAAGTTGTGAGGACAGAATTTTGTACTGGATAGAGACAGAGGTGTTATCAGTCAGACAGCTCAGGTTTGAAACTAAGCAGGATCATATATTAAAAGGAGTACTGAATAGAATATGGAATAATATATGGAGCAATTGCTCTATGGCAGAAAGACCTAAGAAAGCAAGGCACAGATTAACAATTGAAAGAGGAATCATATTGTAGTGGAGATCTTATTGTACAACCGAAATCATTTCAATTAAGTAATTTTTTGGTTTAAGTTAGTAAGCTTAGATATGCAAATTTTATAAAGCATCTTAAAATCTAACTAAAAGTCAATAAAATATTAAATAATTGCTGAAAATATGATAACTTGTAAAAATTACTAGGTAGTTAACCCCCCACACACCAAAAAGAAGGCATTCACTTAGATTTCATAAATTTGTGTCAACTCTAGTCATCTATACTAGCTGTCATCACCTCGAAACTTATCGATATTTCCAATTCAGTGTTTTTCACCGGAAAAAAAAAAAAAATCAAAAAAAAATCGTTATCATTACATCGGACACCAACGTAAACAAAACAAGATTTTTAACATGCTAGAAGATCCTTGAGGACACATGGCACAGTGGATAAAGGCATTAGCTAGATCAGGAGACAGGACCCAAAGAGTGTGAGTTCAATACCTGGGTAAGGCGGTGGAGAACTTGCACAGAGGAATTAACAGGAGATAACTGACATCCATTAGACATGGCATGTGGAACTAGAACAGTCTACCCCAGTGAGCAAAATAAAGGGTTCAATTCGACATTCCAACCACCTGAAGAAGGCTGGAGCATGTTGAAACGTTGTGCTAAATATGGCAACAAAGATGAGGACAATAGTCCGAATAATGTAAATATTATATCTGGATGACTGTTTCACTCTGCGGAATGAAAGTCTGGATAAACTAAAGACATTTCAAACATCCATTAATAATATAAATTCTAGCATCCAATTCAATATGGAGTAGAGCAACAAAAAATTTCTCTTTTTAGACATAATTAAGAAAAAATAAACACCAAACTAGAAACTGACATATACTTTAAACAAGCCTGATTCTCAAAAGTATTTCCTTTTTACATCTTCTCACCTGAAATACACTCGTACCAAAATCTCACTCAACCTAGCCAAGCGGATATGTACAATAGTCTCAAACACAACCACAAGAAATCATGTACTAGAAGAGATGAAAAAAATACTCATCAAGAAAAAATACTCCCAAAGTTTGATCAACAATAGTATTGAAAAAGCAAAATAAATCAACACCCACACACTCTGAGAAACAAAAGGAAAAAAAGAAAACGTTATTCTTTATAACTCAACTTTCAACCTAAAGAACACAGAAATCTACATGCACATACAACTAAATCTATCAATTCTACTAAGGGATAAAAAAAAGAAAAAAATGAATCCCTATTACAAAAATATCCAATCATAAAAAGTAAACAACCAAAATCACTAAAAAAAAAGTTACTGACAAGTGTAAAACTGCAGAACACAATTAAAGACCTCCAGGTGAAAAAATGCAACTGACCCTTTTGCAGATTATGCAGCTACCTATTAGAGGGCCATGAATTTCATTTCAAAGATGGATTAAAATTAAAAATGATTTCTCGTGCGACCGAGAGAATTTAATATACATAATTACATGCAAAAGTTGCCATGGGCATTATATTGGCCAAATCGGCCAGTCACTCTGGCAAAGGATGACAGTTCATCGCCAGCAAACTAGGGCCCTCCACACTAGAAAATTACTCCTTTGCCAACATAGAGGGATGCGGAGGACAAAATCTACCAAATTTTAATGTCTTCCCATTCTACCAGTGCGATTACAGACCCACTGAACAAAGGCGGATTAATAAGGAAACATATTTTTGTCAACAAGTTGAAACCACTATTTAATTTATTACATAAACAGATTCTACCAATTTCTCCTTACTATAAGAGACATATATAACCAGTTACGCTCCTTGATTAGAATTTTTTTCATTTGTTCAAAACCTCAGCATCAACATATGGAGATACAAACAGTTGAAACCTTTTTGTAAAACTAAGCAAAACTGGTTAAAGTAAAAGAAAAATCACCGAAAATCCAATTGTAAAAATAAAGTTTTATTTTTAATTCTTCTTCTCGGTAAAAAAAATCAATATTACTGTATTAGGTGTCTATATATATATATATATATATAGGTTAAATTATTTTGTTAATCTTGTAAACGGGTAACCTGTTATCTTATGTAAATTATTAAAGCTTTGTATATTGCTAATATCCATTATTGTATCACATTGCAAGTGTGTGTGTGTGTGTATATATATATATATATATATATATATATATATATATATATATATATGTATACAGGAACACTAGATTAACAGAATAATTTAACCAATGCATTATATATATAAAAAGGTGTAAATTACTAATATTCTGTAAATGTTCCTCTGAATGGTAAGTATTACATTTTTTTTCAATATTGCTTCATGAAAATGTTTTTACTCCTTGAAAAACAAAAAATAATATTTAATATGTAGTCTCAATGGAAATTGTATGAGGTAACATTCATACTATAAAATTTCAAGATAATTTCAAATTTTAGTGCTGGTGCTTAAATTGCATTACGAGAATTGAACAATAATTTTTGAAAATATATTTGAGAATAACAGCTCTATACATTTCATATTGAAATGATTAGTTTCAGAAACTAAGATTTTTTTTTCCAAAATATTCAAATTTTAATTTCATAAAGCCAAAAATAAAACAGAAAAAGACCCAGTGACTGGTATCAGCAGAATTTTAAAAAAGTAACAATTTATGTACTTAACACTGTTATATGTTGTGGTCTACCACAAGTGATTGGTAGTTAGGACGATATATTCGTCATTACAATTGGTTCCCTGAAACGGAAATTACTTATGACTCAACCTAAAGTGTGCATTGCACTAGTACAAAAATTGTTTCCTTTTTCTTTACAGAAATTCAAATGAAGGAATCAAATATTCAGGCAGCAGTAACAAACTTAATCAGCAGGGAGGTTAGGTTCAAGGCTACAAGTCCTCTAAGGTAAATTTTCCTACAGGACTAAAGCATTAGTTCATGAATTTAGTAACATAGTGATTGTGAGTTCAATCCCAGCACCGGGCAGTGTAGTTGGAATCAGTGGAAAAGTGCAAACAATAATTGAATAGCTATTTAAATTTTTTTAATATATCTTGTGATTCATGACAGAAGATAAGGATTGATATTGCATTTGAATTTTTTAAGATCGTTGTTGACAGGAAATGAAGAAGTTGGAAGAGAGTTTCACCAGCAAGAAATGTGAGAGAAGAAACTATCAACATAGAACTTACGGTTACATCTTGTAATTTCAACAGTAAAATAAGATCCCATACTGTGCTTAAATTCATGAAGTAACCAAATAGAATAGCTCATCAGAACAATTACCATGAATAATAATTCTTTGTTTTAAATCAGAATCACCCCAAGACAGGCAGTAATGCCATGAAAACACAAGGAGCTACAGGATGTGGAAGAATTGTGAACAGAAACATTAATGATTAGCAGGAAGAGCGTAATGAGGTGGACATTAGATAGCGATTGACATTGCATTTAAACTTTTGCAGATTAAAGTTGGCTGGAAAGCAAGGAGTTGGAAGGGAGTTCCACAAGTGAGAAGTGCAAGAGAAGAAACTGTTTGCATAGAATTTATGGCTACATCTAGCCAGCACAACTGTAGATTTATGAGACCTCAATGCCAGTCTAATGCTGTACTTAAATTCAAAAACTCCAGGTACAATAGTGAAAAGCTCACTTGAACAAATACAATAGAGGCAACCTTACAGTGGTGGGAAAGTGACTGGAGCTGTGCTACCAGATCAAGACAAATAATATTGCAGATTCTTCTTTGGATCTTATTAAGAAGCTCAAGGTAAATAGCAAGTGCACCAAGCCATGTGTGGCTGCAATATTTTAAGTAAGCAGGGTATAACCAGAGGTCGCAGAAGCTATAAAAATGCTGACAGAGCCCTATTTGGCCTCTTTTCCATTTTTTGTTTTAGATGCTTATAACTTCAAGGCCAGCTCTCTTTCAGCAGCCTCTACCTACAAGCCTAACTCTAGGGGATATTCAAACCTTACAGTAGAAGACACATGGCCATTTCCTGGCAGCTTCACTTCAGATTTCTCATTCCTTGTGGGAACAGGTAGAGAAACCTCCCTTGGAAATACCTACCCAAAGGAAAAACTACACACACCCCAAGCTGCAGAAAACTTGTACCAGTCCTATCAGTTTTGCCCTTAGATCTCCTATAGGAACAAATGGAGAAATCAGTCTCGACAAAACATCTACTCAAGAACTTTTTAACTGTGAAATTCCACTTTTTTTCATGTAAAATATTACTATTTTGAACCCTCTCTTTCAACCACAAATAAAAGCTATTAAACAGTTATTTTGAACCTTGGGTTTTGTTCATTGCACACACAACTAACCAGAAAATTTTTTTATAATATATTGTTTTCGTCTCAACTTATTAAATAAATATATAATATTTAAAAAAAATTAATATATGTAAATACATATAAGTATATATGTGACATCTGTCAGTCTTGAGAGTTATGCCTCAGCTGCTGATAGTGATGTATAAACTTTGTTTCCAGCATGAGCAATTATTGAGGCATCTCGAAGGACAACCAATTCTGTCGAGTATCTTGAACAAGCCATCCTTGCTCACAAGACTGAATACTTTTGTAAGGCTGATAAAGGCAATGTATGGTGGTTACCTCTGTTCTTGGCCTTTTTCCTGTAGTCGTCAAAGGGAGAAGATCATCTCAATCATTGAATGCTCTGACCTGAAACAACACTGCAATATGAGTAAATAAGAGAACAATATACTCCTATAGATTAAATAAAGGTTTCAGTTCAGTAGGCGTACGCCAGATGGAATACAGAGAACATTGTCACTGTAATAACAACAACAAAAATTAGGACAATAGTGAATGATAAATCTTCATTGCAGAAACTGACACAGAAACTATATGTAAAAGCAGATATTATATTCTTTGGGACAATAAGAGAATATGAAAAAAATAACATTTGAAAATTAGAACTTTTATTAAATTATAAAGTGTTTTAATAAAACACGTGTTGATTTATTCTTCAAAACATTTTAATCTTCTCTTGTATCTGCTTAGGCATATGTGACTAATTCATCATTGATGCTACCAAACAAAATGATTTTATTTCAAAATTATTACTCAACCTGATTACACAGATTAAATAGGTTAAGACTATCATTTTTTAAAATGGGTCAGCAGTCAGAAGATGTTGGGCTGAATGCTATCCAGCATGAAGTTTTTTGACTCCATGTTTGGGACAATAATGTGGTGAATTAAAGTGTTGGTTTGTGAATTTGGTGACATAGTAATCGTGAGTTCAATCCCTGGACTGGATAGTGTAAACTTGGATTCAGTGGAAAAAGAGTGAGAAATACTTGTGCAGTACTAAATAAGAACAAGACGAGACATCCCCAGACATGGACAGCGGAACAGGAACAATTTATCCTTGTAGATTCAATAAACTGTTCCGTTCAAAATTTTACCTGGATTGACAGGTTTCCAATTGTCCCGGACCATTATATGCAAAGCATCCCCAAACCATAATGCTACCACCTCCGTGCTGATGGTGTTCTTTTGATTGGAGGCTGTTCCATCCTTTCTCCAAACATGGGTAGCATCGTTGTGGCTATAAAGTTCAATCTTGCTTTCATCAGACCATACAATTTGCTTATAATAGTCCTTATGCTTTTGTAAATTAGTTTTGGCAAATTCAAGTCTGGATTTTAAATGACTGAGGTGGTAATTTGGGAGCATTCCTGAAACATTCAATAGGGCCTATCTAAAGTTTTTTAATAAACTGTGTAAAAGCTGCAGGGCTCCAAATTTCATTTTTTTGGGTTGCTTTTTACCATCCTCACAATAAAGAATTTTAATCAGGTTACAATAAATGCATCACTTTGGCGATGCACAGTATCGGATGATTGGACCTGAGCAAGGTAATCACCACAAATCTAAATAAAATAACATCATGCTGAATTATTTTAAAGTTATTATTAAGAGAAATGTTCATAAGATGATCATTTGGCTAGAAAGAAAGAAGGGAAAAATAGAAGTGCTTAACATCTGCCAATACCTCATAAATAATAGACTATTCCAATTTGGCTGTGTTATAAACCAATAAAGTTTCATAAAAGTATATTTTATTTTTAGAACATTTTTAAATATTATATATTATATTGTGATGGAAGACGGATAAAAATGGCGCTAAAAAGGAGAAAAATTTCTCCCGGTCAGTTTAGTTTTGACATATAGCAAAGTATTTTGCTTCTTAGAAATATTAAATTTAATCTATTAGCTTGAAATTAAGACTCAAATAAAAGCTTCCAGAAAGATTTTTCATTTCTAAAAGTTAATTTTAAACCAGAATCTGTGGAGGCAAGAACAAAGGGAAGATAGAAGTGGAGAGAAAGAATCAGATTAAACTGATAAGAACAGATACTACACTTTGATCATAGTGAAAAGGCCTAAAAGTATGGTAGCTGCAATAACTGCATTATTATCCAGATGCACACTATTGGAAGATGGAACCTGAGGAAAGCTAATCACCACAAATCCACTGACCATAAATAAAATAACATCATCAGTTGAATCATTTTTGAATTATTAAGAGAAATGTTTGTAAGATCGGAATTTGGCTAGAAAGAAAGAAGTGAAAATAGAAGTGTTTAACATTCTCTGTATAAGTATTCTGTTTTGATTGCATAGAAAAACAAGACATCCTGATCTAGAGGAGCTCTGGGACTCCAATCTCTGAAGGAAAGCCGTGCACCAACTCAAATTTTGACTGGGTGGACACTCTCTTTTAAACACCACTAGCACTAATTTTTCTTGCTGACTGGTCAATTTCACCTTACTTTGAGTCATGTTGTTTAGCAGAGTAAGAATACCGAGACAGAACTGGCAAATGAGAGGGAGAGTCAACTGTTGGTGCATTTGTTTGATTTAGGCAGAGATGTGCCTGTTTAGTGAAAATGCAACAGTACATTAGGTTTTCATCTGTAAAGAGTTTCCATTTGTATTTTGTGAGCCACTACTTCAGAAAAGTTTGTTTTCTTTTGGAAGAAAATAAAGAGAATTGCAACTCTTCCACAGTTGACTCTGGAGACTCAGTCAAAAAGGTGAAAGGTGCAGGTTGTAATGAGTTACTCTCAGAGGACTGAACATGCTCTGGAAAATGAAGAAATAGCAGAAAATGCAGCTGCTATAGTCTGCTGACCAGCAATGCATTTTAACTTTTCCTTCAGTGGTATACTTATAAATTTTCCTGTCATTATACACTCAGAAAAAAAAACAGGATCTATCTGAAGTGTGACCTATGTTCTGATGCAATCTGATGATCAAAAAACTGCTGCAGTAATTCTAAGAAACTTTCGCCATAGCTAAATGCGTCATTTGGAATAGTCAAACACCAAAATTAATCTATTTTGAAAAGCAATTTTTTTTTTACACAAAATTTGAAATTTGGCTGAAAATGCAGATCCACACACTTCAAAAGAATATGATTTCTCTCCAATATGTAAGATTGACTACATAGAAAAACAAAAGACATACTGGTCTAGATGTAGATATCATCATCTGCTGAATTATTTTAAAATTATTATTAAGAGAAATATTCGTAAGATGGGGATATGGCTAGAAAGAAAGATAGAAGTGATTAACATCTTCTGCCAATATCTCATGAATAATGGACTATTCTGTTTTGATTACACAGAAAAACAAAAGACATACTGCACTAGAAGTAAAAGTTCTGGGACTCCAATCTCTGTCAGAAAGCTGTGTAAGAGCTTAAACTTTGATAGGGGGACTCTTTCTTGGGTCATTTAGTGAGTAGTTTTTAACACCACCAGCATTACTTTGTCTTGCTGACTGTTCAACTTTAACTTACTTTGATTTGTTGTTTAGCAGAGTAGGAATATTGAGGAAATACTGATGCTCTTTACTTAAAACATGGCAAGTGATGATGAGGTGAAAAAAGTTGGTGCATTTGTTTGATTTATGCAGAGATGTAGGTTTTGTTATATTTATTACAAATGTGACTGTACATGTAGGTTTCATCTGAAAAGCTTTGGGCATTTGCATTTCGTGAGGCACTACTTGAGATGAAGATGATTTACAACTTTTTGCACATTTGACTCACAAGTCTCAAAGAGGAGACAAATGTAGGTACAGCTTGTGAGTTACTCTTGGACGACTGAGCAGACCATGGAAAATGCAGTCACTAAAGTACATTGACCAGCAATAAGTTTTAGTTTTGCCTTCAGTTATATTCTTATAACTTTTCCTTTTGTTGTTCACTCAGCAAAAAACAGGATCTGACATCACAAAACTGCTGCTGTGAAAGAATGTCTAGTTGTTTTAATGTCTATAAAACTTAGGGAAAAAGAAAGTTAGTAATAACTTGACAAGTCAGGGTGAAGATCAAAGACAAAGAGGGAATAGGTAGGTGGAGAATACGTTTTTCTTGCTCAGGAGATATTCAAACATTAAAAATTCACTTATTTTGTAAAGTAACTTTTTTTAGACAACATTCATGTTTTTACTGGCACAATATTCACTGAAAATGCAGATCTACACACTTCACAAGAATATGGTTTCTCTCCAGTGTGAAAGAAAGAAAAAAAAACTAATAAAGAGAATTTGAAAAAGTAACATCAGATGATTTTTGCAGAGATTATTAAAGAAAGTTAACCAGTTAAAAAATATTCACTTATTATCAGCCATAACAAATTTGTTATGAGTTAGTGGGGGTATGATTATGGTTGACCAAATTTCACAAGATTATGGTTTCTCACCAGTGTGTGTGTACATATGACAAACCAAATCAGGTTTTCCTGAAAATGCAGATACCTAAACTTTACAAGAATTTGTTTTTTCTCGTATGTGTATATGCATGTCTGACTAAAGTCGACTTCTGTGAAAATGCAGATCCACAAACTTCACAAGAATATGGTTTCCCTCCAGTGTGTGTACGCATATGTTTCACCAAATCGGTCTTCTCTGAAAATGCAGATCCGCAAACTTCACAACAATATGGTTTTTCTCCAGTGTGTGTACGCATATGTCTCACTAAAGTCGACTTCTGTGAAAATGCAGATCCACAAACTTCACATGAATATGGTTTTTTTCCAGTGTGTGCAAACATATGTCTCACTAAATGTGATTTATGTGGAAATGCAGATCCACAAACTTCACAAGAATGTGGTTTCTCTCCAGTGTGTTTACACATATGATTGACTGTATTTGATTTGTGTGGAAATGCAGATCTGTAAAAGTCACGAGAATTTGTTTTTTCTCCAGTGTGGGTGCACTTATGTTTGACCAAAACTGACTTGCATGAAAATGCAGATCCACAAACTTCACAAGAGTATAGTTCCTCTCCAGTGTGTGTAAGCATATGTTTGGCCAGATTTGATTTGTATGAAAATGCAGATCCACAAACATCACAAGAATATGGTTTCTCTCCAGTGTGTGTACGCATATGTCTCACTAAATGTGATTTAAGTGAAAATGCAGATCCACAAACTTCACAAGAATATGGTTTCTCTCCAGTGTGTGTACGCATATGATTGACCAAATCTGCATTCCATGAAAATGCAGATCCACAAACTTCACAAGAATATGGTTTCTCCCCAGTGTGAGTACGCATATGTCTCACTAAAGTTGACTTCTGTGAAAATGCAGATCCACAAACTTCACAAAAATATGGTTTCACTCCAGTGTGTGTATGCATATGACTGATCAATTCTGGCTTCCGTGCAAATGCAGATCCACAAACTTCACAAGGATATGGTTTTTCTCCAGTGTGTGTACGCATATGACTGACCAAATCTGTCCTCCGTGAAAATGCATATCCACAAACTTCACAGGAATATGGTTTCTCTCCAGTGTGTATACGCATATGATTGACCATATTTGACTTGTATGAAAATGCAGATCCACAAACTTCACAAGAATATGGTTTCTCTCCAGTGTGTGTACGCATATGACCGATCAACTCTGGCTTCCGTGCAAATGCAGATCCACAAACTTCACAAGGATATGGTTTCTCTCCAGTGTGTGTACGCATATGACTGACCAAATCTCCCTTCCGTAAAAATGCATATCCACAAACCTCGCAAGAATATGGTTTCTCTCTAGTGTGTGTACGCATATGTTTGACCAAATCTTCCTTCCATGAAAATGCAGATCCACAAACATCACAAGAATATGGTTTCTCTCCAGTGTGTGTATGCATATGATTCACCGAGTTTGCCTTCTGTGAAAATGCAGACCCAAAAATGTCACTAGAATATGGTTTTGTTGAAATATGTGTTTCCATCTTGTCTATTATGTCTGACTTCACAACAGTTTAGCACATGTCACATGAATATGGCCTGTCTCTCTTGTTTATTCATACATAAAACTGTGTTTTTGTAGAAAGTTAAACCACATAATTCAATGTACATTATTTCTTGACAGATAAAGTTAATTTTCATGCTTTTGACAATGTAAATCTATGACTTTCACATGAACCATGTAACATATATTTTCTGTTTTTTCATGGAAAGTGAAATGTCTTTTCTTTCATTGAAATTCTTCATAATAACCACTATGGTTTTATACAGCCAAATCATCTGTGAATAAAAAAAAAGGCATGATATATTAACAGGGGCAGTGAATAATATATAAAAGCTCTCTATATTATGAGATGAAGGAAGTACATCTGTAGATATAGTAGATTTTATCTATATTCACAATGTTTCAGCCGTTGTATGCTCTGTATCTTCAGGATCTGTCTATATTTCTGAGATGAGATATTTTAATTATTTACACTAGTTACATTGTTTGGACAGTCTTTCCTCATGTTTTTTTTTTCCATATTTACAATGTTTTTTCAATTGTACACTCATTACCATTCTGAAAACAGGCACCAAACTCAACAAAAAAAAATTTGTCATCAAAATGTTTATGTTATTATTAAGAGGAAAGACCAAAATATTTTTTTATTATTTTTTGAAATGTTTTAATCCTTTCTAGCATGTTCGAAATTTTGGTTAAAATCATGTTTTATGTCAGCAGCCGATGTAATGATGAAAGTTAATTTTTTTTTGCTTTTTCCAGTGAAACACACATTAATTTGGAAATTCTTACAAAATTCAAATAATTGTTAGATTTTAATGTAACTTTCAGGATGTATTCAGCAATGAATGAAATTATTTTTTAAATGTATTTTAGAAGATCTTGGTAAAAAAAAATTTTTTTTCTTTTTTTTTTTTTAGATATGGTACCACCCACTTAGTTAATTTCATGAAATTTTGAGAAATTCAAATTTTAGGGTGGGGATCTTTTTTTTTTAATTGTTAAAAGCAAGACTTTTCAAGAAAGTAAATCAATTTTTTTTGTAAAACAGTTACCATCTTCACCGAAAATCTGCTGTGAATTGTAAAATAAAAAATGCAATAAAACTATGACATTATTTGATTAGAAAAGCTTTTAATTGCTTTGATAAATAAAATTTATTCAGGACACTATTGCCTTAAGGAAATGCTTTTTCAATGAATAATTAATTTTTACAAGAAGTGTTTTTAGTTTTTAAAAATTTTAGTTAAACAATTTATATAAAAAAATCATTTAAAATTCTTCAGTGCTTCAAGGCAATGGTTTGGTGATATTGTTGAATGTAAAGTACATTTATGAATCAAAAATTGAAACACTCATGACAGTCATTTGAACCAATATATTTTTTTAAATTTTAACCATAACCATTCCCAATTTCTATCTATGGTAAGCCACACATGACGTAATCCTTAAAAAGTTATGGGATTTAAGAGTTGTCAGGCTCACTGCAATTTTTTCATTTTCCTTATTCAGTACTTTTTCATCATTAATGTCTTTGCAAATCATCCCTTCAAAATAAGTTTTATTTTATCAATTTCTATTTCACTAAATATTTTTTATTTTATGTATTTATTTTAGTTCAGGTCATACTTCAATTAACTAATTTTTTGTTAGTTAAAGTCTTAAGTTAGTAAACTTAAGAACCTAGAGACGAAATGCAAATGGCATAAAGCTTCTTGAAACGTAACTAAAAGTCAATAAAATATTAAATAATTGCTGAAAATATGTTAATTTGTAAAAATTAATAGGTAGCTCAAAAATGAAAAAAAAAGTGTTCACTTAGATTTCCTAAATTTATGTAAATTCTGGTCATCCATAAGAGATGTCATCACCTCAATACATCAATAAAGAGCAAAGAAAAAAAGGACCCATCATTAAGAAATGCTTGTAAGTAAGTAACATTTATGTAGAATCAAATTAATTTAACTTTACATTTTCTAATTTTACTCAAATAACATGTCAGAAATATATATTTTATTTTTGGAAGATTTATAAAACCGATAATTTTGTTTTGTTTACAAATTTCTTAAAATTAAGAAAATGGCCATTTTTAAGAAAAATTTTTAAAAATTGAGAAAATATTTGACATTCCAATCTATATAATTTCTATCTGAAAAACACCAGAATATTTTATTTTCAGGAAATAATAAATTGAATCATTTAGCTTTCAATTAAAACTAAAATGAAATCTTCAAGAATGCTTTTTCATTTTTAAAAATTCATTGGAGTGACCTAATTTAAATTCTATTTTACATTTAAATGACTGAATGGATTGAGCCAAATTCATTGTATTTAATAAATTCAAAGCTGGCAAGTTTACTGATACGCATGGTGGAATTTGAGACAACCCTTAAAATAACTGACTTTTTAAGGAGAATGTCATGTATGAAAAGCCCAACACTACCTAGATAGAATGTCTTGTTTGATTGTTGGGGCTTATGTGCTGATGTCACTATATGTAGTATTAACATAGAGAAATACTTTCATTAGTTTTGTGATGGTTTGAGTTTTCTTGGCTCAGCTTGATTTTTGTAAGCTGTATATCTGTGTTGCCCCAACATGAAAAGGAAAATTTAAAAGCAAATGTTTTAATTTTTTATTTGTAAAAATCTATTTCCTTAAAAAGTCCACAAATATGCATGTGTAAACTTAAAATTTTCTTTTAAATGTAATTTGTCCTCAATACATCTGTAACTTTCCCTCATGTTATTGTAGTTTTCTTTACTATCTTAGATTTTGACGAGTTTCATTATAAATGAAACTGATCAAAATTCTCATTTTTATTTCTTCAAATCCTTCTCAACATTCATTGGTGGCCAAGTTGTACAAAAATCAATCTTAGATAAAATGATATTTAATAACATTCAAAGCATTCAAATATATATATATATATAACAGATTATCTTTTAAAGTTTACATATCTTGAATTTGCTCATGACTTTTCTGACTCTTTCACAAAATTTTGATCCCCTTCTAATATATTTTAATATCAAAGAGACAAATGACAAACTTTATAAATTAAAAAGAAAAATACAAACAAATCTTGTAAAAATTCATCAAAATTTTTTTTTCATCAGACTATGAAGTCCTTAATATATATCATTTATAAAAACAATTAAAAGCTTATTTACATAAAGTTTTGTTGCAATTTTTCTTTTAAAATTTGGAGCAGATTTTAGTGAACTTGATAAGTGTTTGAAAATCAAAAATTGATGATTTACATTCTCCAAAGAGTCTTGCTTTTAACTAATAAAAAACATTTTGTTAACGATTTTAAATGATAGAAAATTCAACAAAATTAGGTGGGGGTTAACAGATATAAAAAAGAAACACATTTTTATCAAGATTTTCTAAAAAATAATAATTTTAAAAATAAATTCATTTGTGAATAAATTTTGAAAGTTTCATTAAAATCCAACAATTATTTCATTTTTGCAACCCTTTCCAAATGTGTTATTTTATCAGAAAACAAGTACAAAAGTTTCCATTACCACCTGTTGATGCATAAAAAAAACAAAGATTTTAAACCAAATTTCGAAGATGTTAGAAAGGAGTAAAATAATTTTTAAAATAATTCAAAATACTTTGGTCTTACCTCTTAATACTAACAAACATTTTGATGATAAAACTATGTTTATATTAAGTTTGGGTTCTTGTTTCATGATGATATGCACTTTTTTTCAGCAAAAAGGTGGAGGTACCTCTATAAAATCCAGGTACCTCCATGAGATTACTAAAAAAGAGCATAGCATGATGAAAAAGAGGCCAAACTTGATGAAAACAAAATTTTATTGTCTAAATGTTCATGTTCTTAATAAGAGGAAAGATCAAGGTATTTTGGGGGTATTTTTTTACATTTTTTAATCGTTCCTAGCACGTCCAAAATTTTTCTTAAAAATCTTGTTTTTGTTATCAAAACTAGCAGATTTAGAATCATTTTTTTTTTCCATTTTATAAAAAAATGAAAATCTCACTTTGAAATTCTTTCAAAAATCAATTATCAATTTTCAAAACTCATTTTAATAAAATCACGAATAATTTTTATTTAAAATATTCTAAACCAAGTTTAACTTAGCTTCTGCGCCGAAAAGATGTAATTTGAAAATAAAACAAAGCAGGTCACAACCTTTCACGTCACTTAACAGGTGATGAAAAACATTTTCATGATGTTTAGATAGCTTATGTAAGGATAATTCTTTCTACGGATGGAGAGAAGTGAAGTTATTTAGATTTAAGTGAACAAATTATTTACCTCGTTATTTTTAAGGAAAACTTTCAGCGCTGTAAATTTTTTTTATACTTAGCTTTCACCTTTACGGGTGCTTTATAGAAAATATATTATAAAAAAATGAAAAAAAATAAGTCTGAGTGAGATTAAATTTCGTAAGAAAGGTATCTAATTAATTTATAGGTACCTTTCTTATGAAATTTTATCAGAGGTGTACATAAAATTATAGTATTTTATGTACATTTATTACATTTTACTGTGTTATTTGTATTTCCATTTATTTTATTATTAATTTTGATATTTCATCTATGCAAAAATGTCATAACTGAGATTAATATAAAAATAAGGTCATATAAATTTCATAAGATGATACTGATACTTGTAGGTACCCTTCTGAGTTGAAATTGAAAAATCAAATTAACTTCTCCACATGCGTTTCACAAAAGTAAAGGCCTTAACAGTGGAGAACAATGCAACTTAATTGTATTCTGGTTGGTCTTCCATACTTTATAATTACAGCCCGATTATAAACACAAAATTACATTTCTTAATTACTGCAGATCTTCTGATTAGTCAAAACAATACAGTTTACAACGCGCTAAAAAAAAAAAAAAAAAAAAAATAAATCTATATCTCATAAGGACATTTATGAAAGTGAATGTGGCCTTTAACTAATTTTATAATATTTTAACAACTTAAATGTAAAAATCTATTATAATTAAAGAAATAACAAATAATTGTATTAAAAAAATTCATTTTGCATCGAAAAAATTTTTTGCTTTCAGAAAATATTGTCCATATTCATAAAAACAAATAAAAGCATTTGAAATTAAATAATATCTTTGTTTTATTGAGTTTTGTATGTTACAATTCAGAGCTGATTTTCAAGTAGGGGAGTCCAATTAAAAAAAGAAAAACATGATTTGCACTCCTCAAAGCCTGGTGCTTTTAACTATTGTAATCACTAAAGAAGATTCGATCGAATTTCTAGAGTTTTCATAAAATTAGTTAGGGGGGGGGGTAAAAAAAAAAAAAACTTATTTATAATAATTTTGATCATCTGTTTATAGTTTCTGAAAGCTTCATTAACATCCGATAATTATTTTTATTTTTGCAAGATTTTCCCAATTCATGTGTGTCATACAAAAAAAAACAAAAAACGTGTTAAAAATTGTACAGTGTAACCCGGATATAAGAGAGATTTTCTCTGGTCCCAAATTAGAGCCATACTTACCTAAACAAAATAGACCAAACCAAACCCAGTTATTGTTATTTTACTTAACTAGTTCCGCTGATACAAAGAGAAACAAGGTTTATTTTAATCAAAATTTCGAATGTTCTCTAAAAAGAAGTAAAAATTAAAAAAAATAATTTTCCTCTTTAATAACATTTATAATTTATTTTAGACGATAAAATTTTGTTTGCGTCAAGTTTGGCGTCTTTTTCATTATGCTATTTTTTTTAGCGATTTCATGGAGGTACCTAATTCGTACCAATAACAAAAACTATTTGCTATAAGGTATTTTTAAACATGAATATACCAATGTCTACTTAAATCCCTAACAATTTACTAAATGATGTCGAAACATATCTCGAGGATAAATATTGGAGTTTTAAGAGATTTTAAATTTTTTTTACTGTTTTCACTTTTCGTCTAAAATTGTGATTGAATGAAATTGAAATACGAAAAAACCTGCTTTTTTTTTTTTTTTTTTTTTTAAATGCAAGAAAAGAAATCTTTATTTTTCTTTTTAATTCGAAAACCGAAATGTAACCAAATTTCTTTCAAAGAAAATATTTAAATTATTTAAAATGTTTTTTTTTTCGGAACATACCTTTTTCTTTTCAGGTCGAATAAAAACAAAAACTTACATAGAAAAAAAACAAACAGGAGATTGCTGTTGTTGTTGGACTTGATGTTTCCTTTCCAAGCTCGACAATATTTTGTAATCGATAAAAATTCCTATTTTTAAAGAAATTGCAATTAAAAAAGATTGTTCGAAAATAGAACGCCTGTAGTTTCTGAACACGAAAAGAACAAATACAGAAGACGGTGTAAAAAAAGAATTTGTTCCTTGCTCAAAAAGTCTGGGTGCACACAATATGCCCAAACGTTGTATCGCAAACAAATACGATTTGATTTTCTTATTTTTCCTGAAATTTTATTATTGACGAAAAGTGAAAACAACAAAATTAAAATACAATACAATATTTGTCCAAGAGATTTTATTAAAAATTTTTTTTAGTAAATTTAAGAATTAATTAACTAATTAACACTAGTAGTAGTTGGTAAAAAATAATACTTACAGTTTCTTTGTGAAAAAACTTAAAATAATAATAAAGTTACGTATATTGTAGGGTCCCCAGCTACTGAAACATATTACATCGGGAGCTTTGCCTTTTCTACGTTGCATCACCCCCACTTTCTTCTATGCAACATAACAGGTTTATTTAGATTTTGTAATCAACCACATTCCTCGCTTAGCTGTTTGATTATTAAAACAATTTAAGTACTCCTCTTGTATAGGGAATGATGTAATTTCCCCATCAAGGAAGGTTCGAAGAAAATCGGTTCAACTTTGGAGCAATTCTTAAAAAACACCTACGCACGTTTTCTAAAAAAAATAAAACACTCGACCATATTTTTTGACTAATCGGGTGTACAAAAATACGCGATCATTGCGTAAGAAGTATGTGGAGCTAAACAAGCGTGTACGTGAGCCCATCAGTACAATATAAAAATGAGAATATTTTCAAACTGCCTTAGAATAGTTTACTTGCTCGACAAGATGAATACAACTGTATCTCACCGAAGCCCGCTCTTTTGACTGCTGAACGAACAGTATCAAATTACGATTCTCAACTTGGCAATAATGCTTAACGCCACGCGGCTGTTGATACTTCACTACAACTCGCATAGACTTTAAAGAAAACAAGACACGAACGATTGAATTTTTTCAGATTTTTCCACAAGTTCTTGTGTTGTTAAAGAAAAGGAAATAAAAATTTCTTTATTTTGGAGAAATCATATTAATCGTTTTCTATCAACAACATTAGTACCCTTCACTTGAATATTTCATAACATTTTTACTACATTATAGTAACTCGGTTTAGCTATTAAGTACTCATCAACCTCGGCAATATGACTGCACACCTAACATCATAAACCTTTCACCGTTCAGGAGAGGAACCTGAGACTCTGCCCTTCAGCATCGCCTCGTCTGGGGAGGTAGACAAACCCGATCTCGTTATTACAGTGTCTACGGGGAATCTTTGCCCGAACCTACGATCTCGGAATGCTCCAAGTTTAAAAAAGAAAAATCGGCTTGTACCACATCCCGCCTTGTGGGGAGAATTTGGGTAAATACCGAGAGGAGGAGGAAAGGCGTAGGCCCCTGGTCCCTGTTACCCGGGCGCTTAAACGGGTTCTGAATTAAGTTACAGTCCACTTTTTTTGTCCTCCAACTGGACGCTAGTTGGAATCTTTTCTTCCTTTTCTATACCGCTCTTTTCTTCCGGCGTTTTCTGAACGGCACATTCAATTGTATACACCCCTTTACGTCCGGCGTTTCTGAACTGTACATCTCAACGGCGATACAGCCCTTTCCTTCAGGCGTTTCTGGACCTGCTCATTCAATGGCTACCCAACAGCCCTGTACTTCCGGTGTTTCGTTTTTCAACATGACACACCTGGTTTGATAGAAAGTTGCTGCCCGCTTATCATGCTAACGTCAAACATCTACTGCCGTAAAACCATTCAACGGATAGATTTTCGTCTAAACTTCATCCAGCAACTGCTCGACACCACATCGGACATTCTATTATTTATCACGGCTTCATAGTGTATTTCTGCTCAATATCAGCACCGGACATTAGCACTGTATAGGCTATTATTTCTCGACGCATTACTTCAACGCCCACACTGGACATTTAAACCTACTTCGGCCTTTACTAACATCGGCTCAACGATAGAACTTCGACTTACTACTTATTTATAGCCATGCATCGATTTTTCCTACGGCCAGTTTGTCGTCAAACATTCTTTGGCGTATACATTCGGTTAAATTACTGCGGACAGGATTATTATTTTGACTTCATTTAGCATCTATTCAACACCACACCGGGCACAATAACGACGTCAGACTGACCTTTCAAATATTGGCTTTTCTGACAACCTAACTTATCAGGACTTTACTAACTCTAAGTGCATAATAACTAACTCATCAGCATTATTAACATTTTCACAGTTATATTATTTTGTTCACCTTTTCCAGTCAGTATCCTCCATTTATTTAATTAATTGTCTGTTGTTCATGTTAAGTTGTCATCTCTTTTCGTTTCGTTTCAACCGAAGAATTATTATCCTATATTCAATTTTAATATTTGAAAATTTTTAGGTGAAAAAAGGTGTTACTGGCCCAAAGAACCCGCTGATATTTTTTTAATGGACTGTGATTGGACAGTTCAAAAGTGAACCGCCACCTTTGAAAGGGAATGAAGAACTGTTACTGGACCTTAGCAAGCAGTTGAAAGCGAAACCGCTTAGGAATAAGAGGTTCGTTTCTCTCTCCCTGCTGAAAAGGCATGTTGTGAATATGGATTATCTCCTCTTTGATAATCCAAGCTATAAACGCTGTACATTTCCGCTTGACGAGTAATAAGATTCGTCGGCGACTGTCGAACTCTCTGCATTAGCAGAGAGGAACCCGGACGAGGCTTTGCCGAAGGGCAAGGTTTCGTCCGGGGAGGTTGACAGGGCCTGAACCCGTCTAGGCGGGTTCAGAAAGGCCATATTTTTGGCCGAGCCTACGGTTTCGGGGATATCCACATTAAAACGGCCTTGTGCCACATTCGATCCTCGTGGGTGGATTGATAAATACCGACGAGTAGTAAGATTCTTAATTGAATAAAAGATTACTAGACAGAATCTCTTGTCCTGTTTTCATTACAATTTATTCAATTAAGAATGGAACAATTTATGCGATCGGAGCGATTTACCACAGATCCAGAAAGCGATTCAGCCGACAAGTGCTGGAAACATTGGCGGGAGACATTTACAAATTTCATCGAGGTTCTAGATTCAGAAAGACCAGGACGTCCCATCAATAAGCGTGCGCTCCTAACCAACTACCTGTCTCACACAGTCAACGAAATTATCTCGGATTACGTTACCTACGAAGAAGCAATCGATGTACTGAACGCTACATACAAAGCCCAAAAATGAGATATTTTCTAGACACCTACTTGCGACTCGCCGACAAGAATCAGGCGAAACATTGGACCATTTCCTTAAAAGCCTTCGTACACTGAGCAAAGATTGAAACTTCTGCCCAATGACGACATTAGAGGCCCAAGAGCAACACATTTTGGACGCCTTCATTAACGGCTTACGTAATACTCAGATAAGACGTCTTCTTGAGAATAAGACCCTTACACTTAGAACAGCTTACGAGCTAGCCTATATCTTCGAAAATGCTATACAGCAGTCTAGTTCTTATTTACAGCCAGACACCGTGGGCGCCGCGTTAAACTCACCTGTTCCTACTATCCCACCCCTCATGACGATAGTCCGACAAAGCTTCAAGAACAATCGGTCACTGCCGCTTTAAAAAGGGACACCTGCTATTTTTGCGGCTTATCTAAACACCTACGAGTTTCATGCCCTGCCAGAGATACTCGTTGTCATAAATGTGGAAAACTTGGTCATTTTTCAAAGGTATGCAACTATGCAAGTCTTCTAAAACTCTATAAAAAGCCACTCGTCAAAATACATCTGCAACTTTAGCCGCCTCCCCCGACTGCCTTTCAAAAACTATTGTAAAAGTGAAAATTAACGGGAGGTCTACAAATGCTCTGCTCGATACCGGGAGCTCAGAAAATTTTATCAAAGAAAGCTTGGTAAAAACCAACAAATTGTATTTTGTCCCCCCCCCCCAGCAGAGTAACAACGGTAAACGCGTCATTGTCTGCGCAAGTAAGTGGTTATTGTTTGGTGGACTTACTATTTAATGACGTCTCCTATAAAGCCACTAAATTATCGGTAATGAAAAACCTTTGTTGCGAAATAATACTGGGACACGATTTTTTGCAGCAACACTCACAGATTGAAATTCCGTTTTGGCGGTTCAATGCCCGCATTGAAAGTTTGTGGATTGGCGACAGCAAAAATCCAGTACCCGTCACTTTTCGAAAACCTAACTGAAAACTGAAAACCCATAACAGTGAGAACCAGACGTTTTTCTTATAATAATAAAAAATTCATTGACTCTGAGATAAAAAGACTACTCGAGGAGGGTATAATTGAGCCTAGCAAATCACCCTGGAGGGCTCAGGTAGTTATAACGACTTCTAAAAACAATAAAAAGAGAATGGTTATAGATTACTCCCAAACCATAAATAGATTTACTCTTTTGGACGCCTTCCCACTACCCAGGATGGATGAAATGATAGGCGAAATAGCCAAATATCGTATGCTAAGCACTCTGGTCTTGAAAAGCGCGTACCATCAGATCGACATTAGACCTAGAAACAAGCTATACACTGCTTTCGAGGCGAACAGTCGACTATATCAATTTCGCAGGATTCCTTTTGGCGTTACGAATGGGATAGTCGACCAAATCATAACGGATGAGAAACTGGAAGGCACATTTGCGTACATCGACAACGTCACAGTATGTGGCCATGATAGAAAGGAACACGACGAAAATCTCAGGCGGTTCATGTCCGCCGTTGACAAATACAACCTTACCCTAAACGACGAAAACTGCTCGTTTGGACTGGACAAAATAAACCTACTGGAGTATACCATAAGCAAAGGTTTTATGGCACCGGACGCAGGTCGATTGAAACCTTTAATCCAGATGCCTGTCCCTCACAACCAGCCTTCCCTTCGACGTGCTATGGGCATGTTTGCTCACTACTCCCAATGGATTGCTTCGTTCTCAGAAAAGATACATCCATTAACACAAGTAGAGACGTTTCCTCTGTCACGTCAAGCCGTTGAGGCATTCGAGGGACTGAAAAAGGATATTGCGAAATCTGCAATTACAACAATAGACCAAAATATTCCTCTGGTTGTTGAAACGGATGCGTCAGACTGTGCTATTGCTGCTTCTTTGAGACAATCTGATCGTCCTGTAGCCTTTTTTTCAAGGACCCTCTCACAGGCTGAACGACGACACCCCGCAATTGAAAAAGAAGCCTACGCCATAGTGGAGGCATTAAGAAAATGGCGACACTACCTGATCGGACGCCACTTTAAACTTATTACTGACCAGAAATCAGTTGCTTTTATGTTCAATTCTAAGACTACAAATAAAATAAAGAATGAAAAAATAGCGAGGTGGAGAATTGAACTATCTTGTTTCTCCTTTGACGTCAGCTACCGACCTGGCAAGGAGAACTTAACAGCTGATACACTGTCAAGAGTATGCTCTACGGCATCAAGCGGGGACGAACTCCGAACGCTACATAACAATCTCTGTCACCCGGGCATTACTCGAATGGTTCATGCTGTGAGGTGTAGAAACTTGCCTTTCTCAGTGGAGGAGGTAAAAAGAATTACAAATTCCTGTCGAACGTATGCTGAAATAAAGCCTAGGTTTTATAAACCCAAAACTGGCGTTTTAATAAAAGCAACACAACCGTTTGAAAGACTCAATCTTGATTTTAAAGGACCGCTACCAAGCAAGACAAGGAACCAATATATATTAACGGTTGTCGACGAATATTCACGGTTTCTTTTTGCCTTCCCTTGCTCAGACATATCGGCTGCTGCAATTATACAATGCCTCTGCTCACTATTCGCCATCTTTGGAGCCGAGGGGCTCCTTTCATGTCAGAGCAGCTTCGACAATTTCTACAGGAACGAAGAGTAGCTATAAGCCGGACAAATCCCTACAACCCTAAGGATAAGGGCCAACGCGAAAGATATAACGGCATTATTTGGAAGACCGTTCAGTTGGCTGCCTCAAATAACCGATGTTCGATTGATAATTGGGAAGATCTCCTTCCTGTCGCATTATACGCCATTCGATCCCTATTGTGTACCACCTCGAATGCCACCCCACACGAAAGGTTTCTACCTTTTCAGCGACGGAGTTCGGTGGGAGCTTCGCTTCCATCTTGGCTCTCTCGACCCGGTACTGTGTTTCTGAGACGACAAGCACGTTACACCAAGAACGATCCCTTGGTGGACGAGGTAGAGCTTATAGAGGCGAACCCCCAGTACGCTCTAGTACGACATGCAGATGGTAGAGAGTCTAATGTGTCTCTCAGGGACCTAGCACCGACCGGAGACGTACCAGAATCGTGGATAACCCCTGAGGACAGACCAACTACCCCAGACACTGAAGCCCCTCCGGAAGATCATGGCACTGAAATTGCTCCTGACACGTCGTCTAATGACACTGTCTCCGTTGAGGCTCCGTCAGACACTTCGGATGGGCCAACACCTGAATCCCTGACAGATGAAGGACTAGCACCGAAAAAACGTGTTCATCCAGAGACTGATTCTGACGCGGAACGGCCTGCTTCTCTGAGAAGGAAACATTTCGGAGCAAGGTATTTTAGAGCCCACAGACAGGCTCGCACTGAAGAGCCTCCCTGTTCGAGTACTCCGACCACGAATCATGGACTGCCGAGGCGGCCATTGCGAGCTCGTCGGGAGCCTGGACATTTAAGGGACTTTCTTCCCTATCAGTGAGAAATTTGGTGGGGGAGAATGTTGTGAATATGGATTATCTCCTCTTTGATAATCCAAGCTATAAAAGCTGTACATTTCCGCTTGTCAAGGAGACGAGTAGTAAGATTCTTAATTGAATAAAAGATTACTAGACAGAATCTCTTGTCCTGTTTTCATTACAAGGCAGACAGCGTTTTCCCATAAGTAAAGGATGCATGGGTAACAAAGTTGCTGAAGTTAAGTTTCCCATTATTCGCTCACCAAATTCCTTTACGCAGAAGTTAAACAAATTCCTGCTAACAAATCAACTTATTTTCTCTACATTCGAGAACATTGTATTACACAAATCAATCAAAGGTAGATAACTTCTTTGATCACAAATTGCATTCAACTTTATAAGCATTTACTACTTACATAAACAGTAAATTTTTCTCTTGCAATTAATTAACGGAATCTTCAATAACATTCTAACATTTCGAATTAGAACTCATTAACAAAATTTAATCTTGAGTTCAACATGAATTAAACTAACAAGATTTCACCTAAAAAAAAATCGACTATAACTATATTTTTGTAAAATATTTTCATTACAAAAATACATTGAAAATTACTTGTTATTCAAATATTTGTCTTTTGTCTTCAATCACAAATGTTTCTTGTTGTTTCCTTTTGTTGTTTTTTGCAATTTGCTTAACATATTCGTAGAGTAAAAAAAATTGTATGGATTGATTTGGGCCGTCAACACCATTAAATAAATGGTGACCACCAAACTTTCCACTACAGGTTTTACTGAGTTGGCCCAAATTCAAAATAGTGGATTTTGATATTTGTCACTATATAGAGCGGTGGTTTTCAACCTTTTTGCTGGAGCAGAACCACAAGGAAACATTCCAGTGGTTCGAGGAACCCCTGCAATTAAAAATTACTGTCAATCATAGTACTTGTGTAACTTCTTGCGAAACCCCTGGGCTTTACTGGCGGAACGCTAGGGTTCCGCGGAATCCTGGTTGAAAACCACTGATAGAGAGAAATGGGACCTATCCTCAGATTTATCGTGCTCTATGTTTATTCACTTGCTTTACCCCAAATAGACTAAAACAAGCAAAAACTTCAGAAAAAAAAGTTGTTTCACGTTATTAGCCAGCTGAAAATCCAGGTTTAGCTCATTTTTTGTGCACTTTCAGCCAATTTTTCAACATAAGTGTATCAAACCACAAAAGCCGACATGAAATGGCATATATCCTTGATCTCTGCTGGTAGCTAACAAAAATTTACTGTTTAAGAGTTTGCTTCTCAGTTCTGTCTCTTGTAATAATCACCAAACTATCAGATCAACCCATAAGTTCTGTCCGAATTTTAAGTTTTTGTTAAAGTGAACGAAATTTAAAGAGTATTTTATAATGTCTAACGGAACTGAACATTACTTTTATGTTTAGATGCATTTAAACTGATCAAATTTTATTTCAGAGAACAACAAAATTAAATTTTGTTTGATTAAAACCCTGCTAACATGGAAGTACCCAAGAATCATTTAAGACACATAATGCTTTATGAGTTCAAGAAAGGAAACTCAGCAGCCGAAGCGGCTAGAAACATTCACTTTATGGAGAGGAATGTGTGAATGAAAAAACTTGCAGAAGATGGTTTGCAAAATTCAGAGGTGGAGATTTCACCCTTGAAGATGAAGATCGAACCGGACGTCCAGTTGAGTTTGATGAAAAGCTTCTTGAATAAGCCCTTGAAAAAAAATCCTGCTTTATCAGTTGAGGAATTGGCAGTGGTTCTTAATTCAAACCATACAACTGTTCATTGTCATCTTCAACAACTTGGAAAAGTTCCTAAACTTAGAAAATGGGTGCCTCATGAATTGTCTGAAAACAACCTCAAATCCCGAGTTGACATCTGCTCTTCTCTCCATTCTCGCCAACTTGTTTCACCTTTTTAGGATAGACTTGTGACTGGCGACGAAAAATGGATCTCTTATTGAAATGTTAAGCGTCGTAGACAGTGGCTTGGTAAAAGGGAAGGAACCCAGCCACAGCCGAGAAGGGAACTTCATGGGCAAAAGGTTCTTCTTTCAATCTGGTGGGATCGCCAAGGAATAATCCACTTTGAATTCTTACCACCTAATGTAACAATTAATGCTCAAATATACTGTCAGCAATTAAAGACCTGCTCTAGTGAATCGAAAAGGGGTGATGTTTCACCAGGACAATGCGCGACCCCACACAGCAAGAATCACGTCACAAAAGATCGAAGAACTTAGTTGGGAGAAAATTCCTCATCCACCTTATTCTCCCGATCTTGCTCCTTCAGACTGCCATTTGTTTTGTAGCTTACAGAATCATTTGGAAGAAACAGCTTTTGTAACACAGGAAGAGGTTAAAACTGACATTTTTGAGTTCTTCGAATCAAAGCCAAAAGAATTTTACAGTAATGGAATTAGTAAGCTTGTTAATAAATGGAAGGAAGTCATAGATAATCAGGGAAAATACATTGTTGATTGAATCTGTAATTAAATGTAACATTTGGTCACTTGCTTTCTTTATTCAAAATTCGGACAGAACTTATGGGATGACCTGGTAATTACATTTTGAAAATTGTCAAATACTGATCCTCCATATTAGAGATGCGCGAAATTTCACTCAATTTAGTTTAAACTCATTTTGATGTAGACCAAAAATTTGCTCATCAACTATCAAATGCTGATCATCATTCAGGAACTGCTTTAATATAATAACTACTAATCATGATGCAACTTCACATTCCTTTGATCAGGGATCATACTCAATATGAGCAATGCTCACAGCAATCCAACTGAACAAAGAAAATTAGGCTGATGATGAGTGTGTTGTTCAAACTTTTAGTGTACATTTGTGCAAAGCACAGTGTCGATGTTGCTATTAATTGTGTGCAGCATTGTGGTCCAGTGATAAATTTGATCTGTGAGATATTTGTTATTAACTCATATTGCCCAGTGTCACATATGTAGAACACATGTTTTCATGAAAACTCTGCAAGATCTATCAATTTATTATTCTGTAGAGAGACCACAGTTGTTTTCCCTTGGGGTGAGCTCATGGGAGTTTGGCCCCTTTTACAGAGTAGAACTCTTCTGTCATTTTTGTCTTTGCTTCCGTTTTCTTTTGGAGGAACGGCCTCTTTACCTTCCTGACGTGGAAACTGGTCAACATATGCACGGCCTAGCGAAAGAAAAAAGTAATTTCTATTCATTTATCTGTGGATTATCAAAGGCCATATAGCTGGTATGTTTTTTTTTTCTCGTTCTGTAAACCTCCTCGATCCTTTGGGACAATATGGACAATCATTTGTTTTGGGACAAAAATGTAAATCTTTTTAATATATGTACGTAAGTTGTTTGCCATATTAAATATTTTGTTTGTTACGCTCGCGTATTTCGTCTTTCTATATTCGTATTCAGTATTAGTGTATCAATGGTTACACTAACGCTAATATTAGTATCGGTGTGCTACTGGAAGACTAAAACTCGTTATTCTTCCCAACACAAAAGAGTCGGTAAACTCTGTGTGGCAGATACCACCATACTAATAATTCTTTCATTCCTTTTGAAACGAGACCAATTTTTTTTTTTAAGTTTTTAATGAAGGAACTCTTACAAAAGAACCACATTCTTTGCATTCTCCATTTGTGCTTGAATAATTTTGTGGTTACATTTGCAGCAAGCTCTGAAAAATTGTGAAATTAGGCTCATTTACATATAGTTTTGTCTCTTTGTTGATTCAGTGGACCTCAACGGCACTCAAGATGATAATTTTGTGTCAGTTAATAACACAAAATTATATAAATAAATTTATCAGGGATTTCCACGTCACTCATACAGAGCACCTGATAAAAAACCATTCTCCTGATTTAGGGTATAGTGGACCGTGGCGGTGATGAGTATGTATAGTAGAAGAACACATGTGGGTAGAATTTCCTGCTAGCCGGTCCAACTACATGAGAAAGTTGGACTTTAATTAAGTCCAAAGAAAACAAACAAGACCGATAAATATATGTAAAAAATATATATGTATTAATAACAAGAAAGGTTACAAGTTACATGAACAGAGTGTGTGTGGTGAATATTATGTACGTGTGTGTGTGTGTGTTGTGGTGAGTGTTCGTACGTACGTGTATTGTTCTTAGCGTGTTCCCAGCATTTGGGAAACGCTGTATCTGTGAGAGCTCACATCTGCGAGGTGGTATAAGGCTGAAGGCCTCAGGAAAAAAGAAGTCGAGGCGAAGGGTCTGCCTGTATTTATAGCCAGGGGAGAGAGAGACCCCTGGTGAAGGGTTAAGGAGCTGAGAAGGAGCTAACTCCGACAAGGAGTAATTTGTTGGCTCTTTTTGTGTTTTATACTCATTTTAACCTCTGAGACACATCACCTCATCCAATATGCATCGCGTTGTCTTATTTTCTGGGTTTGCATAAATTTCATTGACTTTTAATAGCTGTTTGGAGACCTTTTCTTGACAAAACATGCGATTTGCTCATTTTAGGACGGTTTTGGAGGTTGTATGGATAAATTCAGTTTTTAAGCTGGCTACTGATTCAAAATTGATTATCATTTTTAAGCAATTTTTCAGTCAATTTAAGATACAAGGAAGGGAAAAATCACACAGCAGCTGAAATCTGAGGGTACACTACAAAATCTGCTGTGTATGTCGGAGTTAAATCCGCATTAATTTCCTAACTGTTCACTAGGGTACGCTCTCCCTACACTATAAATACTGGGCGATTTCTTGCCTCGTTCTCTTTTTACTTTGCATTTCAGCGGACACATTTACAAAATGTGATCTCCTGCAGAGATCTGCGTTTTGCCTACTTGTGGGAAAACGCTATGAAACACACACACACACACGCAGACACACATACACGTACGTACGTACATTTTTAGCTTTACGCTACCATATTTTCATCAATGTCGATTTTTGTGCTAAAAGCGGATCACAGCTTCATACATGTTTCTGAAAACCTGAACTTCTCATTGGACAATAAATATTAAAATTATCTCATGTATCTTCACGTACATTGTTCTCAATAAGCAACACAAAACATATCAGGCTCCAGAAGGCGCTTTCTGAGTGGTTAACAAATATTAAAAAAACAATTTACCTGCTCATCACTACGTCCGAATAACATCAACCTAGTTTTTGACCTGACGAAAAAACAATTCTCTCAGGATCCTATCAAGTGATTAAAAAACATAAATTGAAGGGACGAGCGAACCCAGCCAGTGAGAATTTACTACGACTAGCATTTGCTAAACGAGTTCACGACGCTTGTATCATTACTGCAGCGAAGTACAAAGTTAGAATCTCAAGTTCTTTAACATGAAATAATTAAAACTTCACTGAAATTCAAGCTACCATTTCAACGAAACAACTCACTTACCAACTTCTGCAACTTACTAAAAACTATTCAATTACGTTATTGAATCTTACTAAACTTATAAATTAAAGTACAAACAATTATTACGAACAATACTTT
Source organism: Acanthosepion lycidas (assembly GCA_963932145.1). Taxonomy (NCBI): domain Eukaryota; kingdom Metazoa; phylum Mollusca; class Cephalopoda; order Sepiida; family Sepiidae; genus Acanthosepion; species Acanthosepion lycidas. Next base: position 106,856,952 of record OZ010575.1, on the reverse strand, counting down.
CAACTACGAGCAACGAAAACAAATTAGACATTACGGAACATTCACTTCTCCAACTTCTTTGAAGCTAAAAGTTTATCAACATATTTTCAGCTTTACGAGATTCTTTAAACTCTCTTTCAGTGAACATTTTGAACAAGATAATTCAGCTTATTTTATTCCTAAAAAGACTTTCAAAGGGAAGTAACTCATATTAATAGTTATTGTAAAACTGTTGTCATTTATAAATATAAATATTGTACATGTTATGAAAAGTTATTTTCTTGTGTTCTTTCTCTTGTTTGCTTTTTGTTTTCTTACACATTCGTAAAGTAAAAAAATGCGTGGGTTGGTTTATGCCGTCAATACCACTACACATTCCTCAAAATACAAACTCTTCACGTTCACGCACAAACACAAATGTATAAAAAGAATGTATAAACATAAAAATGTTGATGCCTTTGTCCATTGTAAATTTTGTTGTTTAATACATAAACTTGTTTTATATATATATATATATATATATATATATATATATATATATATATATATATATATATATATATATATATATATCTTGTTTGTTTTCTTTACATCTTCGATAGGACTCAACTTGAGTCCGCCATATTCTTGTAATGGACTTTTAATATTCTATCAGGAGTTACACACGTCTTCCTAATTTAAGAAAACGTAAACCCCCGGTCCGCTACATGTACGTCCTACTTCTACTATATGCTAATATTTTAATTTTTCCCAATATGGTTAAGTTGTATGTCTTTAGAAAGTTCTTTGCATGATGATTAATCACATAAGAACTATGATGAGGAAATCAACCTGTCGGAGTTAACTCCTCCTTTAGTTCGTTAACCCTTTCACCAGTGGTCTCTCTTCCCTGGCTATAAATAGTCACTGACCCTTCGCTTCTTCCTCTTTTTCCTCGGGCTTTCAGCCTTACCACCTCGCAGATGTGAATGCTCACAAAGACAGCGTTTCCCAAATACTGGGAACACGCTAAGCACAATACACGTACGGACGCACACTCACAACAACACAACACACACGCATAATATTCACCACACACACTCTGTCAATGTAACTGTCCATGTAACTTGTAACCTTTCTTGTTATTAATACATATATTTGTTTACATATATTTATCGGTCTTGTGTTTGTTTTTCTTTGCCTTCTTTGGACTTTAATTAAAGTCCAACTTTCTCATCTAGTTGGTCCGGCTAGCAGGAAAATTTTAGCCCACATATATTCTTCTATTTCTACTCAACAACATCGCCGACACGGTTCTCTACAAGCCCAATTTGTTGTTAAATGTTAACCAGTTTAGTGGGAAAATAAACAAATGTAGTTTTGGGTTTGCTTACATTTTATTATATAGCAAATAGATGTTTATATGAAAACGTGACCTAATGAAAGTAATTAAAAAGGGGCCATGAATTAAAATTTTCAGTATTTTATACATATTTAAATTCAGTTTTGATCCGAAAACGTGATACATTAAAATGCCTATTTAAAAAAGAAGATTCCTAACATTCACAAAGAGATTAACAAGTAAACTTATTTTTCTTGTTGGAATACATGTAAATAGATAATTAAAATTCTCTTAGGAGAATTGTGTCCGTATAATGTATTTTATGCATAAAATCGATTAAATCTTTTATTGCATTTCTTTAAACATTCAGTGCAGATTTTCTGTTTGACCAAAATAATTTTATGAGCTAAATTTTCCAAGCCTTTGTCGTTATAACTTAAACATTATTAATCCAAAAATGAATTTCTCGAAATTTCATAAAATTAAATTAGTTGGGGATAATATATATATATATATATATATATATATATATATATATATATATATATATATAAAATTATCCAAGATTTTCTGAAAAAGAAACATTTAATTTAATTTTTCTGAAAAGGTCCTGATCGTTACGTAATAATTTGGAAATTCTTGTAAAAATCAAATAATTGTCGGATTTTAATGAAACTTTCAGAACTTATTAAAAAATGAAACTATTTTAGAAATGTTTGTCTTTTAGAAATTCATGGTAATATTTTTTTTTTTACATCTGTTAACTCCCCCTTGCTTAATTTTATGAACACTTGAAAATCATAAGCTGTAATTCTTTTTTTGTTTTTACTAAAAGCAGAAGACTTTGAAGAATATAAATCATTGATTTTTTTGTAAATCGAATAAAAATGTTCTACCCAAACTTTAGCTCTGAATTGTAAAATACAAAACCCAAATAAAACTAAGGCATTATTTAATTAAAAAAGCTTTTAATGGCTTTTCTGACTATGAAGGTCATTTTCTTCTAAAAGCAAATTATTTTTTGATGAAAAATGAATTTTTACAAGAATTGTTTCCTTTTTTTTTTAACTTTAAATGCAAAATGTGCTAAAGTTGTTAAATATTTTAAAATTAAATTTGAAGTTGTTTGTCTCAGGAAATATTAAAAGATCTACTTTTTTACAGATCTTAAATTTGAAAGCTTATTACAATCTGCGAAATTGTGTATTTTTGCAATAATTTTTTAATATACGAAAAAATGTATTAAAAACTCTCCCGGCGAAACTACGGAAGCACGGTTCTGAAATAATGTCATGTGCGCTTGAGTTGTTTCTCCTGATAGTCGTTTAGTCAGAGAATTTATACGCTATCATCTTCACATTTTCATAATTTCTATTTTTCATTTTTGTTTTTTTACATATTTCGCTAAAGATTTTCTTTTTCATCATTTAAATATATATATATATATTTCTTTTTCAGTGAAAGATATACTGCAATTATTAATTTTTCTTTTTTAGATTCAATTTTAGGGGCGAAAACAATGCAAACTTTGGACACATCTTCGTTAAAAAGTACCTAAATGGAATCAATAAATTGAAAATATTTTATTTTTAAGAAATACTTTATAGTTAAAATAAATAAGCCGGTTTACTTAACAATTAAAAATACTGTCACTTCTGCGCTTCCGTCCGATAAATTGCCCTAACGTCTGTTGTCGATCAGTCAGTTTTGTGCCATGCATGATACACGTGTAGATACATGACTGACGAAGCAGATTTTTTTTCCCCTCAGTGCGTTGCCATTTCTTTTTGCGGTAGACCAGTTAACATCCAAGGCTATAGAGCCCGGTGTTATAAAATAAAATAAGATATATCTCGGCTGATTTACAGGCAAATAAACTAACATACTCAAGAGCGAGAGCCAGATGTGAACGGGACAAGGCCCCGTCACAAAATGACCATTATCTTCGTTTACGCATGTTCCCGACGCACGCGTTCCGGTCGAAAAATAAAATAATATTTTAAAGTGTTTCTAATTTTCGACCAATAAAAATGCTTCCCTCCTAATTATACTCGAGTCGTTTTTCGAGTCTGTTAAGCCATAAAAAGCGCCATAAAAGGGGTCACACCAGGAAGTACACCAGGCAGTCAACAGGGGGCGAGGGAAGAGACCTGTCACGGTCAGACTGAGCGGTCAGAAGCAGTAGCGCCACGCCACCCAGCGAGAACTACTACGAGAGATCAACCAAGATCTTCAGTCGGCATATGAACTATACCACAAGGTAGCTGTTCCAAAACCACACGTTCCTATTGAAATAAATCACGTAAATCTATTTCTGCTGTTGTCGTATTTCTTTCTTGCAACCATACGCTTGTCTATAACACCAGTCTGTCCTTCTACCTATATACATTGACGTAAAAACGTCAATTCACATCTCCAAACTAAACCAATCACCACGGTGGGGTGAGACATGCTTCCCTTATTTCCAACTAAATATTTTCTACTAAAAAATTAACTAATGTTTGTTTCAAATTACATTAAGTATACTTTTAATTTTCTAATTTTGCTAAAATAACTTTTGAAAACAGTATAATTGAATTTTACAAGATTTTTAAACGAAGTTTGTTTAAAAGTAAAACTGTCACTAATAGCGGACATAATTGATTTTTACGCCAATTTTGATGACTCAAAAAAAGAAAAAACAAGACTTTTAGATAACATTTCGGGCGTGCTAGAAAGGATTAGAAAATTTTTTTAAATATTCAAAAAATACTTTGGTCTTTCCTCTTAATAATAACATACCCATTTAGACGATAAAAAATTGTTTAATCTAGTCTGGGGCCTTTTTTCATCAGTGTATACTCTTTTTTTTTTTTTAGCGAGGGATTGAACATAGTTGTATCAAACAAGATGGTTAAATTATGGCAGCCGGAGACAAGTATATTAATGCTCCTAGGTACGTAATCCCCTGTTTTATATCTGTCCCGCAACTGAATATTTTATGATAAACAAGTAAGAAAATAAAAGAAATGTCTTAAGCCCAAACAAAAGTGTCATTTAACTACTTTTTCCGTTGTATACGTTAAATGCTGGATAAAAATAAAATTTATTCTGTTAGGTTTCATGAAATTGTATCAATTAAAAAAATTATATTCTTAATATTTTGGTTATAGTACTCAAATACAATTTATTTTACTTAAACATAAAAACGAAACCAATTTCTAGATTGTTGTCCATTTGATCCTTCGTAATTTTCACAATTTAGCACGTGACTGTCATGACTTACCTTTAATGAGCATGCGCGATTATCTATAAAAACTGGATTGACATTTTGTAAATCCGGGACGAAATAATAAACAATATCATTATATTTGAACTTTAGTAAATTTTTTTTTTACTATTTCACTCGTGATGACAATTAAAAAAAGGTGGCCATTGTGAGTAACAGTAAAAAAGATTCATGGGTTGTTCGTTTCGCTATTTTTGAGTAAAAATGTAAATGTAAGCATTTTTTACAATATACACATGTTAATTACTTACTAATTAAAAGGTCTTGGAAAAATAGTGAATCTTTTTAAGACGTTTATAATTTTGTTATTTTTTACTTTCCATCAATAAATTTTATGAAAAAATTAGAAACATTGGTGCTGTAATCACTCAAATGTTCTGACATTGACTGTAAACACGAACCATTTTTTAGCAAGGAACAAATTGTTCTTTTACACTGGTTCTGTAATTCGTTGTTCTGCTCAGAAACTAAATGCGTTCAATTTTCAAATCTTTTTTAATTGCAATCTCTTCGAAAATTTTCTTGATTATAAAATTAAAATATTCCTGAAGTTGAGAAAGAAATATCAATTCCAATAACTTAATTTTGTTATTCTATGAAAAACTTTTGGATTCTACCTAAGGTAAGTTTTAAGACCAGCTCCTGCCACGGACACCTTTTGAATTAAAATTTTGGTTTTACTTTTTTGAACGATAATACCTCCACTTTTTCGGAATAAATTTTCGATACCTAAAGTTTAAAATTAATTTTTTAAAACGAAAAAAGCAATCTTGATTTCATTTTAGCTTTAATTGAAAGCTGAATGATTAAAATTTACTATTTCCAGTAAGTAAAAAAATATTCTGGTGTATTTCAGAAATAATTTTGGAATGTTAAATTTAATTTCGATTTCTTAAAATTTTCTTAAAAGCGGCCATTTTCTTAAATTAATTTTAAGAAATTTGTAAGCAAAACAAATTTATCGATTTTAAAACTCTTCAAATAAGTACCTAGGCTTTTTCGGCATAAATTTTCGATACCTAAGGTTTTTAAAATTAAATTTTAAAAATGAAAAAGCTTTCTGGAAGATTTCATTTTTTTAGCTTTAATTGAAAGCTGAATGATTAAATTTATTATTTTCATTAGGTGAAATATTCTGGTGTATTTCAGATAGAAATTATATAGATTGGAAAATTTTCTTAAAAACGGCCATTTTCTTAATTTAAAAAAAATTTGTTAACAAAAAAGTTTAAAAATCTTTAAAAAAAATACATATTTCTGACACGTTATTTGAGTAAAATTAGAAAATTTAAAGTGAAATTAATCTGATTTGAAATAAATATTACAGTGTAACCCGGGTATAAGAGAAACCCGGATATAAGAGAGAGGTTATCTGGTCCCAAATTAGAGCCTGTGTTAGTTAAATGTATATAAATTAGACCAAACCCGGATATAAGAGAAACGCGGATATAAGAGACTTCATCTCCGGTCCTGACAACTCTCTTATATCCGGGTTACACTGTACTTACTTGTAGCATAAAAAAGTAATATACAGTGTAACCCGTGTATAAGAGACCCTGATATAAGAGAGATTTTCTCTGGTCCCAAATTAGAGCCATACTTACCTAAACAAAATAGACAAAACCCGGATATAAGAGAAACCCGGATGTAAGAGACTTCTTCTCCGGTCCCAGCAACTCTCTTATATCCTGGTTACACTGTACAACCAATTATTAATGATTGGTCTTGTTCATCAAGGTACCTACATTATTTTATTATCTTTACATTATGCTATTAATTCTTCTAAAATTAGGGAAATGTTTGTAAAATTTAACGAATGTTTTTATTAAGTAGATATATATTTACACATTATAATTTCGAAAGCGTCTTACAAACTAAGGAACACCGGTATATAAAAAAATATAATTTGTTTCAATAATATGACTGTAAATCAAATCTATGGAAGACAGAAAGTATCATGCGTGCAATAAAAAAAATGTCATGTGGATTGAGTTTCTGTCTAGTATTTAACTTAAATACTGAATTTTTAATACAATTATTTGTCATTTCTTTAATTATAATAGATTTTTACATTTAAGTTGTTAAAATATTATAAAATTAGTTAAAGGCCACATTCACTTTCATAAATGTCCTTTTGAGATAGATTTATTTTTGCGAAACACGTGTGGAGAAGTTAATTTGATTTTTCAATTTCAACTGAGAAGGGTACCAACAAGTATCAGAATCATCTTATGAAATTTAAATTTGTATTTTATGTACACTTCTGATAAAATTTAAGAAGAAAGTTACCTATAAATCAATTAGATACCTTTCTTATGAAATTTAATCTCACTCTCAGCAGTCTTATTTTAATTTTTTTATAATATATTTTCCATAAAGCATCGTAAACATAAAGGCGAAAGCTAAGTACAAAAAAAAAATTGAGCGCTGTAAGTTTTCCTTAAAAATAATGAGGTAAATAATTTGTTCTGTTAAATCTAAATAATTTCACTTCTCTCCTTCCGTAGTAGGAATTATCCTTACATAAGCTATCAATGTCATGAAAATGTCTTTCGTCACCTGTCAGGTGATGCGAAATGTTATGACCTGCTTTGTTTTATTTTCAAACTACATCTTTTCGGCGCAGAAACTAAGTAATGCATGTTTCAAAATATTTTAAATAGACATTATAATTTCTGATTTTCTTAAAATAAGTTTTGAAAAAATTATAATTGATTTTTAAAAGAATTTCAAACTGAGATTTTCATTTTTTTTATAAAATGGGAAAATGGTTGCCATGATTGATTAGCTGTCAATTTTGCTGACTAAAAAAAACGAGATTTTTAATGAAAATTTTGGATATGCTAGGAACAATTAAAAAATGTAAAAAAATACCCCCAAAATACTTTGATCTTTCCGCTTAATATAAACATAAACAATTACATGATAAAGTTTTGTTTTTGTCAAGTTTGGCATCTTTTTTTCATGCTATATTCTTTTTAGCGCTCTAATGAAGGTACCTATGTTCATCTGATTCAAAGTTTGATGGACTGCTAATTGACGAAGCGATGACAGCTAATATGGATGACTCTAATTGACATAATTTTCAGAAATCTAAGTGAACGCATTTTTTTTTTATTCTAAATACCTAGTAATTTTTATAAATGAACATATTTTCCACAATTATTTATTATTTTATTGACTTTTATTTACCTTTTGAAGATGTAAAAATAAAAAAAATTAAAATACTATAAAATTTTCTTCAATTAATTTTATAATTTAATAAGAAATGAAGTGCCATGATTAGTCAATTGAAGCATGACCCACACTTATGTAAATACATAAAATAAAAATATTTAGTGGAATGGTATTTGCAAAAAGTAAAACTTTTAAAGCTGAATGGAAATTATGAAAACCTAATAGCGACCTAATAAAGGGACAAAACTTTTAGATCATAATAATGGCAATTTCAGTCTACCATACATGAAAATAAGGAATGTATTACATAAAGAAAATAGAAAATAAAAAATTATTTTAAAAATAGAATAGCTCAACTATGTTTATTAATCTTTTCAATTTTGAATTTGTAAATTTTGTTTCCACTTAATTACTATATCACATCCAGGAATAGCCTAATACAGAATTTTACGTGATTTTAAACTATTATAAATTATTATAATTAAAATTTAAAAAAAAATGAAAACATTTTTGTAAAAGCTGATTATTCATTCAGAAAAATTTCATTTCTTCAGACAATAATGTCCTTAATATTAGTTATTTACAAAAGCAATTAAAAGCTTTTCTAATTAAATAATGTCATAGTTTTATTAGATTCATTATTTTTCAATTCGGATCAGATTTTCAGTTAGATAGCTCAAATTTGAAAAAAAAAGTAGGTGATGTACAATCTCCAAGGACTCCTACTTTTAATAAAAAAAAAAAATTTAGGAAATAGAAAGGTTTTGTGCAAAATGTCATGAAATTAATTGTGTGTGTGTGGGGGGGGGGGAGGGTTACATATTTAAAAAAAATATATTTTTTACCAAAATTTTCTAAACAAAAAGATTTCAAAAATAATTTAATTCATTTGTGAATAAGTCCTGAAAATTTCATTAAAATCAGACAATTATTTGATTTATATAAGAATTTCCAAATCAATGTGTTTTCAACAGAAAAAAAAGTTTTCATTACGTTCTGCTGTTTTCCTAGAAGAAGTGGAGGTACCTATATATATATATATATATATATATTACACATTATTTGAGTAAAATTAGAAAATTTAAAGTTTTGAATTTTTACTTATATCATAAAAGTAATATACAACCATTTATTATTGATTGCTACTGTTTATCTGAAGCAAAGATTGATGGACAATTGAGTGACAAAATGATGACAGCAAGTATGGCTGACTAGAATTGACATAAAATTATGAAATCTAAGTGAACACATTTTTTTGGGGTTTTTAACTACCTAGTAAGTTTTAAAAATGAACATATTTTCTGCAATTATCTAATAATTTATTGACTTTTATTTACCTTTCGAAGATGCTTTATGCAAAAATAAAAAAAATTAAAATACTATAAAATTTTCTTAAAATACTTTCTTTGTAAAGAGATAAAACACTTCAATCATATGACCTTTTCATAATAATGTCACATTTAGCATTTCATACATGAAAAAGGGAACAAATTAAGTAAAAAAATTAAAAAAATATTTTAGAAATAAAATAGTGCATCTACATTCATTAATCTTTTCAATTTTGGATTAGGAAATTTAATTTCCACTTAATTACTATATCACACCCAGGAAATTGCGAAAATACAGAATTTTACATGATTTTAAACTATTATAAATTATAATTAAAATTTTTTTTAAAAATTAAAAAAATTCTTGTACAAATTCATTATTTATCAGATAAAATTTTATTTCTTCAGACAATAATGTCCTTAATATTAATTATTTACAAAAGCAATTAAAAGCTTTTCTAATTAGATAATGTCATAATTTTATTGCATTCATTATTTTTCAATTCAGAGCAGATTTTCAGTTAGTGCAAATATGAAAAAGAAATTAGTTGATTTAAATTCCTCCTCAAAATTCAGGAAATAGAAAGGTGTTTTATGAACTTTCATGAAATTAAGTAAGTGGGGGTAACAGATGTAAAAGAAAAAAAAAACAAATTTAAAAAATTTAATTCATTTGTGAATAAGTCCTGAAAATTTCATTAAAATCAGACAATTATTTGATTTTTACAAGAATTTCCAAATCAGTCTATTTACACAATTTTAAACTATTATAAATTATTATAATTAGAATTTTTAAAAAAATGAAAAAATCTTGTAAAAATTTATTATTTATCAGAAAAATTTTATTTATTTATTATTTAATTCAAAAGAATCAGAAATATGAAAAAAATGTCTTTGCTGTAAGAGTCTCTCCACCTTTTCTTGTAACAGTCTACTCCTATAGACTAAAGCAAAATATTTCTGAGATGATATTAAATTTTCTGCAAATGTACATAGATCTAATTCTGATAGTTTTTTTTAAACTGAAACAATAAGCAATAAAATTATTATAGGTTTATATTGAGGTAAATGGGTTTATGAGGTTTCAATGGTTTATTTGCTTTTTCTGGTCATGTTATACAAAAAGAACTTGGTCACTACTGGAAGATCTGTTTTTAGAATATTTTTCATTTCAAGTTGATTCAAGTGAATTTTTTGTGGTCCTTATGTTGACTTACTCATTCAGAGCTTTTATCTGATATATAATTTGACGATGTTTTTCCAAATCTCAAGATTTTTTTCAATTAAAAAATGGTCACTTAATTAAAAATGGCTGCCTTTAACATTAGTTGATATTATTGATGTTAGTGGCCACTATGGATTAAAATACATTTAATTGTTAATTGCTGACAATGATTGACCCCAAAAATTCTCTTTTTCTGATTCTACAGTAACAAAATCTGAATTTTGGGGTTGCCATCTTGAATGATAGTACCATACTATTCTCTATATTGGAAACTACTACTTTGTGAATTTTCATGAATTTATATTCAGTGATAGTAGAGAAAATTGGTTTTATCTATGAAAGTGTTTGGGTTTTTTTGTGTCCCAAATCCTGATTTTGGCTTCCTATAGTTTTATCTGGTACAGCAATTCCAAATTAGGCCCAAGCAAAAAATCCAAATAACACTTGTGTAGCTGGTTTGGCCAATGGTGCTGAAAAGCTGAACTTCTTAAAATGTTTGCTTATTTGCATATTAACCATCTTAATATGAGCAATAAGAATTACTGAATGGCCCTCACTGTACTGAAGGATGAATACTTGGACAAAGATGAAATGATTGACGACATTTTACAGAACATACTGGACTTCTCCGTTAAACGAGAGAAGTTATTTTCAGCTTTGATTGAATTTATTTCTAGTACAGCCTCACTTCTGGTGGCATTGGAAAACTCTTTCAACTGTACCTTCTCAAATGACCAGTCTTCTGGGGCTTCCCTCATAGCAAAAATCCTTTTCTCTAAATTCCCTAGAAAATTTAAGGGTGAATTGATTCTGCTCTCTGGTAAGAGAATTCCTAGTGTCTTCCATCTTATGGGATACCAGGGAGCCAGACAAACGCCTCCTTATCAAGGGGAGCAATCCTTTAGACACCGTCCTTAATGCTGATCAGGGAACATTTAGAGATGCCAAGGTGCAGCTTTTATCCAACTCCACCTGCAGGGATTCTTCCTTTCATGTTAACTCTGCATTACATACTTATTCTGGGAGTTCAACTAACTTCTCACCTGTCTTATGTGTAACCTTTAGTAGAAATGATGAAAGTGCCTCTGCCAATTGTCCAGTGAAGTTTTGAAACTCCCTCGGCAGCTTGGAGTCCATAGGGCTTGATTGTGAATTCAAGTCATCAACACTTCTTGGTAACAGTGATAAGTGCTTCAAGGAGATACTCCTGGAAATTAATGTTGGATCCAGTCATCCACTTTCACTTCCAGTGTTGGTGCACATAATGAATTGAACTCCCTTTTGGATGAATTTCAGTATATCAATAGTCCCCTTGCTGGCAGGTTTGACAGAGGCACCAATTTTATTCCAATTAATGGAATAGTTGGGCTAGATAAAAATTCAGCACCTCAGGCCCCTTCAACTGGGGCATTGTCTGCATGGGTGGGTGGTTTGGGCCCCAACAGGGCTTGTTCTGTTTGGAGAGGTGACAAGATTTCACTCACCTGGACACACTCAGGATGAGAACCGTGAGTGCCTTGCATTTGATTCCATGTTTGCATCCACTGCTGAATTTAAAACCTCACATCTATGTTTTGTGCTGGAGTCTAGAAGTACGTAAGAAGATCCGCTAAGTGATTTCTTCTCTGACAGTGATGTAAAAAGGGGATTAGAAAGAATGTTCAGTGTGGAAACACTAGGGATAAAGGAACAAGAAATGTCTAACTATGACTAGCTGATGATTGCACTCTTCAGACAATCTATCTCTTTCGAGGACGATAAGTATTATATATGATTACCTTGGGAGTCCAACCATTATGTGGCTATTCACATCCTGGACCATGTGGCATGGAGGCTTTATTGGGACTATTTGGAGGTTTTTCATCAGCAGAAGCATGATGGAATAATAGAGGAGATTTTTGTTCCCCCTCTGCAGTTTAATATATTTGGATAGCAACACAAGCCTGTCCTAAAGACAGATACTACACCCACCAGTAAAATTCGACCAGTTTTCAACTCTAGTCTCAAGACAAGTAACTACCCTTCCCTTAATGAGGCTGCCTACCAGGGAGTGAACCTTACAAGTAATCTATTAGAATTACTACTCTCCTCTCTAGCGAATAATCACGTTGTGTTGGCAATTATCAGGAAAGCTTTCCTAATGATCCACCTGAAGTTGGAGGTCAATAGAATAAGTTCTGCTGCTTCTTAAAGGACAAAGGTAGACTGCACTATTTCAGTCATACCACAATTATTTTGAGGTTCACCTGTAGCCCTTTTATATTGAATTGTGTTTTCTGGCACCATGCTGCTCAATTTTCTTTGGATCCTTGTAGACGTATGATGGAGAATCAGTTCTACGTGGACAATCTGGTAATGACGAGTGATAGTCCAGATGAGCTATGCAGTTTACAGGCCCTCTCCAATGAACGATTGTAACAAGGAGATATTGAGCTGTATAGTCTTGTAGCTCTGTGTGAGGATTCAAAATAAAATGGAGGAGGATGATACCTTGAGCAGTCATAGGGATGATTGGGGAAAGGTGCTTGCATATCGATACAGTACTCCCACTGATACACAACATATTACTCCCATAAATTGTGACCCTAATGCTTCCACAAAGAGCTACATACTTGCAGAAGCAGCAAGAATCTTTGACCCTTTGTTGTCATACTTGCCTGTCTTGTTGCAAGCTTGTATCCTGTTGAATGAGCTATGGAAGAGGGGCTTGGGATGGGATGAGAAAGTTCTGATCGACTTTACATCCAGATGGAAGAGACTTTCAGCTGACCTTTCCAGGTTGGGGACAATCTTCTTCTCTTGTAAGGCTTTAAGTACAAATGGGGGTTGCAGATGGTTGATGGGTTGGAATTCTTGATTGGACTTACACCCTCTTTCAATGTAATAACCATGGAGAACCCTGCTGACTTGATCACCAGTTGTTTGATGTTGGAAAAGAATTTTGTGCAAGGCTTGCATTCAGTTCTGGTGCCATTGTCCAGATTGGTTGTATTGTGGGACCACTCAGGAGTTGCTATGTCTCAATCAGTGCAGCCAATGGATAGCTCGTTCTTTATTGAATGCCACAGTCATCTGGATAAATTTTGGCAGTTGGAGGTCAACAGTGAAAGACTTGCAGCCATTCTTCTCATAAAGACAATGCAACAACAAACATATCCTGAGGAATTGCCATTCTTACCAGATCCTTCAGGCAGGACTATCCCTAGACCTTGATCTGTTCATTGACTGGGAAGGCCTAATTAGGTCGGCCGGCAGAATCTGTAATTCTCTTCATTTTAATATGGGAGTTAAACTCCCTATTCTGTTGGTTAAGCTTCACCTAATAACCAGACTCCCCATAATAGATTCCCATGTCAGGTACCAGCACTTGGGAGTTGGGTTCATATTGGCTGAGGTGAGACAAAGTGGTTACTGGGTGCCCAAGGGAAGACAAGCAGTGAAGACAGTCTTGGGTACCTGTGTGTTATGCCGGAGATACAATGCCAAACATGTCCTGCCTTCCAATGTGGCCACTTTACCCGCTTCATGTGTGGAGCTGGAAGTTCCCTTCAAACATATGAGAGTCAACTATACTGAGCACCTTTGGAATAATGAGGGTGATAGGGAGGTGAAAATGTATTTGCTTACAACCTGTTTTCTGAAATTATACAAGATTCACTTTTTCTAACCAGTACTCTTAAAAAATTTTAAAAATATTATATTGAATTTTATAGCCTTGTTTATGAAAATGCTTGTTGGGAAAACTTTCTAAAATTAGATTAAATTTTAAATTTATTATCAGTACCAATAAATTTAATATTTATTATCAGTACCTCTATTATGATAATGTCATGTACGGCCATCCATATTAAATAAAATTGTCAAGAAACAAAAAATTCCAAACTGTAAAATACTTTTGAATGTTGAATTGTAATGAGCATTTCCATTTCAGATTATAGATGTATTTTAAAAACAATATCACTTTGCTTTGCAAATTAATACAGAATTTTAAGAGATTTTAAAGTTTATAAATTACTCTAATGTTTTGTATAGAGAAAAAAAATTCTTGCAAACATTCATGACTTATCAAGGAAATGTTTTTCTTAAGACAATAGTGTCCATTACATATTCATAAAAGCAGTTAAAGTATTTCTAATCCAAAAATTTCTTACTTTTACTGTGTGTTTTTGTTTTGTTAAAGGTTCATGGCAGAATTTTCTGCAGCTGGATATCATGTTTAACCCCAAAAATATGGTGCTTTAAATTTTAGATTAAGCCTTTTTTTATATTAATTTTTGTGACTTGACCTTGTTTTAATACAAAGATAATCAATTATTAAGTGTTGAACATTTTTATACTAATCGTCTTACATCTCCAAGTAATACAAATGTATAGATTCTCCAATTACTTTAGCTTACAAATCTTTCAGTGATGATTCTTGTTAATATTGTTAAAATATTTATCTTTAAACTACAAAATGAAAATATTGATAATGTAGCAGAGACATGAATATATTTACTTGTATCTAAAAACATGCTCAGATGGAATGGTCATTTATCATTCTAATCTTAAAATATATTTGAAGTGTTCTGAAATTTAGTCAGAAAAATGAAGAAAATGAACATAGATCTGTTATATATTTATCATAATTTGGTATGCACATGACTGACCATGATTAACAGTTGCTTGCATACTCTACACACTGTCTTCAGGCTTTTGATACTGCTTTGTTCAGTGATATATGAGCATTTATATTTGTTTGCGACATCACCTTGTTATAATAAAAGTAACTTTGAAATAGGAAAATTAAAACTGTTGAAAGAAAACAAACCTGAAAACATCAGAATATCTTTACAATTGTGCCAAATGCTCAATGGCAGAGGTACAATACAAATTCATGAGGTTCACTGTTCATGTTTCATTTTCTATGTATAAGGATTATGACATATATAATGAAGATATTTGAGAGGTTTCCAGTGGTTTTCCTTCATTAATTTACATCTTAAGCATGCCAATATTTCATCGCTTACTCTTAGTGACCATCTGGTAGGCAGGCCTTGTTTTCATTCCACACCCAGTCTGACATGCAGATATATTCTCTCTCTGCTGTATATGAGAGATTGCCCAAATCATCTCTATGGCTGTTGTTTTTATATCCATGTCTGCAACATTCATGTTCTCTTACCTACTGTATTAGATGCAGGTGTGAGTTCACATCCTTCATATCTGCACAATGGCCATGAGTAACACTAAATCAACTCCAGCACCTGACTTCATTTGATGGTCAGGTGTGAAATTTGAATGTAGCATGTATTTGGTGTAATATACATGCTTCTGAATTCAAAGTTTTCCTTTTGTTAGTCTAGAACTCAGATTGCTGATTTTGTTTTTCAGTTCCATTGCCCATTCCAACAACCATGCAACCATGTCCACTGATACAAAATAAACTGTATAATATTCTGTTTGTTCAACAGAAGATATAATGGTGCATTTTTTATGATTTTGTGAGTAGCTTTAAGAAAGTAGTTGTAAATGCATGTTTTATAAGCCTATTTCATAACTCAATATAATGTGTTTTTTTTTTGACTGCAGTGTTCAGTTATTATATTTTTTTATTTTCAGTTTTCATCTTCAGCAGTTTCTGAAACCATGATGAACGTTCATGAGAAAGAAGACATTCTTAGACTGAAATTTGTGGATTGGTAATTAAGATCACTCAGAAGAGTCATAGTAGAACATGCATAGAGAATAAACCACTTTGTATGAAATCTGTGGTGTTATATTTTCAATGAATTTAAACCTCAAAATGGACATGAAAATTCACACGGTTGAGAAACTTTTCCACTGTGAAATCTGTGGAGTAAAATTTTCCATTAAATCCTCTCTCACAAACCACATGTTAACACACACTCGAGAGAAACGTTTCCACTGTGAAATCTGTGGACTGAAATTTTCCCAGAATGGAAATGTCAAAAGACACATGCTAACACACACTGGAGAGAAACCCTTCCATTGTGAAATCTGTAGATATAGGTGTTCCCGTAATTGTGATCTCAAAACACACATGTTAACACACACTGGAGAGAAACCTTTCCACTGTGAAATCTGTGGATATAAGTGTTGCCAAAATTCTGCTCTCAAAACACACATGTTAACACACACTGGTGAGAAACGTTTCCACTGTGAAATCTGTGGATATGAGTGTTCCCGAAATACTGCTCTCAAAACACACATGTTAACACACACTGGTGAGAAACGTTTCCACTGTGAAATTTGTGGATATAAGTGTTCCCGAAATTCTGCTCTCAAAACACACATGTTTACACACACTGGAGACAAACCTTTCAACTGTGAAATCTGTGGACTGAAATTTTCCCAGAATGGAAATCTCAAAACACACATGTTAACACACACTAAAGAGAAACATTTCCCCTGTGACATCTGTGGACTAAAATTTTCTCTGAATGGAGGTTTAAAACAACACATGTTAACACACACTGGAGAGAAACCTTTCCACTGTGAAATCTGTGGACTGAGATTTTCCCAAAATTCAAATGTCAAAACTCATATGTTGACACACACTGGAGAAAAACCTTTCCACTGTGAAATCTGTGGATATAAGTCTTCCCACAATTCTGCTCTCAAAACACACATGTTAACTCACACTGGTGAAAAACGTTTCCACTGTGAAATCTGTGGATATAAGTCTTCTCATAATTCTGCTCTCAAAGCACACATGTTAACACATACTGGAGAAAAACCCTTCCACTGTGAACTCTGTGGATTGAAATTTTCCCAAAATGGAAGTCTCAAAAAACATATGGTAAGACACTGGAGAGAAACCATTCCACCGTAGAATCTGTGGATGTAGGTGTTTGCAAAATTCAACACTCAAAAAATGCATGTTAAAACACATTTGAGAGAAACATTTCCACTGTGAAATCTGTGGATATCAGTTTTCCTGAAATTCAAATCTCAAAACATGTGATGACACATGTTGGAAAGAAACCGCTGTGAAATCTGTGGATATAAGTGCTCCCAAAATTCTGCTCCCAGCTAACATGTTAACACACACACTGGAGAGAATACTAGTGACACGAATGTAACCCAATAGTTCACCAGAGATCCACACAAAACAATATCAAAAATCAACTTAGAAAATTTTACTAATATACAGCATGTGTATATTCCAGACAAACTTGAAACTTGCAGCAAAGTTTGGATGAGAGTAGACAGAATTCATAAGCCGTCAGAGGCATTATCTACAGGTCATTTTGAAGTTCTTGAACAGACATGAGAACTTTATTTGATAAAAATGAATGATGAAATGCAAACCCAAGTATCCATTCATAGATTAAAACCCTTAATTTAAACACTCTAACTATGAGAAGGCAACCCTCAAATAAAAAGAGGAAAAAAAGACTTAAGTCGACTATAAAATAACCAAAGTTTGTAGGTGCAGAGCCTACTTATTTGTGACTGAAAAGATACCAAAAATCAGGAAAACTCTACACATGACTACTGTTTCTTTGACAGCCATTTTCTCTCATTAATTTGCCTTATCTCTCAAAAGAATTTTAATTTTCACAATTTTGTTTTCAGAAAAAATCTTTATGGCATCTGGTTTCCACACTTAGTCTGACAAAGTGGCAATTTTACATAATTACTTCATCAAATCTGAGAAAATTTTGTCACAGTTTCCAGATGTGCTGAGAAAAGTCTTAGCATCTGGTTTTCTATTATTTACATTATTCGGACTATTGTCCTCATCTTTGTCGCCATATCCACTGTGCCATGTGTTCTCAAGGACACATGGCACAGTGGATAAAGGTGATGGTTAGATCCAGTGACAGACCCAAAGAGTGTGAGTTCAATACCCGGTTAAGGCAGTCGAGAACTTTCAGAGTGAAATCAACAGGAGATAACTGATAACTGACATCCATTAAACATGACATGTGGAACTAGAACAGTCTACCCCAGTGATCGAAATAAAGGGTTCAGTTTGAAATTCCAACCACCCGAAGAAGGCCGGAGTGTACAATGGCCAAAACGTTGTGATAAATATGGCAACAAAGATGAGGACAATAGTTTGAATAATGTAAATAATGTACATAATACTTCTTCTCAGAAATATAAATAGAATCTGATTTTCTAATTCCAATTTAAATCCTTTTACACTTATGCTCTGCACACCTCAATTGAATAGAATATGTGTAATCTTCCTTGGTCAATTACACAGCTTGTGTCTCATGATTTCAGGATCCTGACAAGCTTCTTCAATAGACACTTTTTATCTTGAATGTCTCCAAAATCACAATCCCAACAAATTCAGTGTTATTTAGTTAGGCAGTAGTTTCTGGTTGGTCTTTCTCTAGCTTGTACAATCCAAAATGATCAACAATACTTTATTTGAGATTTTATTGGTTGATAAATATGTAGTGAGTTCTGATAAAATATATAAACAAAAGTAAAAAGAATTCAAATTAAAATAAGGTATTTGCGCTTTCCTTAAAAACCCTTATTTCTTTCTTTCTCTCTTTCTATACTTCTCTCTAGGAGAAGGCAGCCCTCAAATATAAAGAGGAAGAAAAACCTGAACCTGGCCATAAAACAACCAAAGTTTGTAGGTACAGAGCCTATTTATTTTCACTGAAAAGATACCAAAAATCAAGGAAGCTATATATATATAACTTCTGTTATAAAAGGAATGCCAAAAAATAAAATAATTTGGCTAATCCAAAAAATTGACACAGTGAGACTATTTTATTATTAGCCAAAATAATGTTGGCACTAAATACTTGAGCTTATTCAAAAAGATATAAACCTGACACCTCTTAGGAGGAGTAACAGGAAAAATGGCAGAAGAGGACGGAATAAAATAACACTATCACATAGAAACAAGCCATGCATGAAGAAGCATTTAAGAGATTATCTGCCACTGACCTTTCCACCCTGCTAAGGGCTGAGAAAAACACAGCAGATTGACATCGACCTAATTGTCCCTACCATGATCTTGAAAACACTGAAATGGACATTTCTCCAGGCTGCTACCAATATCCACCTTATTAACAAACTTTTTGTTATGCTGAATTATGTTCCACTGTGTAATCTTTGGATTAAATATTTCCATAATTCAAATCTCAAAACACATGCAGGAGAGAAATTTTTCCACTGTGAAATCTGTGAATTTAAGTTCACCCAAAATTCATCACTCAAAAAACACATTAACACACACTGGGGAGAAACCATTTCCCTGTGGAACAAATAATTCTTCCAAATCTTCACTCCAAGAACACATGTTAGCATACAGACATGTGACCTGTCCTTTGTAAAATTTTGAAAGTTATGTTTTCACTAAATTCTCCTCTCAAGTAACACATGTTAGCACCAATTCAAGCTGAAAATGGCACAACTTCTCCAAGAAGATGCTCCAACCAGATTATGGTGTTAAAAATTTGGACACGTTAGCTATTCAATAGAATTCATCTGTCCACAAAATGGATGTAAAAACCGCATACTTAAATGCCTTGAGACATATTTACTACAGCCAGAAAGCTATCTTACTACTGGTTAAAAAAAAAAAAAAAAAAAAAAAAAAAAAAAATAGAAACTTGTATGGCAAATAAAAAGTCATTATGTGGCAATGTATCTCATTGTCTTCATAATACATTACGAGTGAAATTGATATATTATGATACACGCATATTTAACTTGCCAGGGTTTTACCCACTCTTGAGCAAACTCCTGTATTTCCATAAAAAATGTTTCAAATAAAACATGTCTTTGGTTTGATACTATCCTCATTGCTGCAAATTATAATTCTGCATGAATCAATGTAAAACCTTGTTCAAATAAACAATTCAAATTGACTGATCTCTCACTGCTTTCTTTATAGCTATACAATTCACATTAAAAATATTTCTTGTGAAACTGGTAGCCTGAATCTATCATTACAAGAAAACTACAATAGCTTTGTCAATATGTGAGGTCAAACATGGCACTAGCAACTGCAATAGAACAAAATTGCTTATCCAAGTATTAAATACTATTAATTTAAATGAAAAATGCACATGGCAATATCTATTTCATCGATCACTACAATCTTAACCTGTTTAAGTCTAGCGTGAACCACTATTTTCCCTTGTTACCCACATAAACTACCCTGAATGTAAACCCATACCTCAAGTGGCCCCTGTGCTGGATGAACCTTACTGTAAAAAAAAAAAAAAAAAAAATGAAAGAATTTCAAGTAAATATAACACCAGAAATAATAAAAAATAAAATATTGTTATCAGGAAATGGAATTTAAAATCACCAATATCTATTGTAACAATAGCCAAGGTACTGTAACTCTATCTAAAAACAAGTAATACTATAAAATTATATCCATATATTGTCTCATAGGGATGATGGTGTTGTAGAGTAGTTTCACGGTGGAGGCTTGTATTTGTACTAAGTCGGTCCTAAAATAGGTTCGAAGTACAAAACGTTAGGAACTTGAGATAATAGGTAATGACGCAGAGAAATCTAGTGTTGGTCGCTGATACTTCAATATCCGACTAACGTCGTCCGACATCGACTAAACTGACCAACTCACTCAGCAACTACTTGTTACTCTTACTACTCCTATTTATTATAGGTGGGAGAGTCTGTTAACTATAGAATAGGTGTGTTCCACTATAACAGATGGCAAATATGAGGTTTCAGTGGAGGAAATGGAGAAATACTTTACAATGAGTAAGGCCAGGCGACTCTACTCATGACAGATGGGGCAGTAGGTAGCTTTATTCAGGGAGTTATAAGGGGAAAAGTACATACTCTGGGGATATTACGGAATAGAGTCTAACCCTCATTAATTTTTTTTTTTTTTTTTTGCAGTTAGTAAGCAGAGCAGATATGAAGGCCTATAGGACTTTATGCAAAGAATCTTTCAACTAGAGCGGATAAAACATATAGTGGCATGAATAAAAGTGACCCAAAGGGAGCAAGTTAAGAGGTTTTTCTAGGACTAAGGGACCCTGGAATCCAGTTAACCGTGTTATGGGATGAACTACCAACAGATGGGGGCCGCTTATCAAAAAGCACTCGTAGAAGATAAGTGGCAAATTATAATCACTGCTCCCTTCCATATCGAACCTGAATCAATGGAGGTCTGTCACACACGCTAGGAGGCGAAGGACACACACTGGTGCATCAGTGTCAGAAAATAGGGAATCTAGTAGACACACAGAGGGAACCCTGCATTGGAAAAGAGAATCGTTTAGCCAGTGTGATGCAACAGGGACAGGATCATAGAATGCTGGATCCGTAGGAGAAAAGGGCACACCTAGCGGCAGTGCTGGTGGCAGTCTTGGAATTCAGGAAACAGAACATTACTTCCCGCTGCGCACAAAAATGCACATTACTGACATATGTGATTGGTAATATAGTGTCACCAAATTCATTTACAATTAGATTGTTGTAGATCTAGGAAGGCTGCATGAATATTTTAAATGTTTTCGCTGCAAATAAAACATGCAACATCCACAAACATAAATTTAAATTAAAAAATCAAATGATAATGATATTCAATTATGACAAAAAGGATATGTTTGGAACAACAAATATATTTTTATACACATAATATTACAATTTTGTTTTGCAAAGATGTGTGCAAAAGCTTGATCAGAATATTTTTGAAGAGAAAAGTTCTTGTTGCTGGTTTGGAAATGTTTCGTATATTTGTAATGTAGTTTGGAAAATTTTGTACGTACGTGCAGTACGTACAAAATTGAATGTGAATATGTTTTCATAAGCGCCTGATCGCACATGGTCAAGAAGCGAATCCTTTTTTACAACTACATTTTGTAGCAAGAGAAATCAAGGAAGAGAGACAGAATGAACTCGTGTCTGATATTTATAATTAATTTAATCACAAGACTTGTGGGTGGATTGCAACGCCTACTTGTGTGGTTATTGACCAATTAGAAGTTAAGATTTCCTGAAAATATGTATGCAGCTGGATAACCTCTTTGATCCACTTTTTGCACAGATTTGTACAAAATTCAACATTGATAAGAAAGTGGTATCGGGATGCTAAAAGATTATAGTTTACAAGTTACAAGGCCATAATAGGCACCAGGGCAGAAGTATCCATTATTAATATCAGGGTATACTGAGCGCTAAACCCAAGACCCAAATTAAAGAACAAAAAAGTAAATTTGCAGTCGGCTAATGGCTCTCTCTTAAAAATGGAAGCTAATCAACAAGTTAAAATAGGTAAGCACCTCATTCCACACACGCTTTTTTGTAGTAAAATATTAGGGTGTGATCGGTTAAAGTAGAATAGGGTCTGTATTTATTTTGTTTGATTTAAGGGCTCTTTGAATTAATGGGTATGTGGCACTAGAAGATAAGCACATCCCATCAATAATTAGATTAGACAGACCACTAGTGCTGAAACCCCAACATATAAACACGTGTAGGGAAGACACGAATTAGAAGGTGGGGATGGAGACACCTACCAAACATACCAGCTAACGAACCTTAGGCTAGTAAAAATTGATTTTTCATCAAAAGAATATTTGGGCTTCAGACAATAATTTCCTTAATATATATTCTTCATATAACCCATTAAAAGCATTTTAATTAAATAATGCCTTAGTTTTGTAGTTTACAATTCAGAGCTAAAGTTTGGGTAGAAGTTTTGGGTAGAAAACTCCTTGATTTAGAAAAAAAAAAAAAACATCGATGCTTTATATTCTTCAAGGTCTTCTGCCTTCTTTCATTCCTTAAAGTTCTGAAAGTTTCATTAAAATCTGACAATTATTTGATTTTTGCAAGAATTTCCAAATTAATGTGTTTTTCAATTGAAAAAAGTGCTAAGAAAACTAATTCTAAAAAAAAGTTGAAAATCTGATTTCTTTTACAAAAAAACAGATTTTCAACCAAAATTTCAAACGTACTAAAAAAAAAAAAGGAATAAAAAATTTTTAAAAAATAATTTAAAAATACTTTGGTCTTTCCTCTTAATAACATTTAACTGTTTCTCGATAAAACTTTGTTTCTAAAGCTTTGAGGCCTTTGTTTCATTTTAAGCTGTTTTTTTTCTGGCGAATTATTGCCCTAGTTTAAAATTATGAACCATTAAAAAAACAGACATTTTTATCACATATTGATGAATAACACATGTGATAAGTAATTTCAAACTATATCCATGTGTTTTCAAGGGTAAATTTTGCGAGCCTGTTACCACGTGGTCTTTCTTTAGTTCCTGCTGAATCTGGAGGCAACGGGAAAAGGCAATACGGTAAAAATTATTATCTGCTCCCTACTATTCACACTGAAACTCTCTCTCTACTCTAAGACACCATGTGTCGCTTTGCCACTGAATTTGTTTCAATTTGTTATTGTTTCTGTTTGAAAAGTGTTTTTCTTGTTTGTGTAGTTGTCGTTTATGTATTTCCCCTTTTTGAGAGCAACACTCTTCCGATAGTAGTCAGTCAAATCGAGAAAAAAATCATTTCCTTTTTGTACATCCTTAGCAAAAATGATGAAATTCTTTTAAGTAAGTTTCTCGCTCGAAAATGTCATTACATTATTAATTTAAACTTTATTTTTAAATATTCAAATCTTTTTCTTTATTTACTCAAATAAACACTATATTTGAACTTTAGTATTTTTTTTTTTTTACTATTTCACTCGTGATGACAAAAAAAGATTCATGGGTTGTTCATTTCGCTATTTTTTTAAGTAAAAAAAATATTACATTTTTATTTTTTTTACACAAAAAAATCAGTGTTACTGTTAGTGTTAACTTATACTTACTAATTTTGTTTAAAGTAAAAGCTCTTGGAAAAATAAGAAGTTTATAATTTTGTTATTTTTTACTTTCCATCAATAAATTTTATGAAAAAATTAGAAACATTGGTGCTGTAATGTTCTGACATTGACTGTAAACACGAACCATTTTTTAGCAAGGAACAAATTGTTCTTTTACACTGGTTCTGTAATTCGTTGTTCTGCTCAGAAACTAAATGCGTTCAATTTTCAAATCTTTTTTTCATTGCAATCTCTTCGAAAATTTTCTTGATTATAAAATTAAAATATTCCTGAAGTTGAGAAAGAAATATCAATAACAACAACTTAATTTTGTTATTCAATGAAAAACTTTTGGATTCTACCTAAGGTAAGTTTTTTAATTAAGACCAGCTATACTGTCAGGGACACCCTTTGAATTTAAATTTTGGTTTTATTTGAACGATAATACCTCCACTTTTTCGGCATAAATTTTTGATACCTAAGGTTTAAAATGAATTTTTTAAAATGAAAAAAAGAAAACAATCTTGATTTCATTTTAAGGATTATTATTTCCAGTAAGTAAAATATTCTGGTGTATTATAGATTGGAATGTTAAATTTAATTTCGATTTCTTAAAATTTTCTTAAAAGCGGCCATTTTGTTAATTTTAAGAAATTTGTAAGCAAAACAAATTTATCGATTTTAAATCTCTTTTTTAGTACCTAGGCTTTTTCGGCATAAATTTTCGATACCTAAGGTTTTTAAAATTAAATTTTAAAAATGAAAAAGCTTTCTTGAAGATTTCATTTTAGCTTTAATTGATGGCTTAATGATTAAATTTATTATTTTCATTAAGTGAAATATTCTGGTGTATTTCGGATAGAAATTATATATAGATTGGAAAATTTTCTTAAAAGCGGCCATTTTCTTAATTTAAAAACAATTGTAAACAAAAAAGTTTAAAATTCTTTCAAAAAATACATATATATTTCTGACACGTTATTTGAGTAAAAAAAATTGGAAAATTTAAAGTGAAATTAATCAGATTTGAAATAAATATTACTTACTTATAGCATAAAAAGTAATATACAACCAATTATTAATGATTGTTCCTGTTCATCAAGGTACCTTCCTGAGATCACTAGAGTATAGCTGCTATAGCATGATGAAAAAGACGCCAAATTTGA
Source organism: Acanthosepion lycidas (assembly GCA_963932145.1). Lineage (NCBI taxonomy): Eukaryota > Metazoa > Mollusca > Cephalopoda > Sepiida > Sepiidae > Acanthosepion > Acanthosepion lycidas. Next base: position 106,831,709 of record OZ010575.1, on the reverse strand, counting down.
CGAAAACAAAATTTTAGCGCGTAAATGTTTGTTAGGAAAGATCACAATATTTAATTATTTTTTAAAATTTTTATTTCTTTTTAGAACATTCTAAATTTTTTATTAAAAAAACTTGTTTCTCTTTGTATCATCAGAACTAGAGTGAAATAACAAAATTTTAGCGCGTATTTTGATATGACAGACATTAATTTTGATAATCTTGCAAAAATAAAAATAATTGTTGGATTTTAATGAAACTTTCAGAAACTATTCACAAATGACGGAACTTAAATATATTTTCCTTTTTTAAAGTCATGGGAAAAATATTTTTTCCATATGTATTACCCCCCCCCCCAATAACTAATTGTATGAAAACTCTATAATTTCAATTTTGGGAAGATTAGTGATTATATTAGTTAAAAGCACAAGGCTTTGAAGAAACCAAATCATGTTTTGTTTTTTGTTTAGTTGGACCACCTCTACCTGAAAAGCATCTCTGAAATGTAACATACAAAACTCAATAAAAGAAAAATATTTAATTTCAAAAGCTTTTAATTACTTTCATTTATTTTAATGAACATGGACAATATTGTCTGAAAGCAAAAAGATATTTTGATGAAAAATGAATTTTTAAAACAATTGTTATTTCTGAAATATTTTATTATCTTTACATTATGCTATTAATTCTCCTAAAATTAGAGAAATGTTTGTAAAATTTAACGAATGTTTTTATTAAGTAGATATATATTTACAGATTATAATTTCGAAAGCTTCTTACAAACTAAGGAACACCGGTATATAAAAAAATATAATTTGTTTCAATAATATGACTGTAAATCAAATCTATGGAAGACAGAAAGTATCATGCGTGCAAAAAAAAAAAAAAAAAAAAAAAAATGTTATGTGGATTGAGTTTCTGTCTAGTATTTAACTTAAATACTGAATTTTTAATACGATTATTTGTCATTTCTTTAATTATAATAGATTTTTACATTTTACAGTTGTTAAAATACAGTTGCGAAAATACAGAATTTTACATGATTTTAAACTATTATAAATTATTATAATTAAAAAATTTTTTTTAAATTCTTGTAAAAATTCATTACTTATCAGAAAATTTTTATTTCTTCAGACAATAATGTCCTTAATATTAGTTATTTACAAAAGCAATTAAAAGCTTTTCTAATTTGATAATGTCATAATTTTATTGCATTCATTATTTTTCAATTCAGAGCAGATTTTCAGTTAGTGTAAGTCTGAAAAAAGAATTAGGTGATTTCAATTTCTCCCCAGAATTCAGGAAATAGAAAGGTGTTTTATGAACTTTCATGAAATTAAGTAAGTGGGGGTAACAGATGTAAAAGAAAAAAAAACAAATTTAAAAAATTTAATTCATTTGTGAATAAGTCCTGAAAATTTCATTAAAATCAGACAATTATTTGATTTTTAAAAGAATTTCCAAATCATTTACATGATTTTAAACTATTATAAATTATCATAATTAAAACTTTTAAAAAAATGAAAAAATTCTTGTAAAAATTTATTATTTATCAGAAAAATTTTATTTATTTATTATTTATTCCTATAACGTAGATAATTGGATAAAGGTTAATGACGTGTACCAATCATAAAAAGCAAAATATTTCTGAGATGAATGATTTCCAGGTAAGATAACATGTGTTCTATTGTAGAATGGCAAAGGTTGTGTAATCGGAGGAGTTGAAGAAGTTTGAATTGAGTATTTATTAATGAGCTAAGTCAGTTTCAAGATGCTTTTAACAAATTCCACAAACATGGCTATTGACAATATTTGTTCAAATTTCCAACTTACCAAGAAAATATGTCATGGAACATTTTATTCTTTAGGAATCCTAACAGATTTGATAGTGATGATATGACAGCGGACTGCCATCATCCAGGAATATACAAATGGCCTTCTCCAAAAGAATCAGAAATATGAAAAAAATGTCTTTGCTGTAAGAGTCTCTCCACCTTTTCTTATAACAGTTTACTCCTATAGACTAAAGCAAAATATTTCTGAGATGATATTAAAGTTTCTGCAAATGTACATAGATCTAATTCTGATAGGTTTTTTTAAACTGAAACAATAAGCAATAAAATTATTATAGATTTAAATTGAGGTAAATGGGTTTATGAGGTTTCAATGGTTTATTTGCTTTTTCTGTTCATGTTATACAAAAAGAACTTGGTCACTACTGGAAGATCTGTTTTTAGAATATTTTTCATTTCAAGTTGATTCAAGTGAATTTTTTGTGGTCCTTATGTTGACTTACTCATTCAGAGCTTTTATTTGATATATAACTTGACTATGTTTTTCCAAATCTCAAGATTTTTTCAATTAAAAAATGGTCACTGAATTAAAAATGGATGCCTTTAACATTAGTTTACATTATTGATGTTACTAGCCCATATGGATTAAAATACATTTAATTGTTAATTGCTGACAATGATTGACCAAAAAAATTCTCTTTTTCTGATTCTACAGTAACAAAATCTGAATTTTGGGGTTGCCATCTTGAATGATAGTACCATACTATTCTCTATATTGGAAACTACTACTTTGTGAATTTTCACGAATTTATATTCAGTGATAGTAGAGAAAATTGGTTTTATCTATGAAAGTGTTTGGGTTTTTTTTGTGTCCAAAATCCTGATTTTGGCTTCCTATAGTTTTATCTGGTACAGCAATTCCAAATTAGACCCAAGCAAAAAAGCCCAAATAACTCTTGTGTAGCTGGTTTGGCCGATGGTGCTGAGAGGCAGAACTTCTTAAAATGTTCGCTTATTTGCATATTAACCATCTTAATATGAGCAATAAGAATTACTGAATGGCCCTCACTGTACTGAAGGATGAATACTTGGACAAAGCTGAAATGATTGACAACATTTTCCAGAACATACTGGACTTCTCCGTTAAACGAGAGAAGTTATTTTCAGCTTCGATTGAATTTATCTCTAGTACAGCCTCACTTCTGGTGGCATTGGAAAACTCTTTCAACTGTGCCTTCTCAAATGACCAGTCTTCTGGGCCTTGCCTCATGGCAAAAATCCTTTTCTCTAAATTCCCCAGAAAATTTAAGGGTGAATTGATTCTGCTCTCTGGTAAGAGAATTCCTAGTGTCTTCCATCTTATGGGATACCAGGGAGGCAGACAAACGCCTCCTTATCAAGGGGAGCAATCCTTCAGACACTGTCCTTAATGCTGATCAGGGAACATTTAGAGATGCCAAGCTGCAGCTTTTATCCAACTCCACCTGCAGGGATTCTTCCTTTCATGTTAACTCTGCATTACATCCTTATTCTGGGAGTTCAACTAACTTCCCACCTGTCTTATGTGTAAACTTTAGTAGAAATTGTCTCTGCCAATTGTTTGTTGGACACTGGTAGTGGGCAGACCTATCTGTCCAGTCTGTCCAATGAAGTTTTAAACCCCCTCAGCAGCTTGGAGTCCATAGGACTTGATTGTGAATTCAAGTCATCAACACTCCTTGGTAACAGTGATAAATTCTTTAAGGAGATATTCCTGGAAATTAATGTTGGATCCAGTCATCCACTTTCACTTCCAGTGTTGGTGCACATAATGAATTGAACTCCCTTTTGGATGAATTTCAGTATATCAACAGTCCCCTTGCTGGCAGGTTTGACAGAGGCACCAATTTTATTCCAATTAATGGAATATTTGGGCTAGATAAAAATTCAGCACCTTAGGCCCCTTCAACTGGTGCATTGTCTGCATGGGTGGGCGTTTTTGGCTGCAACGGGGCTTGTTCTGTTTGAAGAGGTGACAAGATTTCACTCACATGGACACACTCAGGATGAGAACCGTGAGTGCCTTGCATTTGATTTCATGTTTGCATCCACTGCTAATTTAAAACCTCACACCGATGTTTAGTACTGGAGTCTAGAAGTACATAAGGAGATCCACTAAGTGATTTCTTCTCTGACAGTGATGTAAAAAGGGGATTAGAAAGAATGCTCAGTGTGGAAACACGGGATAAAGGAACAAGAAATGTCTAACTATGACTAGCTGATGATTGCACTCTTCAGACAATCTATCTCTTTCAAGGACAATAAGTATTATATATGATTACCTTGGGAGTCCAACCATTATGTGACTATTCACATCCTGGACCATGTGGCATGGAGGCTTTATTGGGACTATTTGGAGGTTTTCCATCAGCAGAAACATGATGGAATAATAGAGGAGATTTTTGTTCCCCCTCTGCAGTTTAATATATTTGGATAGCAACACAAGCCTGTCCTAAAGACAGATACTACACCCACCAGTAAAATTCGACCAGTTTTCAACTGTAGTTTCAAGACAAGTAACTACCCTTCCCTTAATGAGGCTGCCTACCAGGGAGTGAACCTTACAAGTGATCTATTAGAATTGTGTTGGCAGTTATCAGGAAAGCTTTCCTAATGATCCACCTGAAGTTGGAGGTCAATAGAATAAGTTCTGCTGCTTCTTAAAGGACAAAGGTAGACTGCACTATTTCAGTCATACCACAATTATTTTGGGGTTCACCTGTAGCCCTTTTATATTGAATTGTATTTTCTGGCACCATGCTGCTCAATTTTCATTGGATCCTTGTAGACGTATGATGGAGAATCAGTTCTACGTGGACAATCTGGTAATGACCAGTGATAGTCCAGATGAGCTATGCAGTTTATAGGCCCACTCCAATGAACGATTGTAACAAGGAGATATTGAGCTGTAGTCTTGTAGCTCTGTGTGAGGATTCAGAATAAAATGGAGGAGGATGATACCTTGAGCTGTCATGGGGATTATTGGGGAGAGGTGCTTGTATATCGATGCAGTACTCCCACTTATATACAACATATTACTCCCATAAATTGTGACCCTAATGCTTCCACAAAGAGCTACATACTTGCAGAAGCAGCAAGAATCTTTGACCCTTTGTTGTCATACTTGCCTGTCTTGTTGCAAACTTGTATCCTGTTGAATGAGCTATGGAAGAGGGGCTTGGGATGGGATGAGCAAGTTCTGATCGACTTTACATCCAGATGGAAGAGACTTTCAGCTGACCTTTCCGGGTTGGGGACAATCTTCTTCCCCTGTAAGGCTTTAAGTACAAATGGGGCTTGCAGATTGTTGATGGGTTGGAATTCTTGATTGGACTTACCCCCTCTTTCAATGTAATAACCATGGAGAACCCTGCTGACTTGATCACCAGTTGTTTGATGTTGGAAAAGAATTTTGTGCAAGGCTTGCATTCAGTTCTGGTGCCATTGTCCAGATTGGTTGTATAGTGGGACCCCTCAGGAGTTGCTATGTCTCAATCAGTGCAGCCAATGGATAGCTCGTTCTTTATTGAATGCCGCAGTCATCTGGATAAATTTTGGCAGTTGGAGGTTGACAGTGAAAGACTCACAGCCATTCTTCTCATAAAGACAATGCAACAACAAACATATCCTGAGGAATTGCCACTCTTACCAGATCCTTCAGGCAGGAATATCCCTAGACCTTGATCTGTTCATTGACTGGGAAGGCCTAATTAAGTCGGCCTGCAGAATCGGTAATTCTCTTCATTTTAATATGGGAGTTAAACTCCCTATTCTGTTGGTTAAGCTTCACCTAATAACCAGACTCCCCATAATAGATTCCCATGTCAGGTACCAGCACTTGGGAGTTGGGTTCATATTGGCTGAGGTGAGACAAAGTGGTTACTGGGTGCCCAAGGGAAGACAAGCAATTAAGACAGTCTTGGGTACTTGTGTGTCATGCCTTCCAATGTGGCCAATTTACCCACTTCATTTGTGGGGCTGGAAGTTCCCTTCAAACATATGAGAATCAACTATACTGAGCACCTTTGGAATAAGGAGGGTGATAGGGAGGGGAAAATGTATTTGCTTAAAACCTGTTTTCTGAAATTATACAAGATTCACTTTTTCTAACCAGTACTCTTAAAAAAATTTTTAGAATATTATATTGAATTTTATAGCCTTGTTTATGAAAATGCTTGTTGGGAAAACTTTCTAAAATTAGATTAAATTTTAAATCTATTATCAGTACCAATAAATTTAAATTTAATATTTATTAACAGTACCTCTATTATGATAATGTCATGTACGGCCATCCATATTAAATAAAATTGTCAAGAAACAAAAAATTCCAAACTGTAAAATACTTTTGAATGTTGAATTGTAATGAGCATTTCCATTTCAGATTATAGATGTATTTTAAAAACAATATCACTTTGCTTTGCAAATTAATACAGAATTTTAAGAGATTTTAAAGTTTATAAATTACTCTAATGTTTTGTATAGAGAAAAAAAATTCTTGCAAACATTCATTACTTATCAAGGAAATGTTTTTCTTAAGACATTAGTGTCCATTACATATTCATAAAAGCAGTTAAAGTATTTCTAATCCAAAAATGTCTTACTTTTACTGTGTGTTTTTGTTTTGTTAAAGATTCATGGGAGAATTTTCTGCAGCTGGATATCATGTTTAACCCAAAAAATATGGTGCTTTAAATTTTAGATTAACCCTGTTTTGATATTAATTTTTGTGCCTTGACCTTGTTTTAATACAAAGATAATCAATTATTAAGTGTTGAACATTTTTATACTAATCGTCTTACATCTCCAAGTAATACAAATGTATAGATTCTCCAATTACTTTAGCTTACAAATCTTTCAGTGATGATTCTTGTTAATATTGTTAAAATATTTATCTTTAAACTACAAAATGAAAATATTGATAATGTAGCAGAGACATGAATATATTTACTTGTATCTAAAAACATGATCAGATGGAATGGTCATTTGTACTTCTAATCTTAAAATATATTTGAAGTGTTTTGAAATTTAGTCAGAAAAATGAAGAAAATGAACATAGATCTGTTATATATTTATCATAATTTGGTATGCACATGACTGACCATGATTAACAGTTGCTTGCATACTCTACACACTGTCTTCAGGCTTTTGATACTGCTTTGTTCAGTGATATATGAGCATTTATATTTGTTTGCGACATCACCTTGTTATAATAAAAGTTACTTTGAAATAGGAAAAATTAAAACTGTTGAAAGAAAACAAACCTGAAAACATCAGAATATCTTTACAATTGTGCCAAATGCTCAATGGCAGAGAGACAATACAAATTCATGAGGTTCACTGTTCATGTTTCATTTTCTATGTATAAGGATTATGACATATATAATAAAGATATTTGAGAGGTTTCCAGTGGTTTTCCTTCATTAATTTACATCTTATGCATGCCAATATTTCATCGCTTACTCTTAGTGACTCTCTGGTAGGCAGACCTTGTTTTCATTCCACACCCAGTCTGGCATGCAGATATATTCTCTCTCTGCTGTATATGAGAGATTGCCCAAATCATCTCTATGGCTGCTGTTTTTATATCCACGTCTGCAACATTCATGTTCTCTTACCTACTGTATTAGATTCAGGTGTGAGTTCACATCCTTCATATCTGCACAATGGCCATGAGTAACACTAAATCAACTCCAGCACCTGACTTCATTTGATGGTCAGGTGTGAAATTTGAGTGTAGCATGTATTTGGTGTAATATACATGCTTTTGAATTCAAAGTTTTCCTTTTATTAGTCTAGAACTCAGATTGCTGATTTTGTTTTTCAGTTCCATTGCCCATTCCAACAACCACGCATCCATGTCCACTGATACAAAATAAACTGCATAATATTCTGTTTGTTCAACAGAAGGTATAATGATTAATTTTTTATGATTTTGTGAGTAGCTTGAAGAAAATAGTTGTAAATGCATGTTTTATAAGCCTATTTCATAACTCAATATAATGTTTTTTTGTTTTTTTTTTTTGACTGCAGTGTTCAGTTATTATATTTTTTTATTTTCAGTTTTCATCTTCAGCAGTTTCTGAAACGATGATGAACGTTCATGAGAAAAAAGACATTCTTAGACTGAAATTTGTGGATTGGTAATTAAGATCACACAGAAGAGTCATAGTAGAACATGCATAGAGAATAAACCACTTTGTATGAAATCTGTGGTGTTATATTTTCAATGAATTTAAACCTCAAAATGGACATGAAAATTCACACGGTTGAGAAACTTTTCCACTGTGAAATCTGTGGAGTAAAATTTTCCATTAAATCCTCTCTCACAAACCACATGTTAACACACACTCGAGAGAAACGTTTCCACTGTGAAATCTGTGGACTGAAATTTTCCCAGAATGGAAATGTCAAAAGACACATGCTAACACACACTGGAGAGAAACCCTTCCATTGTGAAATCTGTAGATATAGGTGTTCCCGTAATTGTGATCTCAAAACACACATGTTAACACACACTGGAGAGAAACCTTTCCACTGTGAAATCTGTGGATATGAGTGTTCCCGAAATACTGCTCTCAAAACACACATGTTAACACACACTGGTGAGAAACGTTTCCACTGTGAAATCTGTGGATATAAGTGTTCCCGAAATACTGCTCTCAAAACACACATGTTAACACACACTGGTGAGAAACGTTTCCACTGTGAAATTTGTGGATATAAGTGTTCCCGAAATACTGCTCTCAAAGCACACATGTTAACACACACTGGTGAGAAACGTTTCCACTGTGAAATTTGTTTATATAAGTGTTCCCAAAATTCTGCTCTCAAAAGACACATGTTTACACACACTGGAGAAAAACCTTTCAACTGTGAAATCTGTGGACTGAAATTTTCCCAGAATGGAAGTCTCAAAACACACATGTTAACACACACTAAAGAGAAACATTTCCCCTGTGAAATCTGTGGACTAAAATTTTCTCTAAATGGAGGTTTAAAACAACACATGTTAACACACACTGGAGAGAAACCTTTCTACTGTGAAATCTGTGGAATGAGATTTTCCCAAAATTCAAATGTCAAATCTCATATGTTGACACACACTGGAGAAAAACCTTTCCACTGTGAAATCTGTGGATATAAGTCTTCCTACAATTCTGCTCTCAAAACACACATGTTAACTCACACTGGTGAGAAACGTTTCCACTGTGAAATCTGTGGATATAAGTCTTCTCACAATTCTGCTCTCAAAACACACATGTTAACACACACTGGAGAAAAACCCTTCCACTGTGAACTCTGTGGATTGAAATTTTCCCAAAATGGAAGTCTCAAAAAACATATGGCAAGACACTGGAGAGAAACCATTCCACTGTAAAATCTGTGGATGTAGGTGTTTGCAAAATTCAACACTCAAAAAAATGCATGTTAAAACACATTGGAGAGAAACATTTCCACTGAAATTCAAATCTCAAAACATGTGATGACACATGCTGGAAAGAAACCGCTGTGAAATCTGTGGATATAAGTGCTCCCAAAATTCTGCTCCCAGCTAACACATGTTAACACACACACTGGAGAGAATACTAGTGACATGAATGTAACCCAATAGTTCACCAGAGATCCACACAAAACAATATCAAAAATCAACTTAGAAAATTTTACTAATATACCAGTATACAGCATGTGTATATTCCAGACAAACTTGAAACTTGCAGCAAAGTTTGGATGAGAGTAGACAGAATTCATAAGCTGTCAGAGGCATTATCTACAGGTCATTTTGAAGTTCTTGAACAGACATGAGAACTTTATTTGATAAAAATGAATGATGAAATGCAAACCCAAGTATCCATTCATAGATTAAAACCCTTAATTTAAACACAGAATCAAAACACTAAATACTAGGGAAGCCTGTTAAATAGAAACGTGCAACCCTACATCATCAAGCAAAGAAGAAAATGTAGAAGATAACACTTCCAGTCAACTTAAAACTAAATCAAGTAGTACAGTTTCTTGGAAGAAACAGAAAACTCATTTTGATGATCAGCACGTTCTAAGAGACTTTTTTTTTAATCTCTCTCTAAACTTCTTTCTAACTATTAGAAGGCAACCCTCAAATAAAAAGAGGAAAAAAAGTCTTAAGTCGACCATAAAATAGCCAAAGTTTGTAGGTGCATAGCCTACTTATTTGTGACTGAAAAGATACCAAAAATCAGAAAAACTCTACACATAACTACTGTTTCTTTGACAGCCATTTTCTCTCATTAATTTGCCTTATCTCTCAAAAGAATTTTAATTTTCACAATTTTGTTTTCAGAAGAAATCTTTATGGCATCTGGTTTCCACACTTAGTCTGACAAAGTGGCAATTTTCCATAATTACTTCATCAAATCTGAGAAAATTTTGTCAGTTTCCAGATGTGCCAAGAAAAGTTCAGCATCTAGTTTTCTAATTCAATTTAAAACCTTTTACACTTATTCTATTCAATTGAGGTGTGCAGAGCATATGTGTAATGTTCCTTGGTCAATTACACAGCTTGTGTCTCATGATTTCAGGATATTGCCAAGCTTCTTCAAAAGACACTTTTTATCTTGAATGTCTCCAAAATCACAATCCCAACAAATTCAGTGTTATTTAGTTAGGCAGTAGTTTCTGGTTGGTCTTTCTCTAGCTTGTACAATCCAAAATGATCAACAATACTTTATTTGGGATTTTATTGGTTGATAAATATGTACTGAGTTCTGATAAAATATATAAACAAAAGTAAAAAGAATTCAAATTAAAATAAGGTATTTGCGCTTTCCTTAAAAACCCTTATTTCTTTCTCTCTATACTTCTCTCTATGAGAAGGCAGCCCTCAAATATAAAGAGGAAGAAAAACCTGAACCTGGCCATAAAACAACCAAAGTTTGTAGGTACAGAGCCTATTTATTTTCACTGAAAAGATACCAAAAATCAAGGAAGCTATATATATATATATATATATATATAACTTCTGTTATAAAAGGAATGCCGAAAAATAAAATAATTTGGCTAATCTAAAAAATTGACACAGTGAGACTATTTTATTATTAGCCAAAATAATGTTGGCACTAAATACTTGAGCTTATTCAAAAAGATATAAACCTGACACCTCTCAGGAGGAGTAACAGGAAAGGTGGCAGAAGAGGACGGAACAAAATAACACTATCACATAGAAACAAGCCATGCATGATGTGTGAAGAAGCATTTAAGAGATTATCTGCTACTGACCTTTCCACCCTGCTAAGGGCTGAGAAAAACACAGCAGATTGACATCGACCTAATTGTCCCTACCATGATCTTGAAAACACTGAAACAGACATTTCTCCAGGCTGCTACCAATATCCACCTTATTAACAAACTTTTTGTTATGCTGAATATCAAAGGAATTGCTCATTGCTCTAAAGAAAATAAAAATATATTATTTATTTTAACCCTTGAGTCAGTTTGCTTTATTCCTGAGTTTCCAATAAAATAATTATTTTACCAATACCACCTATTCACACTGGTGACCTTTGGACATGAACACATTTTCTAGACACACATTCACACACACATATATATATATATTTATATATATATATATATATATATATATATATATATATATGGAGAAGCTCTATATTTAATTTACACTCCTGAAGATGGAAATTCCAGGATTTTTCAGGTTCTTATTTGTGTTATTTGAAAATTGTCATTGGTTGCCATCCGTCTGTTGACAATAAAAAAAGGAGTGACATTAAAAGACTGTTGACATTTGACCTTTGACTTTGAAATGACATGGATTACCTAGCATAATTATACATTATTTTTAGTATATTTTACTTTTTTTAAGGAAAAAATTAGTATTGCATAACAAACACAAACCTGTTAATTAATCCTTAAAATTACTAATTTTCTTTCAAATCTCTTTTGAATAATATTGGATTTCTAAGAGGTTTTTAATTTTGTTGTTTTGACTTTTTATCAGTAATAAAAAAAATTTTAAAACTCAGGAAAAAAAAACATGTTGAGATTGTGACACAATGTTCCATATTGTTTTTACTTAAACTATATTTGAGCAAGGAAAAAATTCTTCTTTTACACTGGTTACTCTAATACTTTTGTTCTGTCTGATGTCTGTGTTCAGAAACTACATGCCTTCTATTTTCAAGTAATTAATCTTTTTTAATTGCAGTTTCTTTCAAAATAGGAAGTTTTATTGATCACAAAATATTGTCAAGCTTGAGAAAGAAATATTAAGTCCAACAACAACAGCAACTTAATCCTGTTTCTTTTCTATGAAAAGGTTTTTAGAGATTCATCCTGAAAAGGTAAGTTAGATGAACTGTAACAGATTTAAAAAAAATGCATTTTAAATAATTTAAATGCTTTCTTAGAATTTAAATTTTGGTTTCATTTGAAAGCCTGAAGTGAATGTGAATTAAAAAAAATTAACTTTCCTATATAAATAAACTTTTTAAACCGTTAGTAAAACATTGACTCCTTTTCTCATCATTGAAAAAATAATGGCCATTATAATAAAACTGTGACATTTTTAAATAATAATGATTTAATGTTCTGAAAGTTTCATTATAATTTTTTTAATAAATTTTTCATTTCCACTCACATGGACGCTGAAAGGTCTTTAAAAATATATACTGAAAACATTAAATTTTTACATTTTAGAAATGTGTTTTGATATAGTTTTTTGTAAGTTGGAGTTTTTATAATACAAAGTTAATCAATAATTAAGTATTGCACATTGCATGCTAAATGTCATACATCTTCAGGGAATACAAATATTTTATAGACTCTCCAAATACTTTAGCTTACAAGAGAAAGTCTTACAAAGATAATTGTTGTTAATATTTCATATATTTACCTGTAAAGATTTTTGTTGTCATTTTGTAATACAGAATTTTATAAGATTTTAAATGTTTACAAATTATAAATTGAAAATAATTCTAGTAAAAATGCATTATTTATTGAAATACAGAGTCCTTTATTTTATTCATAAAAGCAATTGAAATATTTTCTCATTATAAATGTCTCAGTTTTATAATAAAACTGAGGCATTTAAAAAAAAAAAATAATTGAAACAAAACATATGATGATTTAAATGCTGCAAGGACTTATAACAAATATAAACATTATGCAATGCAGAAAAGGATTTTTTTGTAATTTCATAATTAAAGGAGTTGAATAGAATAGATTAAAATAAAATTCTAGGATTCTCTAAAAAATGAAATGATTCAAAAAATAATTCTATTTTGAATCAGTTCTGAAAGTTTCATTAAAATAATTTTTCATTTCCTGTCTGTTATTGACACTGGAATTTGTCTATGAAAATTTAGTCCATTTTTGCATGTCATAAAGAGTAGTTATAGTTCAGAAAAATATACTGAAGGGTGCCACTACAGTCTTCCCTCTATGGGGACATATTAACATTTTGAAATTTTAGATTCAGCAATTTGTCATTCTAATATTAAATGATATTACAAGAAATTTTGTGAAAGAGACAGAAAAGTCATGAGTAAATTTAAAATCGATTTTTTTAAAGAATATCTGTTATATATATTTGAATACTTTTCCATATGAGATTTGTTATTAGATGTAATTTCATCTAAGTTTGATTCTTGTACAAGCTTGCCATCAATGAATGTCGTGAAACACTCAAAGTAACATTTGAGTTTAATTATCTATGGATAAGTCTTCAGTTGGCGTGAATATTAATTGATGGGCAAATAAAAAAACGAGAATGTTATAAATGAAACATGCATTTTCTGATGGAATGATTTGAACAGTGTATATGTGAAAAGGTAACAAGGCTTCAGTTGACATGAATATTAATCAATCAGCAAATAAAAAAAATGAGAATGTTATAAATGAAACTGATGCATTTTCTGATGGAAGGATTTGCACAGTTTATATGTGAAAAGGTAACATAAGGCTTCAGTTGACATGAATATTAATCAATCAGCAAATAAAACAATTGAGAATGTTATAAATGAAACTGATGCATTTTCTGATGGAATCATTTGCACAGTTTATATGTGAAAAGGTAACATAAGGCTTCAGTTGACATGAATATTAATCAATCAGCAAATAAAAAAAATGAGAATGTTATAAATGAAACATGCATTTTCTGATGGAATCATTTGAACAGTGTATGTCTGAAAAAGTTCTAAAAGTAAATTTCACATTAAAAGAGTTTCTTGTTGAGATTGATTACAACATATTGCCTGATTTTTTCTTTATGGCAGCATTGGTGTATGATGAAAGCATTTGAGTGGAATTGTCAATTACCAGGAATTTTTAACAGGCACTTTCTTTCAGTTCCTGATATTTACTTGAGCTTTTAGTTATGATAATATCTTTTAGGGTTTGTGATTGGCCTTTTTAAAAAATGAGGAAAATGTCATGAATTCAAATTAATTCAATCCAAGGTGATGGGGTAAACGGTTCATGTTCCATTTTCTATGTATAAGTGATACAAGATATCTACTGAAAATGGAAAGTGGATTGCAAACAGTCTGTGTTAACTGAGGACAACATATAGCTGAAAAGGGTTGGAGGGTACAAATCTCTAAAACATTGCGAGTATTAAAAACCAAGATGAACATACTGGTTTGAATAGAGTGCAGTATAATATATATCCAACAGTGGTGAATCTCGCTTTGTATCTTGAAAATGGTCAGTGTCTATGTTTCACAGTAAGTGCTGCTTGACATATATTTGCGAATACACCAGAAAGCATTTTGACAGATTTCTTGAAAAGTGACCTGTTTGCCCGAACACTATTGTATGTTAAGGTTACCGTCTACTACACCTGGGCACACAAGAAAGGAGCCCAAGTTGAGGGCTGGGAAGAAAATACTGTCTTAAGAAGCATGACCACAGTGTACATCTGCCAGATGTACACTGTGCACCACAATCAGCAGTAGTGCCCTTTTCTGCATCTGCTGCTGTCAGAGATCCTACATCATTCACAGACTTGTGAAGAGATAATGGAGAGTCTGTATGAACTACAGAGAAGCCTGCACCAAACATGGACTCCTGGAGGACACTGCCCACTGGGACCAAACACTGGAGGAGTCAGCAGAGCACCAAGTCAAGTGGACCAGCTATTTTCCATCATGTCGATGACATGAGGCTTGTGTGAGCTTCTCAAGCTTTGGGCAACCCACAAAACCAGCATGACAGAGGACATCCTATGAAGGATTAACTGGCAAACCTCAGCAGAAATTTTCATATTCAATGATGTCATTTACAGTGAGGCATTAGTTGATCTGGACACTTGAGTGCAAACTATGGGAGGCCAATGAATTGCTACATTTGGCTTACTTCAACTTGAGCAGGCTCCAAACAATTTCGCAATTGGGTATATGTGGGAGATCATCTATGACACCAAGGAAATGACAGCATATATAGCTGATAACAAACACAAATTGATGGAGGACCAACTGGGTATTTATAATACGATTATTTCAAGCACTGAAGGTGAAAGAGCAGATCTATTCTTCCTCAATGCTACTGGTGGAATGGGCAAGACATTTATCATCAACCTACTTCTGGCTAAAATGCGCTAAATGAAACATATTTCTCTACCAATGGCGTCAACTGCTTAGCAGTGGATGCATGGGTCATTTGTGCTTCAAACTCCCTTTGAACCTGTCTAAGAAGAGAAAGCAACCCGTAGCATCAGTCATGGTTCTATAAAAGGCAAGCTCCTCAGTGATTGCAGATTGATCATCTGGGTTGAGGTGACAATGAACCATAAGTGTTCCTTTAAGGATCTTGATGCAGCACATCAGGGTCTTAGAAAAAATAACACATGGCTCATGGGACATGCAAGTTTTCTTCTTTGCAGGAGATTTTAGACCCTTCCAGTGATTCTGAAAGAGACAAGCACTGACGAGGTAAATGCCAGTATAAATTCTTCTTACCTGTGGAGCAGTGTGAAAAACCTGAGACTCAGAACCAACATGAGTGTGCAGCTGAGTGATGATAAGAAAGCTGGTATTTTTTCTAAGCAACTATTGGATGTAGGTAATGGCAGTTTGGTTGGCAATTGTATCAGTTAGTTTCCCTTTTGGGTGTATGGCACCTGATTTAAAGGAATCTAATGATTAGAGTGTTTCTTAATCCAAGGAATCAGCTTAAAGACCACAAATAGCTGAGAACCTGTGCCATTTTAACTCCAAAGAATGTGGCACTTTATAATTTGAACATCAAATTTCTAGAACAGTTATCACATCAGCATTGCAACTAAAATTTCATTGATGCTGTACTAAATACTGATGAAGCTGTGAATTATCCAGTGGAATTTTTGAATAGTCTAACACCAGCAGGCCTCCCTAATCACAATTTGTACCTCATGATTAGGGCACCATTGATGCTGCTAAGAAACATGGATATACTGAAGCCTTGCAATGGCGCATGACTTAGAATTAAAAAGATGATGCCAACAATCTTGGAGGTGACAATTCTGACTCGCAAAGCAAGTAGTGAGGCTGTGTTTATTTCTAAAATTCCACTTATTCCTTTGAATATGCCTTTCCAATTCAAGCGGCTGCAATTCCCAGTGAAATTGGGTTTTGCAATCAGTATTAACAAAGCTCAGTCCTTGGATGTGGCAGGCCTTACCCTTGCAGAACTGGTTTTTTCCCATAGCTAACTTTGTGGGGTGTTCAAGAGTAAGCAGTCGCAATCATTTGTTAAATTATACTCCACATGGAAAGACTGCAAATGTTGCTTGTCAGAGTTATAAATCTTTTGTTAATCTATATGTTATTCTATTTGTAAGTCTATATATAAATCTGTCTGCAGGTCTATTGTGAAACTATATGCAAGTTTACTTATACACCAATTGTAAATTTATTTTAATACTAGCCCTCCTAAGGGCTATATTCTATGTGAATGCACTAAAGCCCTTTTCAGGTCTACTTACTTTGAATTGTTACTTTCAGATAACCGATTTACCTTTTATTACATGTTGCTTTATGATTTTAGTATTGATAACTTATTGGGTATTCTCCGTGAGAGCACAAAAGCTCATTTCAGTGATATTTGGTTTGTATTTTTACTTTTGGATAACCAAAGAAAGGATATGAGAATGGCAACTATGGATAAAATCTGCTTTCCCAGGAATTACTGGGTACATCAGCTAGTACTAGAATAAAAATGTTGTAGTTATCTGAAAGAAAAATGTTTATTCATTTTCATATTTTTTTTCTATTCAACTATTGTCGTAACCTAGGGAAGCTTACTGAATAGAATAATCATACGAAGGTTGGTAATGAATGATAATACTTAGGACACGAACAACACATATAAGATTTGCTGGTGGCACATAGATTAATAGTCAACTGCTAGAAGTGAATCGAGAGAATTCCACAATGAATCTCCAACTGCAGACCAACATACAGTATTTACTACTTTATTTATGTGAATATGGACATACTAATTATTGTCTATTAAAGTGGTTTCTCAACATTTTGATGAGAATGATGATGTATGGGATAAGAAGATCAAAGAAGATAGTTTCACTAAAATAAAGGATCTATGAACATGATGAGTACAATTCCCAAAACATAAATAAATATAAATTTTTACCATTAAAATATTTGTGCTGTTATAGGTACCTCCACAGAAAATGTGATACCTAAGTTAAGTAATCTAAGTATCTGTCTATATTTCTGAGATGAGGTATTATGTACATTAAATTTTGAAGGTTCTAAAAAAAGGGAATAAAAAAAATCCACAAATTCCTTAAAGTTGAACTTTCTTTAAGAAGAGGAAAGAGGAGTCTGTCTATATTTCTGAGATGAGGTATTATGTACATTATTTACATTATTCGGACTATTGTCCTCATCTTTGTCATGGATATAGGCGTTGGTTAGATCCAGTGACAGGACCCAAAGAGTGTGAGTTCAATACCCGCTTAAGGCAGTGGAGAATGTTCAGAGGGAAATTAACAGGAGATAACTGACATCCATTAAGCATGGCACGTGGAACTAGAACAGTCTACCCCAGTGAGTGAAATAAAGGGTTCAGTTTGACATTCCAACCACCCAAAGAAGGTTGGAGCATACAACGGCCAAAATGTTGTAATAAATATGGCGATAAAGATGAGGACAATAGTCTGAATAATGTAAATAATGTAAAAACCTAAGGTTTAGAATGAATTTTTAAAAATGAAAATATTTCTCGAAGCTTTTATTTTAGTTTTAATTTCAAGCAAATGGATTAAATTTAATATTTCTAATAAGCAAATACATTGCTGCATTTCAAAATTAATTTCACTGGAATTTTTTTTTTTTTTTTTTTTGGTTAAAATCACTGATTGGCGCCATTTTTTATCATTGCAATGTCATTCTCTTTATTAAAAAATCTTCCAAAAATAAAATATGCTTTTCTGAAATTTTATCTTTTCTAATTAAATAATGTCATACATTTGTTTCATTTTTGATTTTACGATTCAGAGCAGATTTTCAGTCACTGGTCGGAATATGATCGCCTTATAAACCCATTTGTCGACTAGGGCATATGACACTGATAATATCATTTATAAAGGCCTGTATTTACTAAAATCAGCATGTTTATACACACACAAAATAATTCTTTTTAAAATACTGTGCTTGCTGAATTGTACTAAGCTTTTCAATTCATCATTAGTAAATACAGTTTCTACTTAATAACAAAATCACCTAACTGATGCAAATTATTACAGAATTTTAAATGATTTCAAACTTTATAAAAAGTATTAAAATTAAAATCTTTCAAAATGAACACAACTGTAAAATTCCATTCTTCATCAAAAAAATTTCACCATGAAAAGACACTCAAATTTCTTATACTAATTTATGGTCCCCCCCCCTTTGATGCAAAAAAAAAAAAAATTTAACCAAAAAACATAATTTAATTTTAATACTAATAGTTAAAAAATACTTTGGTCTTTCATCTTAATACTGTCAGCATAACCCTAAACTGCCCTAATTTAATTTTGACGTTAAACCTTTGTTTTTATAAATTTTGAGGAATTTTTCTTTGTGTACTCATTTAATAGTGTTCCAGAAGCTATGTCTTTTTTGGATATCTCAGTATCAGTTACTTACCTTATGGATAAAAGTGTTGGTTGAGTAATCCACAAACTGAAAGAGTTGTGAGTTCAATACCTAGCCACAGCAGAGTGAACAAAAAACTTGGCAAGTTGAGTTACCAAAGGGAATTAACTGATACTGAGATACCCAAAATGTTACTCATATGTATGGCACATGGAATTAAATCAATCTACCCCCATGGACTAAATAAATGTTTCGGTTTGAAATTCCAGTGTATATCACCTGAAGAAGGCTGGAGCATACAAGGGGAAAAATGTGAATATGATAATAAAGATGAGGATAACAGTCTAAACAATGTAAACAGCTACAATATGTCATCTTAGAAATATAGACAGATACTGAAAAAACCCGGAGCATACAACGGTCAAAACATCATGGATATAGACAAATTATATCTACAGATGTAATGTACTTTCTTCATTTCCCTATCATATTGCAACTTTCATGATATAGACTCCTTCATATATTATTCACTGCTCATATTAATATATCATGTTTTCTTTTCTTCACAGATGATTAGTCTGTACAAAAACTGCACTGGTTATTATTGAGAATTTCAATGAAGGAATAGACATTTCACATTCCATGAAAACACAAATATATGCTACATGGTTTATGTGACAGTGATAGCTCTACAATGGTAAAAGCATGACAATGAACTCTACCTGGCAAGAAATAATGTACTTTGAAATGTGTAGTTTATCTTTCTAGAAAACTTTTAGTGTTATGTATGAATAAACAGGAAAGATAGGCATATGACTGATCAATTCCGACTTCTGTGAAAATGCAAATTGGCAAATTTCACAAGAATATTGTTTCTCTCCAGTGTGTGTGTATGCATATGACTGACCATATGTGACATGTGAAAATGCAGATCCACAAACTTCTCAAGAATGTGGTTTCTCTCCAGTGTGTGTATATATCTCATTAAGTACAACTTCTATGAAAATACAGATCCACAAGCTTCACCAGAATGCAAGAAATAAACATCAATATTGCCTTACGGGACACTTTCTTGGTTCATTTTTTGTATTTATTTGGAGCACCTGAACTCATTGAAGTTTGCCAACCCTTGTTTTAAACAATCTGCCGCTGAACCGATTTTAAAACATGATAGAAAGTCTCATCTCTTTAATCTGTGAAATCAGATTGAGTAATAATTTTGAAATAAAATTGCTTTCGTTGGGAGCATAACTGACCAATGCCATCTTCTTCACTCTAGCACTGTGTGACAACGTATTCTTCTGCCATCTCAGATGTTTTAGGCAGACACCATAAGTTGAAACAAGAATATATTGTGTGCCAAAAGTAAGAGGGTCAGTTGTGCAATGGCAAAGGATCATAATCCCCAAAATGAGTATACTAGGTCCTAAGCTTCCCTCTACCAGTGCATATACATATTAACAGAGAATAAGAGCTGAAGTAGTATACTAAAATGGCGTATCAGAAGAAAGTGATCAATGCACTAATGACAGTGCATGCATATGGTATATATGATGATAATCTCATTTGCACATAACTAACAGTTTCTTGTATATATGCATATATATATTTGTTGTAACCTAGAAAAGGTTACTGAATGAGGAATAACCAAAACATCAACAAAATACAATACTCGCCAGCGGCGTGAAGTAGGTAAACCACTGTGAGTGGTGGACTACTTAGATAGCATATTACCCCCCACTTACAATAGTGTCCAACGTATTTATAAGGATTGGAACATACCCATTTGTGTTCATAGGTACATAGGTATATAACAGCAATGTAGGAAGAAAATACACTATAGAGTATTATGAAATTGGTTAATAAAAAATGCATTTCTCAAGTATTTTCTGCACCCAAAATCTCGACACATTTCACTATGACACTTCTTTGCTTCTTCTATGTTTCTTTGTTGCATGAATACTGATAATGATTTTCAGGGATGCTCAACGATGCAAACTGAAAAAATAAAAAAATAAATTGCCTGAGCAATTGTTGTAAACTAGAGGGGGTTAATAAATGAGCAATAACTGAAATGGAGGTTAGAAATGAAATGGTAATCTTTATAACATCAACAAAATACAATACTCGCCAGCGGCGTGAAGTAGGTAAACCACTGCTAGTGGTGGACTACTTAGACAGAATATTACCCTCACTTACAATAGTGTCCAAAGTATTTATAAAAATTAGGACATACCCATTAGTGTTCATAGGTAGGGTATGTATCAATATTAGTGAAGGGGTTTGAAATTTAGTGAAAGAAAGAAAAGTCATGAGAAAGATGAATATTTATAAGCTTTTTAAAGAGATGATCTGTTGTGTATATTTGAATGCATTTCCATCAGAGATTTGTGGTACACCTTCTTGTGAAACACTCAGTGTAATATTTGAGTTCAATTATGTATGGATAAGACCTCATCAGATTATGAATATTAATCAATGTACAAATAAAATGGTTTAAATGAAACTGCCCTACATGCAAGCCGCTAGTGGCCTGCTGGCAACCTGCTGATGGTAACACCAGTGGACTGCTGGTGGCAGCTCTAGTGGGCCGCCAGTGGTAACATTGATGAGATGAACACACTGGTGGTCTGACAGTGGGCCACTAGTGATAAGCACTAGTGGCATGCCACCCAGTGGCAGATTGGTTGCTTGCATGTAGGGTGATGAATTCTCTGGTGGAATGTTTATCTGAAAAATATCTAATAGTAAATTTCACATTAAAAGTCTTTCTGGTTGAGGCTTGCATTGTATTGCCTGTCTTTCATTGGCTTACAGATGCACTGGTGAAGCATTTGTACAGAATTATCAATCTTTATAGTAATTCATCAAGTCTAGAAGAATCCTCAACAGAATACAGAAAGCACTAGACGGCCATTTTGTCCTATTTTTGGGGACTCATCAGCAGTATGCATCCACTACCAAGATTTGAACCCGGACAGTTTCGATAAAACAAGCATCATACCAACTATACCAATGAGAATTAGTGACAAAGAAGAAACTGAATAGACTCAATATAGCTCACAAATACTCACAAATTCTGTGGTGATACTTATCCAAGTATTCATAACCCAATGGATTGTGCCCCAAGAGCCACGTCTTTTCTTTCCCCTGAACCACTCCAATCTCTGGGAATTCTCTAAGCATCACTTGCTCAAACTTTGATTCGGCTATGATATTCTCTTTCATGGTTTATGATACGCCTTTTAAAAAAGTGATCAAATAGTCATAAATTCAATTGAATTCAGTCCAAGGTGACACTGTAGAATGTTCATGTTCCATTTTCTATTTATAAGGATTAAGTGATATAAAATATCTGCTAAGCATGGAAAGTGGAATGAGAACGGTCTATGGTACCAATTACAACAGATAAAAGTGTGGAGAGCAAATATAGAAATCAGTATGGACATGCTAATTTGAATAGAGTGGTATAAAATATAGATTATGTCAGAAAATGCAATAAAGATAAATTTGCAGCACTTTCAAGAGGAACAAGTGTGAGGACCATAATATTTATATTTTTTAGCAGATGTTACAATTTTCCTGGTTTATGGTCCAACCTTACTTCTGTTAGAAAGCAATATATTTCTATAATACATGATTTCATTTGAGCAGATTTGATTGATTATTTTATTGCCATGAAATTTTTATAAAGATATTAGAGAAGTTTCTAGTGGTTTTCCTTCTCTATGGTTAGTTCATAATGAATGGGTGTTGCCAATTAAAGGATAACACCAGACTTGAATCTTTTACTAATTTACATTTCATTTGCGCCAATATTTCATCACATCATCTCTGGGGCTTCTAGCTTCATTTGATACATGCTACACTCAAATTTCATACTTGAGTATGAAATTTGAGTGTAGCATGTATTTGGCATAATAGCATTTATGGTTGTGAATTCAAGGTTGTCCTTTTCCTAGTCTAAAACTCAGCTTGCTGATTTTGTTTTTCTCTTCCTATGCCCATTCCAACACCCACACATCCATGTCCACTGATACATGATTTAATAATAATCTATTGGCAAATCTGCTCTAGTTTCACATGCCATCCAAAATAAAATATATCCTATTGCATTGTACAACTCAAATTTGTTTTTCTTTTCCTATGCCCATTCCAACACCCACACATCCATGTCCACTGATACATGATTTAATAATAATCTATTGGCAAATCTGCTCTAGTTCCACATTCTATCCAAAATCCAATATATCCTATTGCATTGTACAACTCAAATTTGTTTTTCTTTTCCTATGCCCATTCCAACACCGACACATCCATGTCCACTGATACATGATTTAATAATAATCTATTGGCAAATCTGCTCTAGTTTCAAATGCCATCCAAAATAAAATATATCCTATTGCATTGTACAACTGATTTTGTTTTTCTCTTCCTATGCCCATTCCAACACCCACACATCCATGTCCACTGATACATGATTTAATAATAATCTATTGGCAAATCTGCTCTAGTTTCACATGCCATCCAAAATAAAATATATCCTATTGCATTGTACAACTGATTTTGTTTTTCTCTTCCTATGCCCATTCCAACACCCACACATCCATGTCCACTGATACATGATTTAATAATAATCTATTGGCAAATCTGCTCTAGTTTCACATGCCATCCAAAATAAAATATATCCTATTGCATTGTACAACTGATTTTGTTTTTCTCTTCCTATGCCCATTCCAACACCCACACATCCATGTCCACTGATACATGATTTAATAATAATCTATTGGCAAATCTGCTCTAGTTTCACATGCCATCCAAAATAAAATATATCCTATTGCATTGTACAACTGATTTTGTTTTTCTCTTCCTATGCCCATTCCAACACCCACACATCCATGTCCACTGATACATGATTTAATAATAATCTATTGGCAAATCTGCTCTAGTTTCACATGCCATCCAAAATAAAATATATCCTATTGCATTGTACAATTGATTTTGTTTTTCTCTTCCTATGCCCATTCCAACACCCACACATCCATGTCCACTGATACATGATTTAATAATAATCTATTGGCAAATCTGCTCTAGTTTCACATGCCATCCAAAATAAAATATATCCTATTGCATTGTACAACTGATTTTGTTTTTCTCTTCCTATGCCCATTCCAACACCCACACATCCATGTCCACTGATACATGATTTAATAATAATCTATTGGCAAATCTGCTCTAGTTTCACATGCCATCCAAAATAAAATATATCCTATTGCATTGTACAACTGATTTTGTTTTTCTCTTCCTATGCCCATTCCAACACCCACACATCCATGTCCACTGATACATGATTTAATAATAATCTATTGGCAAATCTGCTCTAGTTTCACATGCCATCCAAAATAAAATATATCCTATTGCATTGTACAACTGATTTTGTTTTTCTCTTCCTATGCCCATTCCAACACCCACACATCCATGTCCACTGATACATGATTTAATAATAATCTATTGGCAAATCTGCTCTAGTTTCACATGCCATCCAAAATAAAATATATCCTATTGCACTGAACAATTGATTTTGTTTTTCTCTTCCTATGCCCATTCCAACACCCACACATCCATGTCCACTGATACATGATTTAATAATAATCTATTGGCAAATCTGCTCTAGTTTCACATGCCATCCAAAATAAAATATATCCTATTGCATTGTACAACTGATTTTGTTTTTCTTTTCCTATGCCCATTCCAACACCCACACAACCATGTCCACTGGTACAACATTTAATAATAATCTGGTAGCAAATCTGCTCTAGTTTTACATGTGAAATTTGAATTTAGCATGTATTTGGCATAATAGCATTTACGGTTTTGAATTCAAAATTTTCCATTTCGTAGCCTGGAATTGAGCTTGCTGATTTTGTTTTTCTGTTCCATTGCCCATTTCAACACCCACACATCCATGTCTACTGTTATATCATTTAATAATAAGCTGGTGGTAGGTCTACTCTAGTTTTACATGCCAGCCAAAATAAAATTTAATCCTACTTTTATTTTCTTACTTTATTTGCATTGTACAAGGGTTTTCAGTCAAAATAGACTAATAAATGAGCTAGATTTGAACACAAATTTATCAGTCATTCTTCCTTCATTTCTTTCTATTCAAAAGTCTATTTGATGACAAATCCCCTTCAATTACCATATGCTGAACATATTAACGTACGAACAAATGTTTATTTGATGCACATAAGAATATATTAACATATGTTTATTTGATGAACATATTTTAACATATTTTAACATATGTTTATTTGATGAACATATTTTAACATGTGTTTATTTGATGAACATATTTTAACATGTGTTTATTTGATGAACCTATTTTAACATGTGTTTATTTGATGAACCTATTTTAACATGTGTTTATTTGATGAACCTATTTTAACATGTGTTTATTTGATGAACATATTTTAACATATTTATTTGATGAACATATAGTAAAAAGTTGCATTTTTTATCATTTTGAGCCCAGTTTTAAGACAGTACTTGAAAATTCATTTTTTTATAAACCTGTTTCGTAACTCTATCTGGCGTGTTTTCTTAATCCTGTTCTCACTTAATATATATTTTTTCTTTTTCAGTTTGCATCTTTGAGAGTACTTTGAAATGCCCATCTCAAACAATCTTTCCATTGAAATCTGTTGAGTAATTTTTTCATTTAGATGCTCATTCTAATAACAGGTTTTAACATATTCTTAAGTTTCTAATGATATTTGGAATTAAAGATTGTAATCTCCAGTCAAATCCTTGTGAAATGAATATCAATAGAAGGGATAAAAACAATGGTGAACCAACAGATAACAAATATTACTTTCTTCCTTTCAGAATGATATAACCACTGTACTGTATCCCTTTTGCTTCTGAACACTATTCCTATTTTATTAATCTTTTATTTTCATTATTTACTTTCAGTTGTTTTGCTTTGCTTTTGACTTGTGTTATATAATAAATATATTGTTTGTCTCATATTATTTTTGTCCGGTGCATTTTAAAATTATTAAGTATCAGTTTCTATTTGAGATACTTACTCTGTCTGGACTATAGGCATAACCCAACGAAAATCTTATCATATATTTTGAAAAATATTAATAAAATAATAGTCACAAAAAACATGAGCCCAAAACTGTTTCATGCATTGAAAAAAAAAAAAACACTTTTAAATCTTGATTAAACAATTCTGAACCAACACATAACAAATATTTTTGAGAAATACTTTGTAGCCTGATATATATAATGATTAAAAAACAACCTGTAGTAGCATTGTTAATACACAAATGAACCAGATATTGAACTCACAACACTTTGGGTCTTGTCACTGGATCTAACCAACACCTTTAGCCACTGTGCCATGTGTCCTTAAGGAGAACTTGGAGAGGTGAATTAACAGGAGATAACTGATAACTGACATCCATCAGACATGGCACGTAGAACTAGAACAGTCCACCCCAGTAAGCAAAATAAAGGGTTCAGTTCGACATTCCAACCACCTGAAGAAGGCTGAAACATTGTGATAAACATGGCAACAAAGATGAGGATAATAATCCGAATAATGTAAATAGTGTATAAGTTTTCATTTTCCACATTGACAATGTGTAAAAAAGCATAATGAACTTTATCAAGGCAAATGTAAAAATTTTATTTTTTAAAAAGTATTTATAAACAGAAGCGAAAACATTTATATGTTTTCAAAATTTTAGGAACATTCATGTATATTCAGGCTAAACGTGAAAATAAAGGTAAACTATGGAGGCGGTCAAGTGATGTAATTCAGTGCATATTCAAACAAAAGTGATGTTGATATTGATGAATTGAATTATTATTTTAATTTGATAAACTATGTATTTATTTTAAATAATGTGAGGTTTTGATTCAACTGTTTTTACAATTTTTCTTGTCTGATGAGCAACCTAATTTCTGTTAGAAATGCAATCTATTTCTTTAATAAATTTATTATTTCACTTGAGTGTTTCTTGTCGCGGTTGATTGTTTTGTATTGCCTGTCTTTGTTATTCTTGTGGAAGCATTGATGTTTGGTGAAAACATTTGAGCAAATCTTTCATTGTCAGAGATTTTCAAAATTGTCACTGCTGTGAATTCTTTAAGTTCACAGTATTTGCTAACAATAAACCTTTTTGAGAAAGTGAGGAAAATGTTATAAATTCAAATTAATTCAATTCAGAATGATAGTGTAGACACTTGATGTTCCATTTTGATGATCTAGACTGCTCATGTTCCATTTTGTATGTATAAGGCAGGGTTTGTATAGGTTCTGGAAACCTTGAAATTTTCAGTTGCTGTGAATTCTTTGAGGAGAACTTTCATTTAACAATATTTGCTCAAGCTTTGATTCTGCTATATTAGTCTCTTTATCGTTTATTAAAGGTCTTTATAAATAAATAAGGAAAATATTATAAATGAATTCAGTCCAAGGTGATAATGTTGAATGTTCATGTTCCATTTTCTATGTACAATGGTTAAGTGATGCAAGATATCCACTGAGTATGGAAAGTGGAATGAGAACAGTCTATGAGCACAACAGATAGCTGGAAACATTTATTTTCTGCTTTGCCATACATTTTCCCCAATATTGTTCTTGATATATAAAAATGTATATATCAATATCCCATTGATATGTTCACAGATACATGGGTGCATGTGTTTATATATATATATATATATATATATATATATATATATATATATATATATATGTGTGTGTGTGTGTGTGTGTGTGTGTATTGTATATGTGCATGTTTGTGAATGTATAAATATATGTACACATATTCAAACAACAATCAATAAAAATTAATTATAAATATAACCTCCTATAATTAATATCCTAATACTTAAGATACTACCCAATTAAATAAGAAAAATGAAATAATTGGTCAGTGAAGACATATAAATATTTACCTTGCCATTTAAGTATTAATAGAAAAACATTTCAGCAAAAAAGAGAATACACCTACATATTTAAAATTTAAGAAAATCCCAGAAATATTAAGAGTAAAGCCAATCCGTGACACCGGATGTAAGATTCGTATATTCATCTTTGACACTCAGAGTTGAAAGAGAGACAAAGGTATAAAAAGCAATAGGAAGAGTGTGTAAGGAGAAAATAAAAACGATGAAAAGGAGAAATAACCATGACATTACTTACACATACACACTGAAGCATACAAACATGCACGCACGCACACAAACACACACACACACAATGAAAGAAGAAGAAAAAATCAGTCTTACACCTATAAAAAGTGCATAATTATTTTGCAACTTAATATAAAAATAATGAAAATAAGCAAAGTGATTACTAAAAGGTTAATCTATGAAACTTTAGAGTTGGAGTGCTGAATCAATCAGGTTAAGTGACAAATTTCATATTTGTATTAAGCCTTTATATATTAGGTTGGTGCAAAAATAATGTCGTTTTCTCACATAGTAACATATGTTAGAAAACGACATTATTTTTGCACCAACCTAATATATTTACAGGTTTCTCCTGATGAGTGGCCAGAGCAATTGCTGGATGGTCTATGAAACTAGAGTTGAGATTCTGAAAATAACATCAGTTAGCTAAATGAAAAATTTTACTAATTGTTATTATTGCTCTATCTCTGATATCGTGTACTTTATTGCAGGGGCTGCTTGCCTTAAATGACTTTCTTTCAGAATTTCACTGACTGACAACATTTTTTTGGGCTTCACACTATATCATATTGTATTGGCACGCCTTCATTAAAAAAACAACAAAAAAAAAAAATCAGAAGCTTAACCTTCCAGATTGTTGTAAAACTGATTCAAGATATAAAAGAGCTCAAACCTCGAAAAGCAGCATTCCATGGCCAAGAGGACTAGGATCAAAGTGTAGTAACTGTTCCAGCTGTAGACAGCCGGCCAACAGATCCACGTCCACCCATCATCAGTAGCAGTTCCAGCTAGTCATCATCATCAGTCACAGCACCAGCCAACCAGCCATCTCCAGCTAGTCATCCCTGCCAGTAACAATGATATACAATAATTTTCACAGGAAAACATTTTCAACAACTATAAAATCGTCCTTTTCAGGACAACACTTTTTTTTTCAACAATGACACACACAAAAAAAAAATGTCTTTTTCACGGCAACGCCTTTCTAACCCTCCTACAATGCAGAGATATTTTTTGCCTAGTTCACTCTCATTGACCAAAATAATGTTCAACCTTATTTTTGTCAATGTATTTTCTCTAACAAAAATAAATGTGGCAATATATTTTTTACAGTAACTGTGTAGTCTTCGTTTTGTTTGTTGTGTTCCGTCAATCAATTCTGCATAACAACACTAGTATCTAGTAACGTTGTCATACTCTAGCTCACTCTCTCTCATTTCCTACATGAGAGAAAGAGAGAGAGAGAGAGAGAGAGACTATTGTTAATGTTATTTACGTGTGACGTCAACGATAAATTTCATGAAAAATCAGAAAAAAAAAAAAAAAAAATGATTGTGATACAAAAAAAATGCTTTGTGACATTTGACTTTTTGAGCAAAGAACAAGTTTTTCTTTTACACCGTTTCCTGTAATTCCTTTGTTCTATTCAGAAACTACATGCGTTCTGTTTTCAAATAATTAATCTTTTTTAATTGCAATTTTTAAAAAAAATAGGAAGTTTTATTGATCACAAAATATTGTCGAGTTTGAGAAAGAAATATCAAGTCCAACAGCAATTTTATCCCGTTTGTTTTTCTATGAAAAGGTTTTAGATTCGCCCTGCAAAGCCTAAAGGTAAGTTAGACGAACCGTCACGAAACTTCTTAAGAGCCCCCACATAAAACCATTTTAAATCATAAATATCTTCTTTGAAAGAAATTCCGTAACATTTCGGTTTTATGACAAAGATAATAGCCTCAAGAATTAAGAAGAAAAATAAATTTCCGTATAAAGATTTCTTTCTTTTTTTTTTTTTCTTTTTTTCGTGTTTTTTTTTCTGTTTTTCATCGAATCGCCACTTTAAACGAAAAGTGAAAACAACTAATTTAAATATCTCTTAAAAATCCCGTATTGTGGAGTATGGACTGTTTAATTTAAGTTTAATTTGTTAATTTCCATTTAAGTAAGTAAAAATAGTTTTAATTTTTAAACAGCATTTTATTATTTTTAAAGACTTTATGCTTTCAAAGGAATTGCGGATACATAACCCCCACCTCCAACTTAACTTAAATGCTCGAAAAAAAAAAAAAAAAGAAAGAAAAAGAAATCATAATAAAATAAATGCTAAATTTGGTTAAAAAATATTTTTAAAATAGCATTTTTAAAACATCGATTGTTCGCCTCCGTCATTCATTCATGTTTACATTTCTACAGAATTGCTTCCGTTTGTAAGTATGGTGGCCCGTAAAACAATATTTTATTTATTAAAAAGTCATTATTTTTATGTTTGTTCTCTGTTTTATATTTATTTTTATTTCTTGATCATCAATTTTATTTTAAATCGAAGAATCGTTTTTCCCAAAACGTTTTAGGTACCTCTACGAAATGTAAACAAAAAGACTCTTTTTAAAAGAGCATAGCATGATGAAAAAGACGCCAAACTTGACGAAAACAAAATTTTACCGTCTAATGTTCATATTATTATTAAAGAGGAAAGATCAATGTACTTTTGGGGTATTTTCTTTTACATTTTTTAATCGTTCCTGGCACGTCCGAAATTTTCGTTAAAAATCTTGTTTTTTTTTGTCAAAAAAAGAGGATAGAAATCCATCATTTTCAATCATTTTTTTCCATTTTATAAAAAAGATGAAAATCTGACTTTGATTCTTTTAAAAATCAATTATCATTTTTTCAAAACTTATTTTAATAGAATCAGAAATTGTTTATTTAAAATATTTTGAACCAAGCTTAACTTAGCTTCTGCGCCGAAAAAATGTAATTTGAAAATAAAACAAAGCAGGTCATAACCTTTCGCGTCATTTGACAGGTGACGAAAAACATTCTCATGACGTTTAGATAACTTACGGGAGGATAATTCTTTCTACGGATGGAAGGAAGTGAAATTATTTAGATTTAAGTGAACAAATTATTTACCTCGTTACTTTTAAGGAAAACTTTCAGCGCTCTAATTTTTTTTTTTTTTGTACTTAGCTTTCATCTTTACGTTTACGATGCTTTATGGAAAATATATTATAAAGAAATTAAAAAATAAGACTGTTAAGAGTGAGATTAAATTTCATAAGAAAGGTATCTAATTAATTTATAGGTACCTTTCTTATGAAATTTTATCAGAAGTGTACATAAAATACTATAATTTTATGTACATTTATTACATTTTACTGTGTTATTTGTATTTCCATTAATTTTATTATTAATTTTGATATTTCATTTATGGAAAAATGTCATAACTGAGATTAATATAAAAATAAGATCATATAAATTAAAGTTTAGCAATAGGTAAATTTCATAAGATGATACTGATACTTATAGGTACCCTTCTCAGTTGAAATTGAAAAATCAAATTAATTTCTCCATATGTGTTTCGCAAAAGTAAAGGCCTTAACAGCGGACAATAATGCCGAACTCAAATAATGCAACATAATTGTATTCTGGTTGGTCTTCCGTACTTTATAATTACCGCCCGATGATAAACACGATTATAAACACAAAATTACATTTCTTAATTACTGCGGATCTTCTGATTGGTCCAAATGATACAATTTTCAAAGCACTAGACAATCTCATAAGGACACTTAGAAAAATTGATGTGGCTTTTAATTAATTTTATAATATTTTTAAAAAACTTAATGTAAAAATCCATTATAATTAAAGAAATAACATAATTGTATTAAAAATTCAATTTTCATTGAAAAAATTTTTTGCTTTCAGAAAATATTGTCCATATTCATAAAAACAAATAAAAGCATTTGAAATTAAATAGTATCTTTGTTTTATTGAGTTTTGTATGTTACAATTCAGAGCTGATTTTGAGGTACTGCGGATCCAATTAAAAAAAAAAACATGACTGGCATTCTTCAAAGCCTTGTGCTTTTAATTATTGTAATCACTAAGGTCTGTGCGCTCGAATTTCTAGAGTTTTTCATAAAATTAGTTATGGGGGCATTAATAAATATAAAAAAAATATTTCTGCCATGACTTTAATAAAAAAAAACATTTATAATAATTTTGATCATCTGTGAATAGTTTCTGAAAGTTTCATTAACATCCGACAATTATTTTTATTTTTGCAAGATTTTCCAAATTAATGTGTGTAATACAAAAAAATGTGCTAAAAATTGTCTGTTATTTACTAGCCCCTGTTGGTACAAAGAGAAACAAGGTTTTTTTAATCAAAATTTAGAATGTTCTAAAAAGAAGGAAAAATTTTTAAAAATAATTAAAAAAAACTTTGGTCTTTCCTCTTCATAAAAACATAAGCATTTAGATGATAAAATTTTTTTTTCATAAAGTTTGGTGTCTTTTTCATCAGACTATGCTCTTTTTTTAGCGATTATGTGGAGGTATCTACGTTAATTTCTATCACGAGTTAGGTACCTCCACGAGATCACTAAAAAATTAGCATACCATAGTGTAATGATTCCAATGTTACAAATGTAATGAAGACAAAGTTTTAGCGTCAAAATTGTTTAGCATAAAAAAGTAATATACAACCATTTGTTATTGATCGGCTTTGTTTATGTGAAGCAATGATTTATGGACAATTAAGTGATGAAGTGATGACAGTTTGACTAGAATTGACATAAAATTTAAGACAAGATAATTTTTAGGGAATATAGTTATTAAATAAAACCATATTTACTAATCATATATTTTAAAGCTTATGACTATCTGAAGATCCTTAAATACTTTTTAAAAGAATTTTTTGTTAATGTGATATACATGCATAATTTCAAACTCTGGATGTCCAAAACTATATTGTTATCATTAAATGGTCACATGTTTTAAGGTTTCTCTCTCCTTACAAGAAGAAGAAAAACAAAACCTTAATGAAAATTGTTGTCTGCTACACCATAGATAATTATGATCACGTTTGGTGGTTAATCCGCCATCAATAAATCGATTAACATGCCAGGAAAACAAGATGCTGTGGTTAGGAAATGTTTGTATAAAACATTTTATGCTATAAGTAATATTTATTTCTCATCAGATTAACTTTAAATTTGCTAATTTTTCCCAAATAATGTTTCAGAAATACATATTTTATTTTTGCAAAATTTTTAAAACAGAAAAATAGATTTTGTTTACAATGTCTGAAAAATGGCTGACGTGATCAATTTTACTGAAGAAAAATGCAACTGTATTCCAATCAATATAATTTCTGTTTGAAATACACCAAAGTATTTTGCTTACCGGATATAGTAAATTTAATCCTTGGGCTTTCATTTAAAGCTAAATTGAAAGCCTCAGAAATACTTTTTCATTTTTAATGTTACTTATACTGTTTATATGTTGCTATTTAAAGAAATAAAATTTTCACTGTGAAAAATTTAGTGAGCCGGGGGTGAAAGTTCCACGATGAAATTTGCAAAAACCTACATGACTTTTCTACACTATCAGACACCATGGATTGAAGCTTCAACCAAGATTTAGGTCATGTGTCTCATACAACTAAAATGAGAAAGATGGTAGCATATGAATCCAAGTAATGAAGTATTGAAAGATAATTCCTTATCTAGGTATCTTCATTAATTCCCTAAAAAAAAGAGCATATGCTGATGAAAAAAGCCTCAAACTTGATGAAAACAATTTTTTTATTGCCTAAATGTTTATGCTATTATTAAGAGGAAACATCAAAGGATTTTTTGATTAATTTTTTACATTTTTTAATCCTTCCTAGCACGTCTGAAATTTTAGTTAAAAATCTTTTTTTTTTTCTGTAAAATTGCCAAAAATCGATATCTATAGAATCGTCCATATTTGTCTACCCACCTCCGTTAAAAATAGACTCTTCTATAAGAATTAGCTTTGACCAATCAACACCACACATTGTGAAACTTGGCTTGTTATTGGTCGAGATGACCCTAGAATGTGTATCCATGGTCAAAAATCAGTTTTCCCGCCAGGCTCCTGGGAGCCTACTTTAGTTTCCCAAAACAAATAAAAGGACGAATTTCAGTCCAATTCACCAGTCAGTAATTCGCGCCTTCAGAGAGATTCCAAACAGATCCACGCGTGTCTACATTTTGACTTGAGAACTTTTCGCGTGTCAACTCCTGACTAAATTACCAACATCTTTATATCTCTCTAAACCCCATTACAGCTTTCTTAAAAAGTGTTAATTACACTATGAAACAAACTGTAATGTTAGCATAAGACAAAAGAAAATACAGTCCAGGGTGAACAACTCTGTCAGAACAAGGTTAACAAATTCAACTTAAATCTCACATACATTATTTTCAAATTGACTTCTCGATAAATTTTCCCTTGGTATTACAATGTGAACATTTTCTCAACAATTGAACGTTGCTGAACTTTAATTCATTTAATATCCTTGATGCAAACTTCGTCAACTTGCATAACATCAATACACAACTTTTTCTCTATTTGTAAAAATTGTATATAAATGTTCGATATTTTCTAATTGAATGCACATCGACCGTTGTTTCTTGTTCATTTTGCACTGAGTTTTTATTCGACTTCTTACGTCTATGCTTTTATTTGTTGTAATTTATGTGAAGAACATGCTTTCAAACTCATCACGCTAGCAACTAAAACCTTCTGATTTCACACTCAATTCATAGTGATCCCAACATATCCACAAGTTTTTAAAAATTTGTAGACAAAAGATATATTCACCATTTAAAAATGTAAAAATCAACTATACCTTTTTTGAAAGTTATTTGACAAAATTAGAAAATTTAAAATTTACTTAATGTACTGGAAACAAATATCACTTAATTTTTTAGCAGGTTCTAGCTGTCAAGGGAAACAACTCTTAATGCACATGACATTTAGGTGTCTCAAACATTCATCCATATATCTGGTAAAAACGTTTTTAAACTTTTTTTTGCATACTCAAACAATTTTTTTTTAAAAAAAACCTGTGTATTTCAAATTGTAATAAGCTTTCAAATTTATGATTGGTCAAAATAGATCTACTTAATAACAGTATTCCCTAAAGGACACAAATTCAAACTTAATTTTAAAATATCACATTTTGTATTTAAAAATTAAAAAAAAAAAAAAGGAAACAATTCTTGTAAAAATTCATTTTTCATCTGAAAAATATTTTGGTTTCAGACAATATTGTCTTTAACATATATTATTCATAAAAGCCATTAGAAGATTTTCTAATTAAATAATCTTAGTTTTATTGGATTTTGTATTTTACAATTCAGAGCTGAATTTTGGGTAACTGTATTTCAATTAAAAAAAAAAAAAAAACGATTTATGTTTTTCAAGGTTTTCTGCTTTTAACTAATATAATTACGAAAAGATACTCTGTCAAATTTCTCTAGTTTTCATAAAATTAAGGTGGGCGTGGTAATAGATATAAAAACATATTTTTACCATGGCTTTCTCAAAAGAAAAATAATGTTTAAAATAATTTCATTCATTTGTGAATAAGTTCTGAAACTTTCGTTTAAGTCTGAGAATTATTTAATTTTTGCAGGAATTTCCAAATCGATGATTTTCACCTGGAAAAAAAAAGCATTAATAAACTAATGGTAAATATTATGTAGACTGCTGACATAAAAACAAAAAAAAAAAGATTTTTAACCAAAATTTCAAATGTGCTTGAAAGGATAAAAATTCTTTTTTGCATTAAGGCAAGTGTCTCTCAAGACTCCTTCTTTGAACCTACATTACTTCAAATTTTCATCAACAACCTTCCTGATGGCATCAGTTCTCAATTTTATATTTATGCTGATAGCTCAACTCTTTACTCCTGTCTTCATGATGAATCTGATCAGCTTGATAAATCCAAATCAGCAGATTTCAAAACAACCTACAATATGTTGTTAATTTGAACATATTCAAAATAGAACTGCTTGCTTTTTATTTATTTTTTTTTTTTTTTTAGAGAACCTGTTTTGCCTTTTATCAGCATGGCTGATGCTAACCTCCATTTTGCTTTCTGGGGCTAAATTTGTCAAGTGACATAGAACAATATGATTATATTGAAGAAATTGCTAGGTCTGCTGCAAAGAAATTTTGTTCACTGTGTCATGCTAGCCTTTTTTTTTTTTTTGTCAGAATAAATCTTGCGCATTTATAAGTCTATCATTTGTCCATGCATTGAATATTGCTGCTACATCTGGTCTTGTTACTTCTGCTTCATCTCACCTTCAGTCACTTTCCCATCATATTATGGATGGATCTTCCTGGTGCTTTTTTGTGAATAACTTTCCTCTATGGTAGTGTTTTTTTATGAATTTAAGTGCAGTACTAGATGGCAGCAGGGTCTCACCACTTTACAGTTGAAATAGCTACATGTAATTATGTTCTCTGCTAACAGTTTCTTCTCTGGAACTCTATTTCAGCTTGTTGCTTTCCAGTCAGCTTCTCCATGCATAACAATGGTTGGCTGACTTATTTTTAATCTATAAATTACATTTTTGTAATGATATTTTGGAGAGATTTCCAGTGGTTTTATTCTTCATACATAATAAGTGTTTAGTGCAGAACACACAGCAGTTGCTAATTAAATAAAAATATGAGACTTCAACCTTCATTGATTTACTTTTTATTCCCACCAATATTTCATCACTTCCTCTCTGCCTGTTTCTGATATACAACCCCTTTTTTTCATTCCGCACTCTGGCAAACAAACATGCCATTCTCTGTCATGTGTGAGAGACTGTCCTAATAAACTCTGCCGCTTTTGCTTGTATATCTACCTCTCCAACAATCTTGTTCTCTGACCTACTATACTGGATGCAGGTGTCAGGTCACATCCTTGTTATCTCCATTGAGTGGCTCTCAGTAACCCTAAATCAACCCCTGCAGATGACTTTATTTCATGTTCACTTCTGAAATTTGTGTTTAGCATGTAACTGGCATAATACCATACATAATTTTAAATTCAATGTTGTCCTTTTCCTAATCTTATTTATTTTGTTTTTCTCTTCCTATGCCCATTCCAACACCCACACATCCATGTCCACTGATACATGATTGAATAATAATCTATTGGTAAATCTGCTCTAGTTTCACATGCCATCCAAAATAAAATATATCCTATTGCATTGTACAATTGATTTTGTTTTTCTCTTCCTATGCCCATTCCAACACCCAGCTTTTGTTTTTCTCTTCCTATGCCCATTCCAACACCCACACATCCATGTCCACTGATACATGATTTAATTATAATCTATTGGCAAATCTGCTCTAGTTTCACATTCTATCCAAAATAAAATATATCCTATTGCATTGTACAATTGATTTTGTTTTTCTCTTCCTATGCCCATTCCAACACCCAGCTTTTGTTTTTCTCTTCCTATGCCCATTCCAACACCCACACATCCATGTCCACTGATACATGATTTAATAATAATCTATTGGCAAATCTGCTCTAGTTTCACATGCCATCCAAAATAAAATATATCCTATTGCATTGTACAATTAATTTTGTTTTTCTCTTCCTATGCCCATTCGAACACCCACACATCCATGTCCACTGATACATGATTTAATAATAATCTATTGGCAAATCTGCTCTAGTTTCACATGCCATCCAAAATAAAATATATCCTATTGCATTGTACAACTGATTTTGTTTTTCTCTTCCTATGCCCATTCCAACACCCACACATCCATGTCCACTGATACATGATTTAATTATAATCTATTGGCAAATCTGCTCTAGTTTCACATTCTATCCAAAATAAAATATATCCTATTGCATTGTACAACTGATTTTGTTTTTCTCTTCCTATGCCCATTCCAACACCCACACATCCATGTCCACTGATACATGATTTAATTATAATCTATTGGCAAATCTGCTCTAGTTTCACATTCTATCCAAAATAAAATATATCCTATTGCATTGTACAATTGATTTTGTTTTTCTCTTCCTATGCCCATTCCAACACCCAGCTTTTGTTTTTCTCTTCCTATGCCCATTCCAACACCCACACATCCATGTCCACTGATACATGATTTAATAATAATCTATTGGCAAATCTGCTCTAGTTTCACATGCCATCCAAAATAAAATATATCCTATTGCATTGTACAACTGATTTTGTTTTTCTCTTCCTCTGCCCATTCCAACACCCACACATCCATGTCCACTGATACATGATTTAATAATAATCTATTGGCAAATCTGCTCTAGTTTCACATGCCATCCAAAATAAAATATATCCTATTGCATTGTACAATTAATTTTGTTTTTCTCTTCCTATGCCCATTCGAACACCCACACATCCATGTCCACTGATACATGATTTAATAATAATCTATTGGCAAATCTGCTCTAGTTTCACATGCCATCCAAAATAAAATATATCCTATTGCATTGTACAACTGATTTTGTTTTTCTCTTCCTATGCCCATTCCAACACCCACACATCCACGTCCACTGATACATGATTTAATTATAATCTATTGGCAAATCTGCTCTAGTTTCACATTCTATCCAAAATCCAATACATCCTATTGCATTGTACAACTCAAATTTGTTTTTCTTTTCCTATGCCCATTCCAACACCCACACATCCATGTCCACTGATACATGATTTAATAATAATCTATTGGCAAATCTGCTCTAGTTTCACATGCCACCCAAAATAAAATATATCCTATTGCATTGTACAACTGATTTTGTTTTTCTCTTCCTATGCCCATTCCAACACCCACACATCCATGTCCACTGATACATGATTTAATTATAATCTATTGGCAAATCTGCTCTTGTTTCATAAGCCATCCAAAATAAAATATATCCTATTGCATTGTACAACTGATTTTGTTTTTCTGTTCCTATGTCTATTCCAACACCCACACATCTATGTCCACTGATACCTGATTTGATAATAATCTGTTGCTCTAGTTTCACAAGCCATCCGCAATAAAATATATCCTATTGCATAGTACAATTGATTTTAAATCAGTTTCATAATCCTACATCATATGTTTCCTTTCTACATTTCCTATAAGTTATTTATTTTTTCTTTTTGCAGCTTGCATCTTGTTACCTGAAAACCATGATGAATATTCATGAAACAACGATGAATTCTTACACTGTGAAATTATTGGAATAGCTGTTCACACAAGAGAAAACATACAGATGAGAAAACTCTGGACCTAGATTGTTCATGAATTGGAATCTCAAAAAAACACATGATGTTACACACTGGAGAGAAACGTTTCCACTGTGAAATCTGTGGTTGTAAGGTTTTTGGAAATTCACATCTTAAACGACACATGTTAACACACACAGGAGAAAAGCCTTTCCACTGTGAAATATGTGGATTTAAGTTTTCCCTAAGTTACAATCTCAAAAAACACATGTTAACACACAAGGGAGAAAAACCTTTCCACTGTGAAATTTGTGGATGTAAGTTTTCTCAAAGTTACAGTCTCAAAACACACAGGTTAAAACACACTGGAGAGAAACATTTCTACTGTGAAATCTGTGGTTTTAAGGTTTTTGAAAAGTCACGTCTTAAACGACACATGTTAACACACACAGGGGAGAAGCCTTTCCACTGTGAAATTTGTGGATTTAAGTGCTCCCTAAGTTACAATCTAAAGACACACATGTTAACACACACTGGAGAGAAGCCATTTCACTGTGAAATCTGTGGCTGTAAGTTTTCCCAAAGTTACAGCCTCAAAACACACAGATTAAAACACACTGGGGAGAAACCTTTCCACTGTGAAATTTGTGGATATAAATCAACTTTACGTGCAAACCTGAAAAAACACATCCTCACACATACAGGAGAGAAACCTTTCCACTGTGAAATTTGTGGATTTAAGTGTTCCCAAAGTTGCAGTCTCAAAACACACATGTTGACACACACAGGAGTGAAATGTTTCCACTGTGAAATCTGTGGACATAAATCTTCCCAAAATGGAGATCTCAAAAAACACATGTTAACACACAGAGGAGAGAAATGTTTCCATTGTGAAATCTGTGGATACAAATCTTACCGGAATGGAGATGTTAAAAAACACATGTTAACACACAGAGGAGAGAAATGTTTCCATTGTGAAATCTGTGGATACAAATCTTCCCGGAATGGAGATCTCAAAAAGCACATGTTAACACACACGGGAGAGAAATGTTTCCATTGTAAAATCTGTGGATACAAATCTTCCCGGAATGGAGATCTCAAAAAGCACATGTTAACACACACGGGAGAGAAACCTTTCCATTGTGAAATTTGTGGATTTATGTGTTCCCAAAATTCATCTCTCAAGTCACACATGGTAACACACACAGGAGAGAAACGTTTCCACTGTGAAGTCTGTGGTTGTAAATTTTCCAAAAAATCATATCTCAAACAGCATGTTAACACACACTCGGGAGAAACCAGTGGATTTAAGTTTCCCAATACACATTTCTCAGACAACACATGTTAACACACAGGTGAGAATCCATTACACTGTGATATAAGCAGATAAAAAATATTACTGAGAAGTAGTTTGTAGCCTAATATATATCATAACAAGAAAACAATCTACAGTAGGATCGTTGTTATGTAATGTGGAATATATGGCATTTGCAACCACAATATAAGAAGCATAATTTTTTATCCAATTATTAAATACCTGATTAATTCAAATGAAAACGAGCATGCCACTTTACTTTGAGATAGTCAAGTTAGTATAGCCGTATCTAAAAATCCTGTCTATCTCCAACATGCAGACATGTGTATTGAAATTCAAAAATGGCACGATGTTGGACTATATTCTCTCAGATGTTGATGTATGTACAAACCCTTTCAGAAGTTTAAAATTAAAGAAATTTTTAAATGCTCTAAATAGAGCAAAATCTTGAACATTTTGCTTGTCACTTCTCTTATAGAATGCTATAACCACTGTACTGTATCCCTTTTGGATTTGTACTTTGTGAACCTTTTATTACTGTCTTATAATTGCTTTGTTTTGATTTGCATTATTGTTTGTCTCATATTATTTTGTCCTGTTCTTTATTCTTCTTATTATTGTCATTTATTGAGAATTGTGTCAGTTTTCCCCAAATTCTTCCCACTAAAATAATGTATTTTCATCCACTTCAGTAAATTTTATTTTTCAGATCTTTTGGTGTTTTATTAATTGGAATTCTGCACTGTATAATATAGACCTGTGTGAATATAGCCACTTGTTATGCATCTTGTAAAATTTTCTTTTAATATAAATCTAAAATGCCATGAAGTAATCCCTTCTATAAAAACTGTGGGATTAGATTTTCTCTGAATCAAATGACACATGATGGATTAATTATGGATTAATCTTCCTCTTTTGAAACCTGTCAGTGAAATGTCTGCAAGAATCTACACCTTTGCACTCTGTCAGTCTAGTACAGGGGTCGGCAATTCATTTGACCCCGCGGGCTGGACGACACCCATTAGTGAAAAATGAAGGAAAATTCCATATGCAGACCCCTGTCAACCTAAATATTTAAAACCATAATGAAAATAAACATTGAGAAATCAGAAAAACAAAAGAAAATCTAAAATTAAAAAAACACCTAACAAAAATTACTTTTCTTCAAGGAACGTCAAAATACTTCAAAGTGAAAAAAATCAACCGAAGTGAAAATGGATGAAATTATGATGTGTAGTTTTGAAACTGTTATTGAAAATTGTTCCACAAACGAACCCTACACGCATACATCAAACAAAAACGAAGCACATATACCCATACATACGAGTACAAATAGTTGCAAACATATACACTTACGTACGTACACATGCGGTATCATCCACACATTCATGAGGCATGTATGTATAATGCATGTATGTTTAACTGTCTTTAGATTTCTGCTACCTCGCATGTCAGTCCCTCCCTGGCCTCTTTCACTTTATCGTTCCTTTCGATTCTGTTATCTTTTAATGTAGCCAAGGGTCATAACAAATATGTATCCATTATTTGACATTAAACGTAGGCAACACATCTTGGTAAAATAAGTCTCATGAAAGATAACTGGCAGATAGTCTAATTCAAAAGCCTCGTCTCTCATGTTAAAAATAGAGTCATTGGTAATCAGGTTTGCGGGTCGGTCAAAATGCCTTTGCGGGCCAGATCTGGTCCACGGGCCATAGGTTGCCGACCCTTGGTCTAGTATATGAGGAAAAAACAGGCTTTCATCATATGTAGCTGTTTGACTTACAAAGGTTGAAATCATTTTATGTTTTTCCAAACAACATTACTATGAAGGAAACACAGTGTACACAGTACAATTTGAACTCTGGTCTCTGAACATTATATCATCACAACTCTCCATTAGCAATAGACACACACAAAACAGAAATTTTATGAAACTAACAATTTCTGTTTTTGCTACTAATCTGAAAGGGAGATGATTCAGAACTTTTACAATTTGATCTCCTATACAAGAAAATAATGTAACATTTGTGAAAATAATAAAATTCTTTTAAAAATATTTCCAATTTGAAAATACCTTGAAATTTAAATTTACGAGTTCTTCAAGCAGATCTTAATTATAAAAATGATCATTTTTGTCATCAGTAAATGGAAGAATTTCAGAATCACACTGAAATATTACAAGTAAATTTTATAAAAATTAATCTTATAGATTTTTCCCCATGAAATCTCTAAAATGTCTTTTATTAAAATATGCAAGAACCATGTTACATCAAAAATTATTTTTTCATAATTTTGAATTATTTTTTTAGTGCAAATTTTCAAGATCTGCTAATTTATTATTGCAACTGGTTTTACTGAAGTATGTTTCTTTATAATACTATAAAAAAAAAAAATATTCGTCTTCAGTCACTAAAATTAAAATTGTTCACAATGAATTAGAATGGGTTGGGTAATTGATTCCCTCCCGAAATATTTATAAAATGTTTTCTAATAAAATAGGTTATTCTGTCTACAATATTTCATTAATGAATAACTGCTGAAAATTTCATTTAATTCTCAT
Organism: Acanthosepion lycidas; assembly: GCA_963932145.1. Taxonomy (NCBI): domain Eukaryota; kingdom Metazoa; phylum Mollusca; class Cephalopoda; order Sepiida; family Sepiidae; genus Acanthosepion; species Acanthosepion lycidas. The sequence continues at coordinate 106,788,710 of OZ010575.1, read as the reverse complement.
AATTTCCTGAATTTTGTTAAATTTTTAAAAAAGAAATAATGTTTATTTGCTTTCATTTCAGAATAAAAATGCATTTAGTTGGTAGCAACTAGTATTCGGTAATAGTAGTATTAAGAGTGAAAATGTTCTTTTGATACACTCATTTTTAAAAAATTTTATGTTGGTACATTTGTTAAACTTTACCAAGTTATCATTTTTACTTTATGCTACAATTTCTTTGTATATATTATTTACATTATTCGGACTATTGTCCTCATTTTTGTTGCCATATTTATCACAATGTTTCGGCCGTTGTATACTTCGGCCTTCTTCAAGGACACATGTCACAGTGGATAAAGGCATTGGTTAGATCCAGTGACAGGACCCAAAGAGTGTGAGTTCAATACCCGGTTAAGGCAGTGGAGAACTTTCAGAGGGAAATTAACAGGAGATAACTAATAGCTGACATCTATCAAACATGGCACGTGGAATTAGAACAATCTACCCCAGTGAGCGAAATAAAGGTTTCAGTTCAAAATTCCAACCACCTGAAGAAGGCCGGAGCGTACAACGGCCGAAACGTTGTGATAAATATGGCGACAAAGACGAGGACAATAGTCTGAATAATGTACATAATACCTCATCTCAGAAATATAGACAGTCTTTGTATATACTTTTAAAATTGCTTCTTTATGCATACATGTATATTTCAGAGCAATTACTGGATTTCTTTTGATCAGGAATCAATTTTATTCCTAAAAGCTATTTATTGCAAGAAAAATTTTATATTTTTTCAAAAAATATTAATTTTTATTGATAAACAGAAAAAAAAAATTCCCATCAATTTAAATGTGATTTGAAATACAGCAAAATATTTTGCTTATTAAAACATTCAGCTGAGTCTATTTAGCTGGGAATTAAAACTGAAAAATAAGCTTCAAGTAATATTTTCATTTTTTTTTTTTTAAATGCATTTGAAAACTGATGCATCATTTTTTTGAGGTACCTAATATAAGTAGATACCTCCAGAGATTCTACAATTTTCATTTTGTTTTTGCGGGGTCTTTGAATAAAATATTCAGCAACTTTTCATTATATGACTGAAAATCTTTCATGAAAACATCCAAAATTAAAACACACACTCAAAACAGAAAAGGCCTGACAGGATACAGACTTCAAAACAATATTGCACATTGAAAAAGTGATAGAGACCAGCAATAAATTGGTGTAGCTGTTACAAATTTGTGGATATTTTCCAATGTTCCACTTTGTTTTTGTTTTTATTCTATTAGTCATTTTGGCAAATTTTTTAGATGTCTGTGAGTTAACAGTCATTGAATTATTTCACATCTAACAATTTCTGTTAAGTCTGAGTGAAACTTTGCAGTGTTTAATTTTTTTTCCTGTCTGCTGGAAAGAGTGGAAAGTTGTCGACTTCTCGATTTAAATGGTACCTTGTGTGTTGCTGGCATTTTCATGTGTAGACTGTGTACGTTCCTTTCTGTGGGCAGTATTCTGAAGAGAATGAGCTGTTTTCTATGCTTGTAAAATCAGGAACATTTTAAATTGTTCCTTCTAACTTATTAGAAGAAAATAGGTATATAGTTTTTGTTTGGTGAAAAGTTTGCACATAGTAACTCAAGTTGCATTTTACTGTGATGAACTGCTGTCAGTGGTCAAATTAAAACCAATGATCTATTAGAGAAGATGATAGCAACGATGGTAGAAGAAGGAACAGATTGAAAATGTCAGACATGAGTGCAACTGTGGGAGAAAGAAGGTTAAACAGTAGCAGTAGATATGAAAAGTGTCACCAACTTGTCCATGCTCAAATTATGTCGGTGTCACCATAGGTTATGTTACTACTTCAGGATGGGCTAAAAAGCAGTAGCAAATAAAATTTACACATGTAAATGTGTCATCATTGACAATAGAGATGAAGGGAAACTGAATAAATTTAAAGAAGACGATATTTTCATCTGTTTTTATATAACAATCGACTGAAAAAAAAAACGCCTTAAAATATAGGCAATGGACTGCTCAAATACAAACAGTATCATTTGGAGGTCAGTATTATTAGCCTTGACGGAACAGAATTTTGCAATGGAACTATGGGAAAATGTTCATCCAGATGCACAAGAAACTTTTTAACTTCCAGAATAATTCAACATCAGGACAGTTGTTCTAGTTCCACGTGTCATGCCTCTTCCAGATGTCTCAGTTATCTCCCTTTAATTCAACTCTCCAAGTTTTGTTCACTACTGCAGTAGCCAGGTATTGAACCGTTTGGGTTAAGTCAGTAGATCCAACCAAATCTTTTATCCACTAGGGTGAGTTAAAGGGAGATAACTTAGACATTCAGATGACGCATGGTACCCCGATGGACGAAATAAAGGGTTCAGTTCAAAATTCCAGTCACCTGGAGAAGGCCAGAGCATACAACAGCCGAAAGTGTTATAAATATGGTAATAAAGATAAGGACAACAGTCGGAACAATGTCCATAATTACAATACCTCATCTCAGAAATACAGACAATTTACTAAGTTTTATGTAAAATTCTATATTAATTTCATCCTTTTAGATCATATTATTATTAAGTAAAAATGATATTTGTTAATTATAAATGGAATGACTTAATACAAATCAAAAACCAATATTTTAAAAAGAATTTTGAATTTTTTGTGTGTACATAAACGTGCTGATTTGTAATTATGGATAGCCATACACAACATTATCAGAAAATAAGAATGATAACTATAATAGATTTAATGCCAGAAAGTATCTAAAATTCAATAAAACATTAGATTATGGAGAATATTTTTAAGATTACTGAATACTTAAAAATTATGTATAAAAGGCACTCCTGTTATATACAATTATTTTTTACAGCTAAAGTTTCCATAGAACAACATTAGGCAAACAGCAATCTGTCATGTAGTTATCAAACATGTCCACATTTTAGACAGCTACCAATGCATTTCTGCGATATTTTAAACTTAAATAATATTTGTTTCAAATCTGATTAATTATACTGTAAATCAGCTAATATTCTTCAAATAAAGTTTCAGAAAAGTTTTATTTTTTTTAATAAAGAGAATTACATTGCGATTACATTCCAACTAAAAAAAAAGTGGTGACAATCAGCTGATTTAGTAACAAAGAACAAATCCTATTCAATTTAAATTAGTTTTTGAAATGGATCAAAAGTATTTTGTTGCAGGGTCGATCAGGATGTTGACATCACAAGCCAAAAGAGAAATGACAACGGCCAAGACAAGTAGAACAAAGATAGACTAAGTTTGACAAAAAGCCAATTTATTATTTGGCAAAAATCTTACATAAAAATCTAGTGTGGTTTGTCATCATTCATAAAGGTGCAAAGGTTTTTGGTTAATTCTCGCAATTTTGAGAATTGAAAGTTCATGTTTCATCCATTGTGATATGCAGAAACAAATGACTGTTTGAAATACAAAGATGAGAAGCATGCGTAGAAGTGAAGAATTACAAGAACGTGAGATGTTGATCTGAAAAGTAAGTAGAATCATACTGTTCAGTAAAAACAGGATCTCTGACATTATCCTGGACAGTTCCGTAAGTTGGGAGGGTCGACTGCTTGACAACAGGATCGCACATTTTTTTAACCCAGGCAGGTTCCTTCTCTCTTTATTTACCTTTGACTCCCCACTTGAAATAACCTGCGATACAAAGTCAGTTTGTTTTAACATGGTTAAAGTCTGGTCTTACCTAGTCATGCCATGTTTTACTTTTGTCTTAGCCAAAATACCACATGACAGAACAAATCTGTCCAGGCATCGTAGGGAGAGGAGAGGGTAGTCACCAGCACGGGACAGATACTACAAACGCGGCATCTCCTCCGACCCATATTTTCACCTTTTCTTCTTCTCTGTTATTTATTTGACTCCTCACTTGGGATGGGGTGTAACACAACGTCACTTTGTTTTAACGTGGTGTGCCAGAGTGTCTGGTCTTCGCTTGTTATAGCTTGTCATAGCCAGTCAAATACCATGGTACAAAAAAAAAAAAAAAAACAATCCAAGGATTCTGTCCAGACTGTGGGGGAGGTGGAGAGGAGAGTCACCAACTTGGAACAGATACTTCAACCACAGCATCTCCTCCCTGCCAATTTTCCCCTTCTCCTCCCTCCAGAAGTGAATGTTATGTCTCTCTGTATACACAGCTTCTGTCTTCACCTATGACGGATTTGCATGATTTAAGTGTATCCCTTTTGTGTGTGAACACTCTTCCTACTTTGTGAACGTTTTACTTTCTACTATCTTATGGTTGCTTGCATTATATACATATATCTTTATCTGATAATTTCATTCTTGTTATTATTTATTGATAATTTAGTCAATTTTCTCCAAATTTATTCCACATAAATAGACACATGTTTACTTCCATTTCAGACAGTTTTGTTTTATGATGTGTCTGATGTTATATTTGCTTGGAATTCTACACTGCATAATGTACACCTGCACATATGTAGTCACTTGTTGTGCAGGATTTTCTTTTAATTAGTAATTCTAAAAAGGCATGAAGTAATGACTGCTGTAACCTCTGTGGAATTTACATTTTCTAGCACCCAGACATGAATGATATGTATGTGTGTTATATGTACCTGGTGTTATATTTGCTGGAAATTCTGCACTGCATAATATACACCTGCATGTATGTAGTCAGTTGTGATCTGTTGTGCAGGATTTTCTTTTAACATAATTCTAAAAAGGCATGAAATAATCCCCGCTGTAAAACCTGTGGGGTGAGATATTCTCAGCACCCAAACATGAATATGTAGATGGGAGTAAATCTTCCTCTTTTGAAACCTGTTGGTCATACCTTTGCCGTCTCTCTTTCTCAGTCAAGTAGATAAGGAAAAAGACTTTGACAAACAAAAAACTTGTTGTTTTCTGTTTTTCCAACAACGTTTGTATGAAAGAAAAAAAACCTCAAGCACAATATGAACTCTGATCTCTGAACATTATACCATCACACATCTCTATAGGCAACAAATACACATGCAAATATTGAACACAGACACCTTATAAAACTAATAATTTCTGTTATTGCTACTAGTCTAAAAGGGAGATGTTTCAGAACTATTACCTATTAGCTCTTCCATACAAAAAATGATCTAACATTTGTGAAAATAAAATAAAATTCTTTTAAAAATATTTCTAATGTGAAAATAAGAAATTTTATCTTTTTCCATCTTCATACACATCTTAAAAAATATATCACATTTATCATCAGTAAATGGAAAATAGCACTGAAATTAAATATAAATTTCACGAAAGGTAATATTTGAAAATTTTTTCCCCCTATGATATTTTGAAGAAAATCATGTTTTATTAAAATATCCAAGCACCAAATTACAACAAAAAAGTTTAATCTATTGGAATTTAAACTAAACTATTAGCTTCAAGATAGATTTTTTTTTCATTTTTTAAAATGCATTTGAAAGCCAAGGCATCACATGTTTTTTTTAATTTTTGGAGTTACCTAATATAAGTAGATACTTCCAAAGATTCAGCGATAAATTAAAAGTATCACACTCAAAATTGAAAAGACCTGAAGGGATATAGAATCCAAAACAATATTGCCACAAAGATTTACATGTTGAAAAAGAGATAGTGACAAGCTGTAAATTGCAATCACTGTGACAGATTACTGGCGTTTTCTAATGTTTATGTTTGTATTTACATTGTTAGTCCTTTTAGCAATTTTTTTGTTTTTTTGTTTGTTTGGGTTTTATGGCATATCAACCACTGTGGGTTATTTAATGCCAAATCCAGTTTATATGAATTTTAAATGCCTATTTTGTATGGAATAAAAAACGTATAGCTGGCAACATTATTGTTTCAAAAACGTATAGCTGGCAACACTACTGTTTCAAAAAGAAAAGTATAGCTGGCAACACTACTGTTTCAAAAAAAGTACAGCTGGCAACATTGTTTCAAAAACGGATAGCTGGCAACATCTGAGGCTTTGCTGTTGGATGTAGTTTATCGCCATACCCAGGACGCGGATGTAGTTTAACGTCATACCCAGGACGCGGATGTAGTTTATCGCCATACCCAGGACGCGGATGTAGTTTAACGTCATACCCAGGACGCGGATGTAGTTTAACGTCATACCCAGGACGTCAAATTTTTTGAAACATTTTTAAGTCAACAGTTCTTGAATTATTTCACATTCTAACTATTTCTGTTGAGCTTGAGTGGGACTGGGCAGTGGTTAATGTTTTTACTATGCGCTGGAAGGATTTGAAAGTTGACTTCTCAATTTCTATTATACCTTGTGTATTGCTTGCATTTTCTTGTGTAGTCCATGTATGTTTCTTTGTATGGGTTGCATTCTGAAGATAATGAGCTGTGTCTTCTCTGTGAAAGTAGGAGTGTTTTAAATTCTTGTTTTCAGCTTTGTTAGAAGAAAATAGTTATAGTTTTTGTTTACTGAAAAGGTTCCACATGGTGAGAGAAGTCATATTTTACTGTGATGCAGGGCCTATGAGAAGGGGGTCCAGCTGGAATTTTGTTTCAGGATCCAAGAACTAAAAAGAGCTCCACCGCAACTATGCAACACCCCCACCTCAAGAAAAAGCATTTTCTACTAATCCAGCCTGACATAGACTTACATTCACATACTAAACATTAGTATACTTATCACTCTACACTTACTTATTTTAGTAGTTATTATTAATTGTTGTGGGCCTAGTTGTATAAACATATGATAAAACGAAGAGTACCTACCTGCAGCACAGGGTAGATTAGCATAATCATGTGACTCACACATGCTAGAATTTTTGCATCATCATGTGACTGTATGTATTATTATTTTGTTTTCCAAGGACTTTATGTGTTGTAATTGTTCAAGATCTTGAGGCAGAAAGCCAAGGATACATGCTTCAATGTGAGTTGAATTTAATAATATTTACTTATTCACCATACAGCTGGCACAGGCTTTGTGTAAACTCAAACTCATCAAAAACTATTTGAGGTTTCCTATGTCTACAACCCGGTCTTCTTGATCTAGCACAACTGAGTATTGAATCTAGCATTGCCAGACAAATTGGTTTTGATAGTGTTGACATGTTGCAAAAAAACCCCTGAAAAGCACATTTTAATTAGTACTTTAGTTAAATGATAAATTTGTTTTTTTTGCTTAAGAAAAGGGTTTTTCCTTTGAAAGAAATTATTATAAGTCTGTCTTTATTTCTGAGAAGAGGTATTATGTACATTATTTACATTATTCGGACTATTGTCCTCATCTTTGTTGCCATATTTATCACAACGTTTCGGCTGTTGTACGCTCCGGCCTTCTTCCGGTGGTTGGAATTTCGAACTGAACCCTTTATTTCGCTCACTGGGGTAGATTGTTCTAGTTCCATGTGCCATGTTTGATGGATGTCAGTTATTAGTTATCTCCTGTTAATTTCCCTCTGAAAATTCTCCACTGCCTTAACCAGGTATTGAACTCACACTCTTTGGGTCCTGTCACTGGATCTAACCAACGCCTTTATCCACTGTGCCATGTGTCCTTGAGGACATCTGAGTATTATAAACCTAATGTTTTCAGCAACCATTTTTACCAGTGCTCATATTGCAATTTTTGCTGTTATCATTGCATGTTTTTAACAGAGCTCTTATTGCAACTTTGTTATCATTGCTTTTCTCTGGCACTCCTTATTACTGGTTCCCATATTGTATTTATTTCTATGCTTGGTCGGCTAAGGAGATTTTTGTGGCCTAGCATATGTGCTGATTCCTTAAGTTTACGAATTTTCCAATGGTGTTCCTTGTCTATGATCTCAACCTGATCCCACAGAGGGCGGTGATCTCCCTTTTCTCTCAATATGAATATTATTATGAATATTTAAAAAGTACATCATTAATTGAATATGTTTGTTACATTGTTATATCTGATCATAAAAATAAAGTATTTATGTGAGATTACATGGAGATTTACTGGCAGTGGTGGTTTGTGTACAGGCATTGCAGAACTGCAGTTTCAGTTATGAAAAGAGGCCATTCAAACCCTGATATTCAAATATTTCAGCCAGAATTAAGCAGCAACAAGAGGGATATTAGTAGCTTGATATTATTGATAACATTCAAAATAATGAGTCTTTTGTTTCTTTATACTTGTACATTATATAATCCTTAAACTTAATGTCAGTTCATGAAAAATTACATAAATCCTTGTATGGAACTGTGTGTAATGAAGTGTCTAACTGTTGTACACCTGCGCACATGTTCAAGGAAAGAAGCTGAATGCGAGTTGGAGAGAGGCTCTCTCAATCATGCAGTGCCGACCCTGTTGTCCAAAATGTAAAGGTAGTGTTTTTAGACTCAGAGCGTGATCTGCTTAAAAACCGTGTTCTTGAATGTGATAAACTGTAGATGACTATCATGCTTCCAGCTATCCTGTTTAATTAATTTTTCGCTTGTTTCATTGTATAGAAAATTTGAATAATTTAACCGGGACCTCCTTGAATCTCCATGCAGTAAGTTCTGTGATAGTGAACTTGAACAGCTTAAGTTTTCACAGTTGTCTCTCCATGAGAATGTTACAGTTAAAAGGCCGCTCAACACCTGATATTCAAATATCTCAACCAGGAATAAAGCAGCAAGATGTATGAGTAGTAAAGTTTGATTATTATTGGGAGTCTGCAGAAATGAAGATCACAGATAAATCACTTCTATTCTTAAATATAGACATTACAGATTATCTACAAACACAAATAGGAAATATTCTAACAACCACATTACAAGAATTTTTACTTACTTAACCGAACATGTACAATAAACAATTTTATTAAAATCCTTCAGTTTTTTTATTATAAATTTTTCACTTCGTTGTTGTGATGATTATATGTTGTATTTTTTTTACTAACCTAAAACAGGAATCAAGCCAGGCCCATTGCATTAAAAAAAAAAAAAAAAAAATTGTACTTTTTCAGTGCAATTTTGAAATTCATTCCTTTGCTGCTCATAACAAGTCTTTTTTCTTTCTTTTTTTAATTAAATAAAGGTATATTTGAATATTTGCTTAATAACTTTTTCGAATATAAACTATTCTTTTTAAGATTTATATTTTACTTTTTCATTCTTACAAAAAAAGATTTTTTTTATACGGAAGTTCGCTATTAATTCCCTTCTTTTTTGTTGCCCTTCAGTTTTATCAATTTTAAAAATTAGAATTTAAAAAAAAAAAAAAGTTTCATTGGCTGCATTTTATTGCATCAAGCAGGTAAGAAAATAATCAGAAGATGAAAGAAAGGAATTAAACTCCAAAATATAGTTTACTGAGTTTTTTTTATTAATAATAATAATATCCATATCAAAACATTAAACAAATAAATTAATTCTAATTTTCAGAAAGTTCTCTAACTTTTGGTTACATTGTGTCAAAATAATTTATTTTTTTAATTATAAAGAAATTCAATTTGTAGATTATATGATCCCCGGTATTTTTTATCATTTCACGCGTGCATTGAGATGATATAAAAAGGGAGTTTTTAGGAACCTGTGACCTTGATTTTAAACAACATGTCTTACGGTGCGTACGTTATTTTCGCCATACCAATTGTTAAATAATTACTATATTTACGAATTTTCTTTGAAACAAATCTCTTGGATAAATATTGAATTTTAAAGAGATTTTTAATTTTGTTGTTTTCATTTTTCGTCAATAATAAAAGTTTATATAAAATCATAAAGAAACAAACTTATTTCAATATTGTCAGTACATAGACTATTTTTAAGAAGGAACAAATTCTTCTTTGACACCGGTTACTCTAATTGCTTTGTTCTGCTCGCTGTTTGTGTTCAGAAACTACATTTGTTCTATTTTCAAATCCTTTCTTAATGGCTGTTCATTTGAAAATAGGAGGTTTTATTGAACGAGCTTGAGACAAAATATCAAGTCTGATAACAGCAGCAACATAATCCCGATTGTTTTTCTATGAAAAGGTTTTTAGAGAGATTCGCTCTGAGAAGGTAAGAAGTTAGTAGACGAACCGTCACGGACTTCCTAAAAGCCCCTCCCTGCAAAAGAAACACATTTTAAATAATTTAAATGTTTTCTCAGAAAGAAATTTGGTTACATTTCGGTTTTATTTCAAAGAATTTCCATAATTACATCCACTTTCTCGCCAAAAAAACACCATGTATGATGTAAAAAAAGGCCCCAGATTTATCATTTAATAAAAAAGCATTTTTTTGTTTTATCGTCAAAATGTTTGCTATTTTATTAAGAGAAAAACCAAATCGTTTTAAAACATTTATAATCTTCTCTAACACGTTCGAAATTTTGATTGAAAACCTTTTTTTTTTTTTTTGGTAAATTTTGTTTGTTTCCCGAGCGCTACTATCCCTTAAATTTTCCCCAAATCGTCATAATTCCGTGCAAATGTACATGCTGAACTCGGATTAACAATTAAATTATGAAGAAACCTACTGTTTTGGAGTTATCCACAAGAAAAACTCGGACTTCTTGTTGGGCATTCGTCCCCCATTAGTGCCATCATGATGAATCTCGTCGATTCAATGCGGGATACCTACGCAGGTGTAATCAGAAAATTTTACCTATTTACTTCTTTTACAGACTCTCCTTGCAGAAAATCACTACAGAATTATGACGATTTTTGAAAAATTTTAATGGATATTAGCGCTCGGGAAACAAAACCAAAATTTACCTTTTTTTTTTTTTTTTAATCGCCGGTCGATGTAAAATATTTAATTTAACATTAGATTTTTATTTTTAGCACCTTTTTTCAGGTGAAAAATACATTGATCAGGAAATGCTTGTAAAAATCGGATAATTGTCGGATTTTAATAAAACTTTGGTTAATTTTCAGATTAGGACCCGCGCTGAGTTTGCAATAAAAGTTTCCTGAATACTTACATGCTTCATTTGAAAATGACTTGATAAATTTGATAAAATCTACCATTTTGGAGTTATTGATGGTAAAAGTTCATTCGCGTTACGGTAGACATTACTGGTGTTGTTTGCATACATTTGCTGTGGGATAGCTATGAGTGGAATATTCAATTGTCTTGATTATTATGCACACAATATAGTTCACGCTCAGTAATTGAGATGAGTAAGATTCGTAAACAAGGCCATTAACTACGTTCTCTTTTACGCTTAGCTTTCTGCAGCAAATGTATGCAAATGATACCTTTAATGGCTGCTGTCAACAACACGAATGAATCCAAACTTTTACTGTCGATAACTCCAAAATGGTAGATTCTATCAAGTCATTTTCAAGTGAAGTAAGTACATTTACATCTAAATGTAAGTATTCAGGAAATTTTTAATGCAAACTGAGAGCAGGTGCTAATCGGCAAATTAACCAAAATTTTCAGGACTTATTATTCTTTAAATATTTTGTTTTAGAAAATCTTGGTAAATTGTTTTTTTTTTATATATATATTTTGCCCACCACTTAATTTCATGAAATTTTGAGAAATTAAATTTTCTGCCTAAAATGCATTTTATTAAAAGTAAGATTCCTTGGAGTATGTAAATCATCCAATTTTTTGCTTTTTTTCTGAAAAAAATGGTAAACTAAAAAATATAATAAATTGATATTAATTAGAATAGCTTTTATAAATAAGATATATTAAGGAGACTATTGTCTTAAGAATAATTTTTTTTTTTTTTTTGATGAAAGATGAATTTTTACAAGAGTTTTTTTCATTTTTTTATAATTTAAAAATCATTTAAAATTCTGTATTGCTTCCTTTCTTTTAGGTGATCTTGTAATTAAGTGGAAACTATATTTACAAAACAAAGATTGAAGTTGTTTTTGCATAAAAATCTTTCCTTACACATAATCTGACACTGAGTGGCAGGCCACTAGCATTTACCGCTGATGGCGCACTATTGAACTACCAGCATCTTTGTCTTGGTAATGTTACCACTCATGAACCACTAAAGGCCCACTAGGAGGCTGCCCCCAGTAGACCACTGACGTTGACATCAGCTGACCAATAGCGGCTTGCATGTAGGGAAAATAGCCCTACCCCTACATGCAGGCCTCTAGTGGCCTGCTGATGACAACATTGCCAAGACAAATATGCCAGTGGTCTGATAGCAGGCCACCAGCAGTAAACACTCTCTCTACATGCAAGCCCCTTGTGGGCCACCGATGGCAACATCAGCAGTCCCCTGTGACATGCCAACCAGTGACAGATTGGTGTCCCTACATGCAAGCCACCAGTGGGCCACATAGCACTAGCATTTACCACTGGTGGGTTCCCTGTCAGACTGCTGGTGTGTTTGTTTTGGCATTGTTACAACTGGTAGACCATTAGAGGACCACTGGTGGCTATCATCAGAGGACTGTTGGTGTTAACATCAGCGGGCCACTGGCAGCTTGCATGTAGAGTAGTGTTTACCGCTGGTGTCCGGCTGATGTGTTCGTCTCAACAATTTCAGGAGTAGATTTTACCGCTGACAGAGAACTGATGCTTCCCTACACACAAGACACTAGCAACACCAGCAGTCCTCTGCAAGTGGTAACATTGCTGAGTTGAACACTCCAGCGGTCCAACAGCAGTAAATGCTAGTGGCATGGTGGCTTGCATGTAGGGGTTTTGTATTTATCATCAAACAAAGAAAATCCATTCAAACATTCTAGTTTGTTACTTTAGTTGGAAAATATATTTTAAAAATATTGCTTTTAATGAAAATTAACAGGGCTTTTTTTAGTGTGCGAATAAAATACTGAAAAAATGTTTGAGCATAATTCAGAAAAAATTTATCAGAATTTTTTCATTAATTATTGAAAATAAATTAAAATTAAAAAATTATGAATTACAAAACTTTAATTCTTAGAATTAATTTTCACGTGATTTGCTTAGCAGTTCCACTTCACTTAACATGTACAAACTTTTTGGTTTGTTAAGTACTTTTTTGACATTTTTTGTCGTTAAGTTAACTAACTTAATTGAAGAGTGTTTTTAAAATGAAACCATTGCTATTGACTTGACATCAACATATTTTTTTGGTTTGTTAATTGCAAGTAATTTTTTTTATATTTTGTTTGTGGGTTAAGAATTAATTGAAAAGTGTTTTTAAAACAAAACCATTGCTATTTTATTTTTGTTTAATAACAAACTTAGAGGTAGAGTAGAAAACTTTTTTCCTTAAATAAAAAGCAATTAAACGAGACATAAAACATTTACCTGAATCTCTTACAAAAAAAAAAAAAAATATGAATAAGCTGAAGAAAGAATTTCCAAATGTCAGAAACACACACCAAAAAATAGAGAAAAAAAATTTGGCAGGTTTTTGTTCAGTTTTATCTGTTTTTTATTTTGGTAATATAGATTCAATTCTTACCCCGTTTTTCTCCAGACACATATTTTAAGCCTCCACCCCCACAAATTTTCTCTGTGTGTTTCCGATGTAATTTCTTTGGTATTACTTATTTTTGAAAAGAGAATTATTTTTACTACAGGTTTATAAAGAGTTGAATTTCCATTGTTTGTTAAACTTAAACTGAACCCTTCCAAAAATTTATCTTTGACAATTTAATGTAAAAAGAAAAAACATGTTTTAGACTAGTGTTCCAGAAATTTGTTTTTCTTTCAGAAAAATAAATTTACTTTTTTCCGGGGGTGTTCAACTTAATTCATCAAAAAAAAAAAAAAAAAAAAAAATTGCCCCGACAATTGTCAACTATTTCCCCACAAAAATTACAAGTTGGCATTTTATTTAAATAATTCATTCAGATTATTTCTGAAAAAATTATCCGTGAAAAACAGAAAGAATCAAATCTTTATCTCAATGTTTTTCCTTATTTCAAAGGTTTCCAAGTGTTATGATCCAGAATGCTGATGATATTGTTCACGGATCAGTTTTTGGCCAAGTTCTCTTTTAATGACCTTGTTTGATTTGCTTTCTTATTAAAGGATAAAAGATTTCTCGTGTGTTTCTGATATAGTGATGAAAAAAAATGTCCTTTTTTGAAAAACATTTTTTATGTTTTAAATAAAGCATTAGTTGACTTACTTTGAATAAACAAGGTTCTAAAATATATCAGTAAGAAAAACAACACCACTTCTTCAATATAAAACACACTAAAATAAAAGTCTATATCAAACCAACTACTTTGAATGTGTGGAAATGATTATTTTTATTACTTTTTTTTTTTTTTTTTGCCTGAAATTCTCATTTAAAAAAATGAAAAGTTAACATGCTTTTACTTTATTTTATGGAGATTATGAATTTTTTTCATTCTAGTTCTAAAGTCAATGGGTTTTTTTATGATAAATTTACATAGTATTTACATGTTGGGGGCATTTTCCTTATTTCTACAAATTATAGAAATTATCAGAAAATTGAGTGCTTACATAATAGTAATATGAAGAGTTTTTAAAAAAATGAAACAAATTAAATTTGATAAACAAATATTGCAGGTGGATGAGCTCATCTTTTTATTTCAACATTTTTTTTTTTAACATTCATTTCTTTAATTGCTAATTGCTGTGATATGTAAATGATTTCCTAAGTTTATCATAAATCCAACTTCTACATTGGAACTTGAACTGATATTTAAAATTCTTCTGGACGCATTCATTTTAGTCAAACTACAGGACAAAGAGAAGAAAAATTCTTAGACAAATTGATAGGTACGTCCAGACTATTGAACAATCATATTCTCCCAGTGACCAAGAAGAAGCATGTTCTATGTCATCCAATCCATAACCATGGACAAGTGTGGTCAGCAAACAGAAATTTCAAAGAGGTTGCCTCTTCTAGATATGTAATAGCAAATAATGAGTGGGTGGGGGGATCTAATTAGCCAGGGAGAATAAGCAGGATGAAATGAAGAAGGTCAAAAAGATATTCTAATCAGAAGACTAAATTTAGATATAAAATAGTTTAGTAATCCATCATGCAAATTTTTTATTAGAGGGAAAGAAAAGTAGATCTTTATTGTCAGAATATTTGATAGGTAACCTAGTTGGTAAATTTTTGAATAACTAAGGATCATTACTAGAAAGTGACCACATTGAAATTCAGGATTTCACATCAGAGGTAAGATAATCAGAATTCCATTGATATAACACAAATTTATAAACTTCTTTTGTATACGTTGCACAAGTAAAAAAAAAATTCCAATTGTTCAAAATTCCTCAATAATGACATATCTGGGAGTCGTAGTCTGCAGATTGGAAAAACTGTAGCTAATGGAAGGTACACAAGTAGATACCCAATCAGTATCAGCTGGGTCACCGCGGAGAAGGGGTATGATGTTGAAACGCCTAATAAACTTTGGCGAGAAACGTCATTGATGATGTGTACCAAAGCATCTCATAGATGTATGTTATGAACATATATAGAAAGTGGTTGACCTGATGAGAATAGATATTTTTAATTTGACCTAAATGAAAAAAAAAATAGATACCTCAATGTGGGCATGATATATATATTTTGTACAAGAAACTGAAATCTAATACAATGAATGTCTTAAAAATAATACAAGATTTCCAAAATATTTTGCATAAATTATAGACTCTACACAATTTTAGTTCTATTAGATTTTAAAAAATGGCTTAACTTTCATAATTTGTTTTTAATGACTTCTGAAAACATTAACCATAAAATTAATGCATAAAAAGAGAATTGGTTTATTTACTAAAATGGGGATGAGTTTTCATATTAAAGGTTCTTTTGGTCACAGCAAGAAAAGTAATGGGTCAGTTGGAATCATACCATCACCTATGTCCTGGGTAAGATGATAAACTACATCTGTGATCAGGAGATTCTGAGGAGTGTGGAATCACCTCTTAATTGCTGGTGTTCTCAGATCCATCCTGACCTGTGGTGGGTAGCACCTGTTAGGGTCCCAGCTTTGGGCAAATAGTTAACTCCTAAACTGGGGTCAAAACACTATGAAAGTGTAAAAATAGGTTTTAATACCAATAACAGATTTTTGGTAAATAAAATACCAACAATATGTTTTTGAAGGAAAAAAATTATTACTAGCAGTATGGTTAAAAAAAAAAAAAAAATTTACCAGCAATACTTTTGTAATGTTGGACAGCTTTGCTTGTCACTTTTGCTATGTCAAGCAAAAGCTTGTTATCACTTCCAAAAATGCTTGTTATATTCGAGACTTCACAGACGTCAGTACTAGTCGTAATGCCTTCCAATAATATCCACACTAGTAATACTTGTTCAAAGTAGTAATCAGCAAATAGTATAATAATCTGTAGAGTAGAGAGAGTGAACATATAGCAATAGTGGATAGACAAGAAAAAAGTGAACAGTGTCATACAGTCATCATGCTACTTCCTGTTTATTCACTTCCTTTATGATCATGTGATCTACTTAATAATAGAATTGCCTGTTTTGCTCACTGGCGATCTAGTTTCAAACCACAATGTCGGCAACATACAACAAATACATTTTGAAAGGAAAATATTACCAGCAATAAAAATCTTGTTGGCATTGAGGTTGATATGCTGTAAAACAAACCAAACCATACCAACACCAGGGTAAAGGGCTTCCTTCTAGTAGGCCACTAAATTTCATGACTGAATTCATTCTAGTAACCCAGTTATAAACTTTTTTAAAACCACTTTTCATGAATGCTGAGTTAGCAGCAGTAGCATTATTTCAACTTCCCTTTCTCTTCAAATATAGGACCTAAGTTATTTTTCTATTTGTATGAATATTTATTAATTTAAATATTAATAAAAAGAAAATGATGTCATGTCTAGTTTTGCAGGATGGAGATGAAAAAATTTTTGATTGTCTGCTTCCCTGAGGAAGGCAATTCAATAGGAATTGTTCCCCGTTCATGGTGTATAGGGGAAACAGAATCATATTGGCCTCCTTTTGCCACAGATGCCAGGATTAGGAAAGCAATAAGGATCTTGGAGAAACCAGAGGAGTCTTGGACAATATTAAAAATCCGCTGTTTAGGATCCAAAGGTAACATTTATTTTATATTAAGAACTTTTTTTTTTTTCTCAACTTCAATATGCTTTTATTTAGATAAAGAATTGTATGACTTTATATTGTGGAAAAATATCTGAATAAAAAAAAAATAGTCACCAAGAATAAATATAAATTTACAGTTGAAATCTGGATCAAATTTTTTTTATTGTTAAAATATATGTCATCATATATCATGGCTTGGCTTTGCAAAACAAAGATCATGAAGGAGTCTGTACATATTGCTTGCAGGCTGATTTGTGACTGATAAGTCCAATGCGAGGCAGGCATAATCACAGTAGTTGCAGCTAAAAGTCTGTGCCTGGGCTCAATGACATAGCATTGCAATATTTCTTCTTCTGCCTCTTGTCCCTGACAGCAGCCCTGCAGGTATTTTCAAAGAAGTATATACTGCTAAACATAACATATTTTAAATCATTTCTGTATCTTCACATTTTTTCAGATACATATGAAAGGGCCCAGGAATTTTTGGAGAAGGCTGAAGAAACATCAGATCTTCAAAAAGAAGAAGAAAATTCTCAGAAGAAAAGAAAGAGAAGGTAAATTTCAAGAAGAGATTTTGTGATTTAAAATTTGACTTCCGTTCTTTGGAAGGATTTAAATAATTCATACAAATCACAGATTTTCCTTTCTCTTCTACTGACATGTCAAAATTTTATATTTACTGTTTAATGTGCATTTGCTAGTTGAAAAATCATTTTAATATTCTTGTTTGACTAGGAATGGGTCAAGCATTAATGTCATTTAATAAATGTAGATTTAAATTTCAAAGGCTAAACATGATTGCTTAGGCTCCCTAAACTCAAGTTTCAATCTTATCCAATATCCAGCTTAACGGGGTCCAAGAACGTTATCAATCCGACTTTGTATTACATTAGCTTTGGTATGCTATACCCTATACCTGATTTAAATGGTTGGACCCCCCACCTCCAATTTTGAAATTTAGTGGAGGAAAACTTCATACAGTCACAATTTTTAAAACTTTGTAAAATAATTTATTTTCAGAAAAAATGTCAGGTATTCACATGAAACTGATGATGATGATGATGATGATTACCAAATTCAAACCAAGACACCACTTCCACCAACAATAGCATCTCTGATGGATTCATTATTATATCGAGATGATCGTGTCCAAAGAGAGGAAATATTACCCCTACAATTTGCACAGCCAGGTCCTTCATTTAGAGATGAGAATCCAATACCACCCAGGAACAGATCTAGGGAGCATGTCTCTGGTATTTACCTTGCACTTTCAAATTTGAATGAAAAATTGCAACATTCTTTTCTATTTATGGATTACATATAAAGATATGTATTAGTAAATTTTAATTAATTTTGGTAATAATGTAAATTTGCTAAAATTCTGTGTGTTATAGGTAAGAAGATCTAGTTTCTATAGCCTTAATTGAACAGGTGACTGATACCTCTGTGAGAGGACTCTAATCTGTCACTGGACTGGTCTTAATTTGTTGGAGGTAATTGGGAAGTAGCTTTCCAGAAAGTCCATACAGCGGAGAGATTGGGAATTTAAATCACAACTAATAAATTTCCCAGGGAAGGCAGACCTTTTATATTTATGGATTTAAATTTCAACAATCAAAACTTTTTTCCATATCAGTTCTTAATACTGATACCTGACTACATCTGTCAGACTTGCATCTATAATTATCGGTATGACATAAAATTTATGAATAATATTCATTTATAAACAAGGCAATATTTTGCCACAGTTTTGGGATATAGATAAAAATTCTGACATTTGTTTCAAATATGGCGTGCAATTCATATGCACATATCTACTTTTCTTCTCACCTTATTCTTCTTTTTTTTTCTATTACAGCTACACAAGAACTGATGCTTCAATTATTAACTGATATAAGACTATCAGTCAGAGAGCTGCAGGTTCAAATGACCAAAGTGTTAGGGAGTCAGCAGTCTGATAATCTAGATATAGATTATGCTGTTCCTGATGGCCTTACAATTCCTGTGGGCAATAAAAAAGAACTAGATCAGCTTGAAAAAGCATTAGGAGAAAAGCCAGAATTTCAAAAATATCTGGTAGGTTTAATCCATTTGTTTTAAGATGTTTTTATTTTACTTTCAAATATTGAAACCGTTAATCAATTTTAAAATGTTGGAAATGTAATTATGATGTAATGAATAAAACTATTACAGGTAAAATTAATTAGAGCTTTTGATGGTAGAATGTGTTCCACTTAACAGGAGGCAAGAAGTGGAGAGATCCAACTAGTAGGTAGAGATGAAACTACATATCTACCTGGAATTCTTATTGAATAGATTTACTTTTGAAAACTCGAGAATTGAGCTAATGTGACTGGATTTTAAGAAAACAGCATAGTGGAATGTGTAATGACTTGATAAAATTATAACAAATAAACTGATTGTTTACCATCAAACTTTATTATCAATTAAATAACATTGATAATTGTTGTTGTTGTTGTAGAAATTTACCATACATCTCTTTTTGATTAGATATTGACTTTCTCTGGTCCCTTTTACTTTTTAACAGAAAAACGTCCAGTTTGTTAAATATTTTGGCAATAAAGTTCATAAACTATGGAATAGTGATCCGAAATGTGGCTGAACTGGTTTGATGTGTTTATGTATGAAAATATGAGGAATGGTCAGAAATGATCCAAAATTAACAAAGCTGACCTAATTATTTGAAAGAGAAATTTCATGTTACACTGATGGATAAATTAGTTTATTTTAGGAATAATAAAATGCAGAACACTATGTAAGAAAAATGTTTGAGATTATTCTTAATTGTAGGCTTACTAAATGGTGCACTGGCAAAAATAAGACATACATTTTTTTTTGTTCTTTCCAGATAAATTCTCTGGCTTCTCGTGGGGGTCACAATATTCCTGATTGTGTAAGAAGGATGCTCAGTGGCCTCATAACGAACTCTCTTATGAAAGAGATGAATTGGACTGGACAAGGTGGCAAGATTGCATTCCAGAAGCTGAAAATAAAAATGATATTACAGAGTAAGTGATAATTTGGTTATTCCTCATTGATTGTTGCATAGTAAAAAAAATACCTTGGGTGTATATGGGATTTGGATAGAATTACAGTTTTCTATTTTCATCAATTCAGTCTGCTAGTTTTGTCAGCCAATCATTAAACCTCCTTGGAACAGAATTTTCTAAAATGATGTGTTTATTATGTACTGTGTGGTCAAATGCAGTTAAACTGCATTAGACAGATTGTTGTTGTGTTGCATAAGAGTTTTGGAATTCTCTCTTTAATTCCATATATTAATTTGAACATTTGTGAATAATTAGTTTTGAGATGCATGGATTATTAGCTATTATACAAAGTAATAGGGATTAAAAAACTGTATTTATAAATCTTTATTATAATTCAAAGAATGGTTATTAAAATTCTATGGTAAAGAACAATAAACGATGACTTTCTTATGTTGCGGCTTTAATCAGGGGTTGGGCAACCTTTTTAAAAGTGTGCGCCAAAACCGGCCAAAGCTCTGACACAAAATTTTTCCACACGCCAACAAAAATTTTTGAAACCTCAAATCTAGCAGCAACTAAGTTGAAACTGGGCCTACCTGAAATAAAGTCCATAAAAAGTATCAGTCTGTTTTTTGTCTTTCCCCGGTTTACAAGAAATTCATTCTTATTACTACTTTCAAACTGTCCCCTTCTCAGAAGAAGTCCTACAAACAATTGTTTCAGGGGGGCGGGAATGCATAAGGCTTTATTTTCTTTATTAATCATTATCACATTTTTCAGTCTAGTATTTTTTAATATCTTCTTCATTTGAATGACATTCTGCACAATCTGTAAAAGGAAGACAATAAAAATACATGAGATAAGAATAAAAATCAAAAAAAGGAATCTAGTGAATAAGTTTCATGTGCCAGAAATAAGTCATCAGCGTGCCATGTTTGGCACACATGCCAAAGGTTGCCGACTACTGATCATGACACTTTGCACAATCTGTAAAGGGAAGACAATAAAAATACATGAGATAAGAATAAAAATCAAAAAAGGAATCTAGTGAATAAGTTTCATGTGCCAGAAATAAGTCATCAGCGTGCCATGTTTGGCACACATGCCAAAGGTTGCCCACTACTGATCATGACACTTTGCACAATCTGTAAAGGGAAGACAATAAAAATACATGAGATAATTATATACATAAAAGAATAAAAGAGATCTAATAAGTTTCGCAAGCCAAGGGTTGCTGACTCCTGGCTTAAATGATATCGACTTGGGGCAAGCCAAGGGTTGCTGACTCCTGGCCGACTTGGGGCAAGCCAAGGGTTGCTGACTCCTGGCCGACTTGGGGCAAGCCAAGGGTTGCTGACTCCTGGCCGACTTGGGGCAAGCCAAGGGTTGCTGACTCCTGGCTTAAATGATATCGACTTGGGAAATGCACTTAGCAAAATGAGTTCAAATTCTGGTTGTGTCCGCTTCATTTTGCGTAAATGCCTTTGGTTAAGGCATTATTCCCCATGTCACTTCAGAATTATTGCACTATAAAAAATATTTAAAAAAACTATTTCAATATAGAAATTCTGATGAGACCATTAGACATTAATTAATCCTGGATATATTGATATGCTTTTTTTTTTTTAAAAAAGAATTATGAAAGATCAGTTTCTTTTTCTTTACTTTAATTGTATTTTTGTTCCAGGAGCAATTCAGAAAAATACAATGACACAGGCCACAGATTATGAAGTTCAAGGTGCCGTCTCCCGTTTCCTCAAGGGGGCTGTAGACCGAGAAGGTGGCCGCCGAAAGAGGCAAAAACTACACAAGCAAACAGCAGGAGAAATAATTTAAACTTTTTTCTAATAAAATATTGTGTTAAATTTTTCAAACTGAATTTGTTCAACAACTGTAAATGACAAAAGATATACTTAAAGTGGTCTGTTTTTCTTTTAAATATTAGCTCTGGATTTACATTGAGCTCTCAGGATTTCAGCCTCCTTGGGATTACCCATATGGATTACCAAGTTCTTCATAACTTACATCATATATATATATATATGATGTAAGTGACAAATGTATAAAAGCATATAAGTCACGGGTACTTACTCTCTATCATTATCACTTCAATTTATTTCAGCAATACGAGAGAATAAAAAGGCTGAAAACCGTTAAGCACATGTACAGCTTTAAAATGTATGCAATACAGAACAGTTACAAAGATGGACCGCTGGGAAAGTGATTTGCAATATCATAAATGGAGAAAGCTTACTACAATACTGTGACACCTGTATTTCAAAATTTTTAAAGATTTGAAGTTTTTGTATGTGTATAAATGAACCAGTTTCTGTAAATACAGGCATCCATACACAAAATTTTCATAAAATAAAAGCAGTAACTGTAGTAAATTTAAAGCCAAAGCACCCAAAATTCAATAAATCATTAGATTATAGTGAATATTTTCCTACATCGTTAACATTAATGAATACTTAAAAATTATAGAGAAAAGGTGCTCGCATCATTTCCTTCAATTACATTTTACAGATAACGTTTCCATCAAACAACATTAGGCCTTGAACACATCAAAACAACTACTGTTGGGTTAAAAACGAATTTCTGTGATATTTTAATGTAAATAGTATTTGTTTGAAACCAAATTAATTATACTTAAAATTAGCTAATATTCTTCAAATAAAGTTTTAGAAAAATATATTTTATTTTTGGAAGATTTTTTAATAAAGAGAATTACATTGCAATGACAAATGGATAAAAAAAAAATGTTGCCATAACCAAAAAAAAAAAATTTCCAGTGAAATTAATTTTGAAATGTAGCAATGTATTTGCTTATTAGAAAAAATAAATTTCATCTATTTGCTTGAAATTAAAACTAAAACAAAATCTTCAAAAAATTTTTTTCATTTTTAAAAATTCCTTTTAAATCTTAGGTTTTTACTTAGGTTACCTAACTTTGGCATCACATTTTCTATGGAGGTACCTATCTTTTAATGATAAAAATTTGTATTTATTTATGTCTTGGGAATTGTATTCATCTCTATTTTAGCAAAAATACCCTCTGATTATTCTTTGAGCTTCTTATCCTATACAACGTCATTTTTGTCAAAATGTTGAGAATCTACTTTGATAGAAGAGAAAAGAATACAAAAATGAATAAACTATAAACATTTTTCTCTCAGATTACAACAACATTTTTAATCTTGTACTAGCAGACGTACTCGGTAATTCATGGGAAAGCAGATGTTATCCCCGGTTCCTGTTTTCCTTTGATTATCCGAAAGTAACAATTCAAAGTAAGCATCACAAAGAATACCCAACCACCACCCCTAGGATTTCTGGAGGAAATAGCAATAAGTTATTAATAGCAAAATCGTAAAATGACTTGCATAATAACAGGCAAATCAGTTACCCAAAAGTAACAATTCATAGTAAGTAGCCCTGAAAAGGGGTTTTGTGCATTGACTGAGAATATAGCCCTTAGAAGGGCAAGTTTTAAAATAAATTTATAATAGATGTACAAATAGACTGACATAGATTATATATATATATATATATATATATATATAACTAGCAGTAGAGCCCAGGGGTGTTACAGTAAGAGATAGATCAAGTATCGACCATCATAAAGACTGAAAAGTAGAATTGACAAAGATTATTGTTTGAGGTTGATGGATGTCTTAATTAGTTTGTTTTTTTTACGAATTGGTCAAACTCAAACAAAAACATTGTTTTCAATCGTCATGAGTCTACCGATTGAATAGAATTTTATTATAAACAATTGTCTTGTAAATGGAATTTTTAAAGCATTCTGAATGTAAAAATAAAGAAAAAAGTGTGCAAGACAATAAGAAACACTACCTGCCAAAAAAAAAAAAAAGTGAAGTTTTGTTGAAATTGGATGAAAAATATAGGAAATCCAATCCCATATATAAACAAACACACACACACAACCTGGGTTTTATAAGAATAATGCGATAGGAGTTGCCCCCCTTTCATTCTCGTGATGCCCCTTAATCATGTTTTCCAATTGATTTTGTGGAAAAACAATTGTGTTTTTCCAATTTTGGGCACTGTTAGAACCACCGGAAGGTAATTTTACGTAGTTCTGTGAAGTTTTGTTTAAATCGGTTGAAAAATGTAGGAAATCCGATCCAATATATAAATGTACAGACACACACTCAACCTGGGTTTTATAATAAGTATGATTTACAAAATATTTACAAAACTGACATGCAGAACACTTAAATCATAAACAATATTTTTGGTCTTTCTGTGTAGGATATAAACAATTAAATGATTGAGATTTCTAACTCTTGAACATCCCACATAAAGTTGACTATGAGAGAAAAACGGTTTTGCAAGGTTAAGGCCTATCACATCGAAAGACTGTCCCTGTGCTTTGTTAATGCTGATTGCAAAATTCAGTTTCACCAGGAATTTCAGCCACTTGAACTGAAAAGTTATATCCGAACGAATATGTGGAATTTTAAGAAAGTATACAACCTCATTGCTTTGCTAGACAGAATTGTCACCTCCAAGACTATTGGCATCATATTCTTAATTGTAAGTTGTGTGCCATTGCAAATCTTCAACGGATCCAGGTTTCTTAGCAGCATCAATGGTGCTCCTGTCTCGAGGCACAAATTGGGAGGTTTGAGGCCTGCCGGTGTTAGGTTATTCAAAAATTCAACTGGATAATTCAGATCTTCATCAGTATTTAGTACAGCATTAATGGAATTGTAGTTGTGATGCTCTCCTGGCAACACTTCCAGAATGTTGATGATGAAAACAACAATTTATATATGAGCAATTAAAATTAATGACACAGTGTGACGGGTACACACCTGGCCCAGGGTCGAATCCTTTGGTTACGGCGCCAACTGTGACGTCGCTCCTCCTGGTTCCAAGCGTGCCGCTCCAACCTCTTGGTTAGATGATCACCAGCCTCGCCTTTCCCAACCCGCTTCCAATACCTGGTTGCTAAAGCAACTGTACTGATCTCCGGTCTGTCTACCCACGCTGTGTTTAGATCTTAGACAGACGGGACCAGCAGGGATTGGGCCGTATGCAAGTTGAGTCCGACGGGGGTGGCAAAACACAAGTAAAAGAAAAAAAAAAAACTCACGAGACAAAAAATTACTGATAAAAAAAAAGGGTGACAACCTTTTATATCTAATGTCCGTTACATAAAGAAAAATTGTTCTCATTCCTGACCCGCTCTGTGGACTATGGCACCAAGCTTCTATCATACAACTTAACGATTTCGAATTGTCTACTCTCCAGAATTGTGTATGTCGGAGTGTGGTTTAGTTCGACACTGGGGCTAATTTCTATCAATCATTCGCAGTTGATTCTTCTCTTCGATCTGGTTGGGTCGAATTCTGTTCTCGGCTGGGCTTGATTTTAACTTCTTCTTCTTCTTCCGTCCAGTAACTCTTTGGCCTTGTCTTCGACTTGGCTGCAACTTCTCCGCGGCTTTCGAGTAATCTTCTTCCTCGTCGACTTAGATAGAACTTCTCTTGTCTTTGACTTGGGCCGGAAGGATTTCTTGTTTTCGACTTGGGCCGGAAGGATTTCTTGTTTTCGACTTGGGCTGGAAGGATTTCTTGCTGCAACTCAGCCGCAACTCTCTGTCGTCCGAGGTGATCTCTTCTCGCTGCCGTCCGGGGCTGAACTCATTTTTTTGTCGATTGGGGTCCTGCTTTTATTGACGCCGCAGCAAACCGGGGTGGGTCTGTCGGCGTCAGGGCTCTCTCGATAATCCCAAAAGTCGCATTAGTTCTGATTTCCCATTATCGCTATTATTTTCACCCCTACTTCCTCACAGTGCCTCTGGGGGGAAGACGCATACCCATCTCTCCCGGTCTCTCGTATGTCAGGTGACCGTTTTCGACCAATGGTTCTTGATCGAGCATTCTCCCTCCTCTTTCCGCATATCACGTGACCGCTTTCGGCTAATGAGACTGTGGTGGGACGCCTCCCATCTCCAATCGGGCGTGGCTTACATCGTTCTTGTTCTAAAAAAAACAAAATCTAATTTGGCCTTTTTCACACGTACGAAAAATGATAATCTTGGCTTTTCCTCACCTGGGTTCTGTCAAAACAGCCTGCCGCTAATTAGATGTGACTTCAGGAAAGAATATTGGCGCTATCTGTGAGCCGAGACAATCGTTTTCTTTCCTTCTTTGTTTTTGGTCAGACCTGATAGTCAAAAATCTTAATTATCTGAATTGAAAATGTCTCCACTTCATCATCGTGGGGTTCCAATTTTTAACAGGTCAGAATCTGTATACAGTTCCACCGGTCACCACCTCAACACAAAAAAACACCTTTCCTCCGATTAAAATTTCGTTTCCATTGTTCTAAAAATCTTTATTGTTTCAGCCAACCTTAACAACTTCCATCCTACGCGGACATGGAATTAGTTCAAGTGCTTGACCTGATAATTTTGACACTTGTTAGGTGCTGGTCGTACGTGTGTGTTTTCGCTTACGACCTGGTTTCGTTTTATCTATTCCTCTTTCTCTTTCTTTTTATTATTTTTTTTTTCTTCTTCTCTTTGGATCGCCTAAATACAGTTAGAGAATTATTCTCAAAACTCAATTATTCTTCGTTTCTAAATAACTAACAACTGGTTAATAAACCGAATAAAAATTAAATCATATTTCTATGAATATCTCTTTTTAGTCTTTCTAAAAATGCAGGGTGCCACACAGAGTAAGTTTAATTATACAGAAGAAATTATTATTTTTTCTTCATTGTTGTAGAACTGCTCCACTCAAGGTTATAAGGCTGTCAAAAATATAATTTCATTTAGTTATTCAGCCATCAGAAGACTAGCCTTATCAACCTATATGAATCCTATAGTTGAGTAACTTAATAACAATTACTGAATGTAAAAACACAAAGGGTCGGTGGCTTAACAATAAATATGCTAATCCACTGAAAGTAAATGATGAAAATTAGATATTTTTCAATGAATTCTGCTACTGGTTAGAATCTTGGAACAGAATTCTTGAAAATAATGGGAAGATAACAAATGAAACCTTCACAGCATTGCATCATACTTACTCATGAAATTCTAGAACTGACCAAATATTGTATAGAAGAATTTTAAATGACTTATGTATTACCTGATAAATTTCAAACAGATCATCTTGAAGCTAGATTTGCCCTGCAACTTGATGGAGATCAATATAATATTTCTATACATCAGCTGTTTGAATGTGAAAACAATCACAATAACATCAGGCTTTAAAATTGTACCTGCCACTTAATAAGTAACTTGATGAATTTACAAACTAACTGGGATGAAGTGACACATAAATAAAGTTTAGATATTTATAAATTTAACGTAGATGTCACAGATGAGGATGATAATGAATGCAGAGAAGTTGTTCCTGTTATATTATGCATAGCAGGTTATTGCTGTTTTGAAAAAAAATTAAATGCATATTTAAAGTATACTTATACTTTGTGGAAATTACTGAATGTAAAAATGCCATATATAGCTTCATGTCTCGCACCTCTCACCTGTGGAACTCCCTTCCCTATTCCAGTTTCCCTGACAGCTATAATCTCCAGCTATTCAAGTGTAATGTCAATCGACATCTCCAGTTGCCTTGATCTTTCCACTACCCTCCTCCTCATCCTTTCTTCTATCACTCCTATCTGATCTTGCTCTAAATTTTCTTTAACCCCTTGCGTCCTAGTGGCTCCCCGCCTTGCTTGGGGTGAAATGCTTGAAAAAAAAAAAAAAAAAATGTTGGCGGCATAACACCAAATTTGCTAATCCACTTAAAGTGAGTGATAACAGTTATATATTTCTCAATGTATTCTGCAACGCTTGGAATCGCATTCTTACAAATAATGGGAAAATAACAAATGAAACCTTCACAGTATTGCATCATATTACTCATGAAATTCTAGAACTGACCAAATATTGCATAGAAGAATTTAAAATGATTTATGTATTACCTGCATGTCTAAAAAGAGTGAGTGTTGTGGAGATGAACACACCTCTCAAGAAGAGGACTTGGACTCATCCAAATATGGATGCCAATAATTGTCAGTAGAAGGAATAAACATATAGAAAGATAGACATCTGTTTCCTATCTATTCCAGCAAGAATATGTCAACTCCAAACAATATACAACTTTTTGATTGTGATATCTTCATTCAATGCAATGATGCCATAACTGTAAGCAATACAAATGATACATGGCACAGTGGATAAAGGCGTTGGTTAGATCCAGTGACAGCACCCAAAGAGTGTGAGTTCAATACCCAGTTAAGGCAGTGGAGAACTTTCAGAGGGAAATTAACAGGAGATAACTGATAACTGACATCCATCAAACATGGCACGTGGAACTAGAACAGTCTATCCCGGTGAGCAAAATAAAGGGTTCAGTTCGACATTCCAACCACCTGAAGAAGGGCAGAGTGTACAACGGCCGGAATGTTGTGATATGTGGCAACAAAGATGAGGACAATAGTCCAAATAATGTAATACAAATACTTTGGAAATTATTACTGAAAACATGGAAAAAATGGACAATAGAGAAATTGTCAAAACACAACCTCTTTTATTACATATGATTTTATGCAATTTAGAATGAATAATTTTATTTCTAAAATGAGAAATAATTTCTTTTAATTAAAGGATACTTTTAAGTTTAATAAATTTCTATAATTTTTTATTTTAATGTGACACTATTTGACACTGGTAAATGGAAAGAAAGGGGTTAAATCAAAAACATAACCCTTTTCACCCTGATCCGAGCTAACGAATAGAATGATGGACAGAATGAGAGAAAGAATGAAGATTTCTCTTTTCCAGAAGAGGAAAAAAAGCTTAATTCTCTAAAACCAGAAAAATTGCTTAAGGAAAGGCAATGTTAGCATAAGAAGTCACGTGGCAATCTTTAAGCTGACAGATGATTAATGACCCAGCTCAAAAAGCAATGGTTATGAAAACACTACCTAAGATGGATAAGATGTGACCAATAACTGAATCTCGAGAATAGAGTTTCTTTGTGGTTGAGTGCAGTGACCCTGGCCAGGCTTGAGAGGATAGCTGCCTGAGATACAAACATCCGGTGAATGTCTGATTGCGGACAGGGCCAGGGTAAGAAAATTTTGAAATGATAATTTTTAATTACTGAACGTAAATTAAGCCAAGTCAAACAGGCGGAAGCTATTAGGTTGGTGCAAAAATAATGACGTAATGTCGTTTTTGACGTATTTTTTAACGTCAAAAAACGACATTATTACGTCATTATTTTTGCACCAACCTAATAGATTGACCAAGGAATAGCGAAAGTGGCAGGTGCAAGTGAAATACAAAGGAAGGTGGAGGAATTGCCCACGCCCATGCCCATGCCCATTGGGAAGTGTTGGTGTGAGATGCCAATAAGAGGAAGAAGCTATTGGGGTGGATCAATACCTGTAACCGCTATTTATAGGAAAAGGGGATCTCTCCAATTTGGAAATGTAATTAATTTGCCTGACAACAAAAGGGCTCTTGTTGGAAGATAGGGGAAACACCAAATCTCCTGTGTCATGCCCCAGGCTGGTTTTAGGCAAATGTCAGTAAATGCAAGGGATCGAAGCGACAGCAGTTGTTGCAGACGCTGAGATGAGAGACGACCATATTGCCTGATATCACGTGACTGCCTGCCTGAAGAGAACCACCAACATAGATTTCCTGTATGTTCACACTTGATGTTTTCATAATTTTGTTTTTACTGAAATAACATTGTCAGGGATTTTTCTTTATATAACTGTGAAAAAATTTCAAGAATATCTTCCTAAATTAACAAGTACACACAAGATATCAAAGAAGGGAAACATACACCATGAAAATATTTCCACAATGTTTTCTAGTAAAATAACCTATTCAATATAGAATAAATTTAGTTACTGAATGAGTTGAATTTTCTCAATAGAAATTACTGTAATATATAGTGAGGCAGCAAGAGACTCTTCTTATATGTCGCAACATCAAGTCTCCATATCCAAAAATCACTCAATCTTTTATAATTGAAAATGATTTTGCAGTATATGTGTTCTCTGGTGATGTGGAAATTAATACTATAGTGGGGGAAGTATGAGATTCCTAATCATTTAAGCGATACAAATACTTTGAAAATTATTGAAAACATGAAAAGAATGGACATAGAAGACTGTCAAAAACCAAACCTCAAAGTGTGATTGCTGTATTATATTTGGCAATGACCTTTCTGTTATGAGTTCAATATAAGTAATTTAGACATTTTCATGTAGTTAAATTTATATATGAGCAATTAAAATTAGTGACACAGAGTAAGTTTGATTATACAGTAGAAATTATTATTTTTTCTTCATTGTTGTATAACTGCTCCACTCAAGGTTATAAGGCTGTCAAGAGACACAAAAATATAATTTCACTTAGTTATTCAGCCATCAGAAGACTAACCTTATCAACCTATATGGATTGTATAGCTAAGCAACAACAATTTTCTTACGTATATTAAAAATAAGTTTAAGTTACCAGAGCAAAAACCATTACAGTATTTTTACTTGTAGATGAAATTCACCTAGAGCCTTATTTTGACTATAGAGGTGATCTTGTTGTTGGCTTAGCTGACAACATCAATGAAGCATTCAATAAGAAAACTGGTACCACAGTTATTAGTGTGAGCCTTAAGAAACCAATTCTTCATGTAGGTGCAAATCCCTACAATTTTACCAAAGTATCCCTCACATTTATGTTCCCTAACCCCCTCTAGAGAGTCATCAGTCTTGAAAAATTCAGCTAAAGATTTTCTGCTCTTAATAGAGCTTCAGATCAAAGTATTGCTGATGACTTGGAATACAAACAGCAGAAGAAATTCCTCAGCATTAAGAACATATAGAGAGAGAAAATTAAATTTTCTTGATAGAAATTACTGGAATATAGTGAGGTAGAAAGAGACTCTTCTTATATGTTGCATCACCAAGTCTCCATATCCCAAAATCACTCAATCTGTTATAACTGAACCTGATTTTGCAGTACATGTGTTCTGTGGTGATGGGGAAATTAATACTATTGGGGAGTATGAGATTTCTGATCATATAAGTGATGCAAACACTTTGGAAATTATTATGGAAAACATGCAAAAAAAAAAAAAAAAATGAACATAGAAAAATATCAAACCAAACGTCAAAGTGTGATTGCTGTATTACATTTGGCAGTGTCCTTTCTGTTATTAGTACAAGTCATTTAGATATTTTCATTCGGTTAAATTTATATATAAGCATCTAAAATTAATGACAGAGTAAGTTTATTTATTCAGTTGAACTTAGTTTTTCTTTGTTGTTGTATAACTACTCTCCTAAAGGTTATAGGCTATTAAGAGACACCAAAATATAATTTTACCTAGTTATTCAGCCATCAGAAGACTAAAATTATCAACTTATACAAATCCTATAGCTGAGCAACATCATAACAATTTTCTTATCTATATTAAAAATAAGTTTAAGTTACGAGAGGAAAAAGACATTACAGTATCTTTACTTGTTGATGACTTGGAATACAAACAGCAGGAGAGATTCCACTGCATCAATGATATAGAAGGAAAATTAAATTTTCTCAATAGAAATTACTGGAATATAGTGAGGTTGAAAGAGACTTTTCTTATATATTGCTTCATTAAGTCTCCATATCCCCAAATCACTCAATCTGTTATAATTGAACCTGATTTTGCAGTACATGTGTTCTGTGGTGATGGGGAAATTAATACTATAGGGGAAGGAATATGAAATTCCTGATCATTTAAGCGATACAAATACTTTGAAAATTGTTACTGAAAATATAAAAAAGATTGACAAAGAAGAATGTCAAACTAAACTTCAAAATGTTATTGCTGTATTACATTTGGTAATGTCCTTTTTGTTAATAGTGTAAAATGAATCATTTAGATATTTTCATGCAGTTAAATTTATAGAGCAGCTAAAGTTTATCACAGATTCTAAGTTTGATTATTCAACAGAAATGATTATTCTTCTTCATTGTTCTATAATTGCTCCCTTAGAGGTTATAGGCTGTTAAGAGCCACCAAAATATAATTTTAATTCAGCTATCAGTAGACTAACATTATCAACCTATATGAATCCTATAGTTGAGCAACATAATTTTCTGATGCATATTAAAAATAAGTTTAAGTTACTAGAGGAAAAAGACATTATAGTATCTTTACATGTCAATGAAATTCACCTAAAAACTTATTTTGATTATATAAGTGGTAATGTTGCAATGAGTCTGCAACAAGTCCTCTTGCTTTTCTACTTAGCAGTGTATTTTCATGATACAAGAATGTTGCACATATTATGTCAAGTAAATGTCTTAAAGCTGATAACTGGATGTAAGATAGGCTTTAAATATCACTCATAACAAATATTAATGCAATAAATAAGAAAGCTATATCTTCCTTTTGTAGTTCACCAAAACTTTCAATTGTACATCTACATCCAGTTATGCAATCTAGACATCTTTTCTTTATATCCAATTCAGTTTATAAAGTGCATTAGAAACAACTGGCTTAGTAAAAAAAGATGCAAGTAAATGCGTGATGTTCCCAAAATTTTGTCATCATGGAAATAATGATTTAGATAATGTCCAAAGTGCCCCATTTTGTACTTTATAGAAGCTTCAGGTCCTGGAATCTCAGTCAATTTTTCTATAAATTAACCTTAAATGTTCTTTCTCCCACTAGTTTTGAAAGGCAAAATGTTTCATTAGTTTTGCAAATTTTTAATCAATTCACTATTCAAGGATTAATGACCTTGGGTAAACAAATGTTTGCCTTACCTTTAAGTAGTTGCAGAATACATGAACATATTTTATGCTTGGTGGACATTACCGAATGTAAAAATGCCATATAAAGGTTGGTGCCTTAACAATATGCTAATCCACTGAAAGTAAATGATGAAAATTATATATTTCTCAATGTATTCTACAACTCCTGGAATAGCATTCTTGGAAATAGTGGGAAACTAACAAAATGTTTTACAGAACAGCAAAATCTATAATAGAACTTAACATGTGGTCCAAATTTGTAACAACAGGATTTTGGGATATGGAAACTTGATGATGCGACATATAAGAAGAGTCTCTTTCTACCTCACTATATTCCATCTTTTAAATATTTAGGCATTTGGAATATAAAAAACTCAGGTTAAAAATGTAACAATGCTTTTGGTTTATATAAGAGTTGTTGTATACAGTGGTTCTAACCCTTCCCACTACTGTTATAATCAAATGAAACTTGGATCCCTTTTGGAGTTTACAGCTTATGTTAGTAATAGGTTCTAACCCTTCCCACTACTGTTATAATCAAATGAAACTTGGATCCCTTTTGGAGTTTACAGCTTATGTTAGTAATAGGTTCTAACCCTTCCCACTACTGTTATAATCAAATGAAACTTGGATCCCTTTTGGAGTTTACAGCTTATGTTAGTAATAATTTAAATTTCTAAGTTTTGCTCTTTAGGGCTGGTACAAGGTCTTAGTCAGGGGGTCTCAGCAAATGATGTGGATTCCAATAGATGCATTGTGATGGACACTCCAAATGTCTTCACTTCTCACACCATCTCTCCATATAGGTGGTGCTAATCTCTCCTTCTTTCTCACACTTTCCCAGCATCCAACCTCAGCTGATTTCCAAAGGCTGGCAAAAATGCCTTTGTGACAAATGTAAATTTTAGAATGGGTAGGTGAAAAGAGGATTTCCAGTAATTAATCTTTCTTTGTCAGCTTGTCCGACTCTTTTTGCTTTAGGTGATTTCCCAAAGTCAGTGACTTGGACATATTCTAAGATAACTGGAGCCAATCCAGATGGCCCCTGCCAACCAATTCTCAAGAATTCTTTTGTTCCTTTGCAATAGTCATAGGTGAGGAAAAAAAATTATTCTTAATATCTTTAGTCATAAAAAAATGATGTTTCTCTGCTTATGTGTTTCTTGGTCAGCAAGACAATGTTATAAAATAAAATAAGACATATCTCGGCTGATTTACAGGCAAAATACTCAAGAGCGAGAGCCAGATGTGAACGGGACAAAGCTCCATCACAAAATGACCATTATCTTCGTTTACAAATGTTCCCGACACTCGAGTTCCGGTCGAAAAATAAAATAATATTTAAAGTGTTCTATTTTTTGTCCAATAAAAATGCTTCCCTCCTAATTATACTCGCTTCGTTTTTCGAGCTTGTTAAGCCATAAAAAAACGCTATAAAAGGGGTCACACAGAAGTTCAACAGTGAGTCACAGGTGCCCAGGGAACAGACCTGTCACGGTCAGGCTGAGCGGTCAGCAGCTGTCAGCAGGGGAGCATCAACCACCATCAACATGTGTGAACTACTATGAGAGATCGACCTAGATTCAAAGCCGGCTTACGAACTTTACCACAAGGTAGCTGTCCCAAACCCTCACGTTCCTGTTGAAATAAACCACGTAAATCTATTTCTGCTGTTGTCGTATTTCTTTCTTGCAACCATACGCTTGTCTATAACAACAACCTAGCTCTTCCCTGTCAGTCTGAGTTAACCGGAGAAAATACAGTTGTCCTTGTTAGACAATTCCCCAAATCTAAAAAATTGTTTATCCAACAGTTTATTTTCCATTTTAGTACACTAACCCTTCAAAAGAATGCAATTCAATTTTTTCATACTCTCTGCAGCCTTTTTTCTTTTCACTTTCCTGGTTAACTCCCGAGTCCCCAGTACCACACCACATTAGCATAGTTTAGTGACCTAAGTGCCTATTAAGGGAAAATGGCAGGTACATTGACTGATCCCAAAAATTACATTACAAACCCTCGTAGGAATAGAACTCTGTCACAAGTTGAGGACCAGATGTTCATGTTCATTTTTCTCATCACTTTTATTTCTTTTTCACTAAATTTCAAAGCCCATTCTCATATATCATAAGATGACATTGGCAAATGACCATTCCATCATGTATATATGCCCATCCTTTTTAGCTGCAGGTATATATATGTTTATGGTGATTTCTATGTAGTAATGCCTCTCTTATAGGATCAATAAAATATTTATTGGAGGTAAATATAAAAAATATTAATAACAATGATCTCAAAATTATTTGAGGAATCTACAATATTCACATTCCCTCAAGATGTATAACCATTAACATAAAATATACAACACTTGATATTTATCTTTGTATTAAAAAATGATTTAAAAAAAATGTTAACTCAAAAAAAAACAAAACACATGCAACCTAAAATTGAAAAATGTTAATAATGCTTTGTTTAATATGTACCCGAAGTGAACAGACTGTAATAGTTGCACCCTTCAGTATTTTTTCATGGAATGACTATTTTTATGACAGGCAAAATAGATACTAGTTTCAATGACAAAACCCCATTGACCTTTCAGTGTCAATGGTAGGGAGAAAAAGAAAAAATAAATATTAAAAAATATTTTAATGAAGCATTTAAAGCTTATTCATAAAGGAATTAAATTATTTTTAAATCATTTACTTTTTAGAAAAGTGTAAAGAATGTTTTTAATCCATTCTAGCCAACTCATTTAATTCTTATGAAATTACAAGAAATTTTTTCCTGTATCACAAAATGTTTACATTTGTTATAAATCCTTGCACAATTTAAATCATCAAATATTTTGGGTAAATATGACCTCCAACTGCAGAAAATCATAAATAAAATATGCAGTAAAACTAAGGTATTTTTTTTCATTAGAAAATCTTTTAATTGCTTTTATGAATAAAATAATGGACATTATTACCTTAAGAAAAATATTTTTTTTGATGAATAAACTTTTAACAAGAATTATTTTCATTTCACCAGTCTTCCCTCTTAAAAGTAACAAACATTTTGATGATAAAATACTTGTTTTTATCAAGTTTGGGGTCTTTTTCATCTTGCTATGCTCTTTTTTCAGCAAATTGTCGGCGGTATCTAAATTTGATTTGAAACAACTATTATTTACTTTAAATTTAGAATATCACAGGAATGCATCTTTTTAACCGAAGGGTAGCTATTCATTTAAGGCATTCATGGGTTTGACAGCTTGATGACAGATTGATATTTAGCTAATATTCTGTGGGGGCTTTAGGCATTAAAAAGGTAATTGAATTAACATGAACACTTTTTATAGATAATTTTTTAGTACTTAGTAATCTTCAAAATTTAAGGAAATATTCTTTGTAATCTAATACGTTATTGAATTTTAAATATTTTGGCTGTAAATTTTCTATAGTTATCACTCTTATCGTCTGTTAATGTTGGGTATGGTGACCATATATAGAAAATCAGCAGATTTATACACAAAAAATATTGAAGTTTGTTGAAATGATTTATCATTTATGATTACTGTAGTTTTTACTTAATAACAATATCATCTGAAAGGGTGAAATTAATACAGAATTTTAAAAGACTTAAAACTTACTGAATTACTCTAATTAATATTTTAAAAATAAAAACAATTCTAGTAAAAATTCATTAGCCATCCAAAAAATGTTTTTTCTGAAGACAATAGTGTTCCTAATATATCTTATTTATAAAAACAATTAAAGAACTTTCTAATTAAATAATGTCATAGTTTCATTGCATTTTTTTTTTTTTAACAATTCAGAGCAGATTTTTGGTAAATATTTTTACTGTTTGAAAAGAAAAATTGAGGATTTACATTCTCCAATGAGACCTGTTTTCAATATGATGTCTAAGACAGCCATTCCATATTCAAGGTCTATCCCCTCGGATGATCATAGAGTTGATTGCTTCGGCCCAAGTCTTGTCTCGCTCCACATTGTGATTATTTGGTCACAAGACTGACTTGGTCCAAATGGTTGAATGGAATTGATGACTTGGTTTGGTCAGAGTAAAGTAACAAGAAAGAGAAAGAAAAAAAAAATAAATTGGGTAAAAGAAAAAAAGTATTTACATAAATTTACTTGATACAAAGTTGACAGTAGTCATTGATGGCTTAAGCAGGCTATACTCTCCGTGCAATAACTATCGACCCTTCCCGATCATCATTGTCGTTAGAATTTGGGAACAAGACTTCTGGAACAAGGTTTTAAGTTGGAGACAGTTTCTTCAGGGCAGCAATCACATGAGATCAGGTGAAGTGGTGGTTCTCATCTCTCTGCAGACTCTCTGCCCTAGTCTGTCTCTGCATCTACTCAGTGTTCTGTTTTTATGGACCCATGCACAACGGCTGGAGTGGGGCATGATGTACTCTGTGTATGCCAGCACTCCCCAAACAACCAATCAGGGCTCTCTCTGCAAATGTCCAAATATGGGAGAGCCCCTCCTCCCTCCTTGGAATCCTACCTGGACCTTCTTCTTGCTTTGTGTGAATACCTCTATCACTTCCCGAGGGGCATGGAAAATCTTTCGCCTTCCCTAAATAACCACTTGGGCCTTTTTCTCTTTGGTCACCTGATCAAACTTGTCTCCTTGATTTGTCCGAGTGCCTCTCACCATCACTGCCTTAGGGGTGTGGAAAGTCCATCCTGGGCCCTCTCCTCCTTAGTCACCTGACCAAACCCATTCCCCAAGTGCTAAGTGTGGTCTAGCCCAACGGACAAATTTTAATTATTGTTCAAAATTCTTTCTCATTGTGCTTTTGTGTGTGGTTGTTTTTGCATCTGTAACTTATAATTTTTAGCCCCTTGTCAACCCATTGATCAACAATTGGGAAATTTTATCACATTTCAGCAGACAAAAAATTTGGCATTCTCCCCATATATTCTTTTGGGAACCGGTTTGCTTTTAAAAGGTAATCCTTATGAATCGAATTATCTTACAGCCAAGGGTCCAACTTTTGCTCCATCGTTCAATGGTCATAAAAATATTATCTATTTCTTTCTGGGAGGTCCTTAGACTTCCAGAATAGCTCATCACTTAATTTCAGTTCTTAATTGAGGCTAGATGGTCTCTTTATTTTACCTCTCCAGTAGACAAGAAATTTAATTACCTTCCAATTTTTTTTTCACAATCAAAAATCAATGTCAGTTTCTTTCATTTTCCCCTCATCTGGGTATCAGTATATCTTAAGTTTATCAGAATTTGGTGTTTTTCAATTTACTAGTGCCTTTCCAATAGTGTCAAATCAATATAAATATGAAGTAGGACAACACGTTAGTTGAGGGAGGGGAATATTAAGATGCAAAAATATATTTCTACCCCTATTTTCTGATAATTCATTTGTGAATAAATCCTGAAAGTTTCATTAAAATCCAACAATTACTTGATTTTTGCAAGAATTTCCAAATCAATGTTTTAGCACAAAAAAAAAAAAAATTGTCAAAACTAATATTTGGTGCCCTGACTGATGCAAAAAAAAAGATTTTAAGCAAAAAGCTTCAAACGTGTAGAAAGTATAAAAAAGGTACTTTGGTCTTTACTTTTATAAAACTTTGTTTTTAGCAAGTTTGGGGCCTTTTTTCTCATGCTATGCTCTTTTTCAGGGAATAATTTTAATTTTTTTTTATTTTTGCGATGCATATTCAAACACCCATAAAAACTGAAATAAAAAGAGAGAGTTGTTAACACTTAAGGATTGAATTCCCCAAATACTATGTAATATTTTTCTATTGTTTTTTTACATGGACATCATCACGTTTAGTGAAATGAGTCAATATTAGAAAAATCATAATTGTAAAATTATCATGAATTAGAATTTTTGAGAAAAATATTAAGAGGTCTTGAATTGGTAGCTTTATACCAAAAGGAAGTCAGTTGAATTTGTATAACCATCTATGAGTGTTAATAGTTTTGAGCACTCTTCATCAACTCCTACTTGTAGATAAGCATCTGACAAGTCCAATTTAGAAAAAATTTTTACCTTCATTCAATTTGACAAAATTTAATTGGACTTGGTAATGGGTTGTTGTTTTAGACTTTCATTTAACCCCATTGAAAAATTAGCACATATGCAGATTTTATTATTCTTTTTTTTAAAATGTAGACTGTTGGTGATGCCCATTTAGAATAGTCTATTTTTGATATGACACCTAATTTTTCTAGTCTGTCCAATTCATTATTAATTGGCTCTAAGTTCACAAAAGGTACACTCATTTTTGGATTAAATGTTGGTGTTACATTCTCTTTTAACTTAAACTTAGTTTTTGCTTTTGTGCATGTCCCTAGAGCTTCTGAGAAAACTTCTGGAAAACTCTTTTTCAGTTCATTCTTCAATTTTTCATTTGTTGTATCAGTACCGGGAGTAACAACATTTATCTTGTTGCAAAAAGAGTTAATTGGAAGGTCCCAAAGATTAAATAACACAATCCAATCTGTTCCAAACAAATTAGCAGTATTCTTTAATACAAAGACTACTGTTTTTTTTTTTGTTTTTGCACAAAAGAAATGTTACAGCTAAATTCACCCCAAAAAGTTCTATCATTTTTCTGAGACACCATATACAACTTTATCAGAAGTAAATAAACTGGGTTTACCCATTTTTCTCCATGTCTGTTCATTTATGATAGTGATATCAGATCCTGTATCTAACTGCAATTTTATTTTTACATTATTAATTTGCACAAAAACAAATTTCCTCTTTTGAGAGGTTAATTTCCCTTTTAGCCTTCTTATCTTTACTCCATGTATTTATTATGTTCACATACATTTTATTTTTTCTCCATTTTTTGTATCTGCAACATGTACTTTTGTGTCCTAATCTCCCACATTCATAACATTTTTGTTCTTGAAAAAAACAATCAATTTTAAAATGCTTGCCTCCACAACCATGGCAAGTATTAGCCATTGGGGGTGGGGGATTTCATCATCTTTTTTTTCCTGTTCTGTTAGGATTTTAAAAACGTTTGTAATTTTTTCTCTTAGATGGTCGGACATTATGTACTTGTGAATTGTTTTTTTCCTCAATCCTTGTGGTATGAAGTCTCAAATTCACAATACATTGACATTCTTCCACTATTTTCTGGAGAGTTAATTTGGAATCCCTTTCTAATTCTTCAAGTATCCTGGATCTTATCTCCATATCCTTATTAGAAGTTAAACCCTGTACAAATATCAGGCATTTAAATAAATCAGAAGTTAATTCATTTAACTTGCATTTTTCACATTCTTGATTCACATCTACTGCATAAGTGACAAAATCATCATTGTCAGTTTTTATTAAGACACTGCCATTGTGTATTAAATAACAAACTCTTATCACCAAAAATTTTTGATAGTATTAGAACAGTTTTGTCAAAATTTATCTCTCCTGGGTTTTTCAGCAAAATATAATTCACATATTTTTCATGTTCAGCAGGGAACAATTTCCTTAATAATAAACAAACTTTCTTTTCATCATTCCAATGCAAACAATCCCTTTTGAAGATCCCTTCATATCTTTTATAATAAGCTGGAAAAGTTATCCTTTCATCTGGATTGTACACAAATTTGTTGATTGAATTAACAACAGCATCTGGCGTGAATGAATCTGAAGTTTTTCCTTCCATCGTTTTGGTAAACAACTCAAAATACTTCTGTTGTTGTAGTTGTAATTGATGTTCATGTTGTCAATTTTGTTGCTGCAAATGTTGTTCTTACTTCTGTAGTGCCAAAATTTGAATCATGATATCTTTTAGTTTTTCCATTTTGCTGAACTCTGCTGAATATTTTACAGATTAATTTTTCCTTGTGTAAGTTCAAAGAACACTTGCAAATGTTCATTACTACTTTTTTTATGTCAACAAACACTTATTGCCACTTTTGTAATATCAACAAATACTTGTCACTTTTGTAATGCTTGTTGTAGTAGAGACTTTGTAATCGCAGATGCAACTCTAGTAACACCGTTAAACAATGCTAGTGTCAGATGCCTTCGAATAACACTCACACTAATAGTACTCTATAGAGAATAGCAGTCCAAATAGTAAGAGAGAAGAAATGGGGATCTGTATAGTATAGAGAATAGACTAGGAATAGCGAACATCCAGACATTACACAACT
The DNA here is from genome assembly GCA_963932145.1 of Acanthosepion lycidas. Lineage (NCBI taxonomy): Eukaryota > Metazoa > Mollusca > Cephalopoda > Sepiida > Sepiidae > Acanthosepion > Acanthosepion lycidas. The sequence continues at coordinate 106,747,771 of OZ010575.1, read as the reverse complement.
TCCTCTATGGTCAGTTCAATAATAGGAATGCCTGTGTTTGTTCACCAGCGATCTATGTTCAAACACAAGTGTCGGTAGCAACACTTTACTCCTATAAATTGAGTGTGATTTTAAAATTCTTCCATTTGTTGATGATAAATGATGTTTTTAAATTAGAAATGTGTCTGAAGAATATAAAAATGTTTCATAGGATTTTCATATCAGAAGTATTTTTAAAATAATTCTATTTTCACAACTGTTAAATTTTTTGTATGGAAGATCAAATAGGTCTACTGCCTAAGGATTTACAATAGGATTACCTGATGCCATTTTAAATTTATGTTAAAAGAAAATATTATGAAACACATCAGACATGAATCCAACAGGTGTACATTATTCAGTGCAGTATTCCAACCAAATACAACACATGAAATTTCAGAATAGAAACTTTTATGGAGTTAAAGTAATACTGTTTTTTGCTTTTATTTATGGGGTCAATTTTGGAATTTTAAGCCTTATAGACAATAATACCAAGTGGAAGAAAGAAAGAACAGGGAAAAACAATACGAGACAATATATGCATATAATGGGAGTCCAAAGTAAAGTAATGAAAAGACCGTAATAAAGTAAAAGGTTTGCAAAGGAAGATTAGTGTTCACATACAAAAAGGATACTGTCAACTGGTTAGAGTGTCCTGACCTCAAGACAAGACAGAACAAGAATTGTTCATTTTTATTGGTTAAAAACAAATCCTAACATAGAATTTGTCTATAAATTTAGGGAAGAGAAGTTTTAAGGAGTCAGGTGTAAACAAGAAAATTCTACCACCTTTTTGTGAAATGCAACTCTCAAATACTCTTTCACACATTGTCAGTGATTGATGTTTTTAGTACTAGGGATTATTAGGTCTGACATCATCATACCTCTTGTCCATAGTGACCCAGTCAATGCTTTATCTATATAAGTGTAAGATAATTTTAGTTTTTCCATTTGGGATTTGGATGATAATGTATGTGTATCTGCGTGAATGTGTCTACTAGGTATTAATCATGTTTTGGGGGTTGTCCACAAGTTGATTTGGGAACATTTTTACATAAACGATGGTGTAGTTGATAAAAAAAATATACATTAGATTCTTAAGGAATGGATTTAATAAAGGTTGGCGATGTAATAAAGTGTTTTGGATGTGATAGAACAGAATAGGACATTTTTCCCAGGTATGGGGATATTTTTTCAACTGAAAACTGAACTTTCTTTCTCTCTTCTCACACACACACACACACAGTTCCTAATTCTTTAGTTTTAATCCTTCTTTACAATTATATTTTCATACATATCACTGTATTTTCTCTCTGTTGTAAATAAGTTGTTATATAAAAATCAATGTTTAACCAACATGCTAAAAAACGTTTATTTATATTGTAAAATTGTCATATGAAAACACATTTTTGAAAAGTATTTCTTTTACATTATTAACATTTAGACTATTTTCATCATCATTGTTGTTGTTATCACAATGATTCGTCCATTGTACCCTGCAGCCTTCATCAGGTGTATATTGATCTTGGTAACCTACAGGGAATTCTGAACTGACCCTTTTATTTAATCTAGGGACATAGACTGTTCTCATTCTACTGTCCATGTCTAGGGATATCTCATCTAGTTCTTATTTTTAGTAATGGAGGAACATTCGATATATATGTGTAAGTACAATATTCCAATGTTGCCTGTTTTGTTAAAGTCTGTATAATAACATTTTGGCAAACTTGGACCTGCATGCTTAAAAAGTATGGAGTGTCAAAATTACGGTTTTTCCATTGACACTGTTATTATTCTAACTACCTTTACTCCTCAGCAATGTTTATTGTTTTAAAAAGCAATCAGGAGAATAACAATAAAACCTAAATATATGATGGAAGTTCATTCATATATTTTTCTCTTTGAGAATTCATAACAAAAAAGTTAGAATGCTATTAGATTATTTATTTACAAGAACATGTTTATATTTATATTATGAAAACTAATACAATTGTATTAAACCAATGCAAGGCATTATTTTTTCATTTATCTGTTTATAAATGAATAACATAACAATGGTCATAAAGTGAATGTCCATTTTATTACTTATGATTCTAAAGGGAATTGAGGTAAACAATTTTTTTAAATTAATAGCCACAGATAAGAATGTTACAACTGAAATTTTTTTGTTTCTTTTTCCAAGCAAGGCAATAAATCCACTAAGATGTAGGGTGTTACTGAATGTGAAAGAATATAAGAAAAGAAAAATGTTATAATGGAGCAATAACAATGAAAGAACAAGAATTGGGAAGACAGAAGATAATGATAGACAATGCGTTTGAATTTTTGAAGATGAAATTTCTCTGGAATGCAAGAAGTAAAAATGGTACAAAAATTATGTAACTAATTTTCAATGAAAAAAAAAAAAATCATTAGATTTAAAACACTAAAAAGATTGAGATAATTCTAAGATTTGACAGGACCTCTAGAAAACGATTTGGTAAACATTATTTTTCCTTTTCCTTCCTTTTCTCTTCTACCCCTTTCACTGGAAAGCAAGAAGCTGGAATAAAAATGGTACAAAAATTATGCAACTAATTTTCAATGAAAAAAAAAAAAAAAAAAAATCATTAAATTTTCCCTTTTCTTTTTTTTCTTCTCTTCTATCTCTAGTAGAATGTACAAAGATATTGGCATGATCCTAGCCCATTTTTGTTTTGTGGCATATCAACCAGTATGTGTTATTTAATGTTTAATACAAATTTTATAATTACTTTAAGGGAATTACATTATTTAATGATTAAATTATAATTACTTAGCTGCATCGTTTCTTCTCAAATAATCTTAAAAAAATAAAACAAGGTATGAAAACTTGTTTTGACTTACAAGAAATGAGAGTCATCATAGAAAATTGTTATTCTTTAATTTTTTTTTGTAATGTATGCCATGTCATTAACTTTGCTATAAAAATGTATTACTGAACTTCTCAAACATCTCTTCCCTTTTTTTTCATTTGGTTGAAATATTCTTCGAGGGTGGATTTTTGTGTTTTGTCTTTAAGCACTCTCATATGTGTGTCTTCTTCCATTCTTTAATTTTTTTGTAAGGGGTGATCTCTTTGCTGCTTGTTTCCCTTTCTTTTTGTGCTTCTTTGTTGTGTGTCCTGATATTCTTGAACCTGTGTTTGATTGCCACCTTTTCTTTTAATGCAAATTGTCTGCAAACATTTCACTGCTCAGCCAGGTGGGTAGGTAGGTAACACTTGGGACAACTTTGTCAGCTCTTCCCTCTAACAACATCTCATGCTGAAAGTGGTGGCTGGCAATATGAAATTGAGGCTTCAGCACATGCAACACAGGCATCTCCGTCTCCTGCCCAGAGGATACCAAACGTGGCTGTTAATATAGACCAGGACCTGGATATAACCTTATTTTGGTTTGTTGTCTCTTGATTACCAAAACCGTCTTATACATTTCTTTACTTCCATGTTACCCTTTTGTCAAAATGGATGCTGCTTACATGACCAATCTTCAAAAAAACAAACTATCTTCTGGTGTATCAAACAAACATGTGAGATCAAGATAAAAAACACCTCTTCCCCTTTCTATGTGGGTACCCATGGTATCATACTATGGAGGAGAAAGTTTCATTATAATCTATTCCAGTCCTTATGGAACAGCCTTTGTAAACAAACCAAGCTATGCACTATTTGTTGTCATTTTTAATAGTGTTGACACCCACTGACATCCAAAAAGAGTTTTACCTTGCAGTTAATTCTTATGTATCATTCATTGTTACAGTGTTTATTTCACTTTCCAAAGCCTCATGCCGTTTTATAGAGTCATTTGAAGATATAGCTTCCATGTATGTATTTATCCATATATTTTACAGAACAGTAAAATCTCTAGTAGATGTCTCCTCACTGGAATGATTTTCTGTATGGTTGGTTGGATTATCTACTTGGGTAACTTGACTCCATGTTTATCTCTGCCACAAGGATATCTTTCCAATAGTTAGGAAATAAAGTTGTGACATTTCCAGCTCTAATTGGGGATGAAATGTATCATTTGAGATGAGAATTTAGTGAAAGTTTAACTCTCAATATTTGTCATTGTAAAGGTCACTTGCCAGTGTGTGTTAATTTGTGCCTTTTGAGATTTGAATATTGTGAACAGCTTACACCACAGATTTCACAGTGGAATGGTTTCTCTCCAGTGTGTGTAAACATGTGTGTTTTGAGAGTTGAATTTAGAGAACACTTAAATCCACAGATTTCACAGTGGAAAGGTTTCTCCCCAGTGTGTGTTGACATGTGACTTTTCAGAGATGAATTTCGGTGAAACCTAACTTCACAGATTTTACATTGGAAAGGTTTCTCCCCAGTGTGTTTTAACATGTGTGTTTTGAGAAATGAATTTCGGGTAAACCTAAATCCACAGATTTCACACTGGAAAGGTTTTTCTCCAGTGTGTGTATATACGTGTCGTTTGAGATGTGAATTTTGGGAAAATTTACACCCACAGATTTCACAGTGGTAGGGCTTCTCTCCAGTGTGTGTATACATGTGTGTTTTGAGAGATGATTTTACAGAAAAACTTACTCCACATATTTCACAGTGGAATGGTTTCTCACCAGTGTGTGTTAACATGTGTCTTTTCAGAGATGAATTTAGGGAACACTTAAATCCACAGATATTACAGACAAAATGTTTCTCTCCACTGTGTGTTAACATGTGTTTTTTGAGAGATGCATTATGGGAACACTTCAATCCACAGAGTTTACAGTGGAAACGTTTCTCTCCTGTGTGAGTTAACAAGTGACTTTTGAGATGTGAACTTTGGGAAAACTTAGATCCACATATATCACAATGGAATGGTTTCTCTCCAGTGTGTGTCAATATGTGTGATTTGAGATTTCCATTCTGAGAAAATTTCAATCCACAGATTTCACAATGAAAACGTTTCTCTCCAGTGTGAGTATACATGTGTTTTTTGAGACTTGCATTTTGGGAAAACTTACATCCACAGATTTCACAGTGGAAATTTTTTTCTTCAGTATGAGTATACATGTGTGTTTTGAGAGATGCGTTATGAGAAGACTTAAATTCACATATTTCACAGCTGAAGCGTTTCTTTCCAGTGTGCTTTAACATGTGTGTTTTGAGATTTGAATTTTGGGAAGATTTATATCCACAGATTTCACAGTGAAAAGGTTTCTCTCCAGTGTGTATTAACATGTGATTTTTGATTGATGATTTAACGGTAAAACCTACTCCACAGATGTGACAATGGAATGGTTTCTTTCCCATTTGTTTTACCACTTGTGTTTTGAGATTTGAATTCATGGGAAATATAATTCCACAGATTCCTCACAAACAATGCTTTGTCCCTGATGCCTGTTCTGTTATGTGTGGACTTAAAGTGACCTAGTCATCCATGAATTTCAAAGTGTAACATTGCTTCATTGTTGCATGAATACTGATAATGATTTTCTGGGACTTTCAAAGATGCAAACTGAAAAAATAAAAAGAATAAATTGCCTGAGCAATGTAAGAAGAAAACACACTACATAGGATTAAGAAATTGGTCAATAAAATATGAATTTTTTCAAGTATTTTCTTAAATCTGCTCCGAAAATCTTGAAACATTTCACCCTTATACTATTGATTGATCAAACAAAAAAGATGTTATTTTAAAGAGATTTGGGATCAACTAGACTTTTGAACAGAATAAAAGGCAGAAAGACTGACAAATTAGTGTTTAAATCTAACAACTTATACAATTTATTCTGACTGGAATCAATTGTACAATATAAATTCTCAGCAAGTAAAATAGAAAATAGAATTTGTTCATTCTGGCTGGTTTGTAAAACTAAAGCAGATTTGACACCAGGTTATTATTAAATCATGCCTCATTGGACAGGGTGTTGGAATGGGTAAGTTTAAAGATTCATAAGATTCTTTTCTTTTTTCAAATAGTAATTAAAAAGACATTGTTGGCTGCAATAAGATTGGCATTAATAATTGACAAAAAATAATTGTAATGCATAATATAACTTGAGTATTTTTTTTAATGAGTTTCTCTTCTTTGTCTGCTTTTTTTTCCTTTTGATAAAGTAAGAATTTCAGAATTGTTTATTCAATATTTCATAAATTTTAAATGATTGTGAAATTCTTTTCTTCTAACAAAACAAGTTTCCATTGTGAAAATTATGACCTTCCATATCTGACTTTTGAAATTTGTAAAGTAGGAACAGTTTTCTAAGATAACTGTTGTTTGACCTTTTGATGAAAAAAATGTGTTCCTTATTATATTTTTTGCTAAAAGTAATATTTTTACCAAATCTAATTACTCCATAGGTTTAACATTTTCCTATGAAACAAATGTCTGGGACAGACATTGGATTTTAAAGAAAACTTTTAATTTCTCCTTTGATAGTGAAAATTGAACTGGGTGGAATGGAGTTATTATTTTACTTTAAGAAAATCCCTAAAACCTTTATTTAAAGATGAAAAATTGTTTCTTCTTTATTTACAAATTACCTTCAAATAGGTAACCTGCAAGAACTGCCCAAAATAATAATAATAAAATGTCATCATCAGTTGTAAAGAGGAAAGATCAAAGGATTTTATTTCATGTAAAAAAATTTTTCTTTTCAGAAACTTCGAAATTTTGGTTAAAAATCTTGTTGTCATTGATACTAGACCTTAGAATATTAGAGGTTTGAGCATTTTTCTTTTTTTTGGGGTGGAAAACACATGGATCTGGAAATTCTTGCAAAAATTAGGTAATTGTTTGATTTTAATAACACTTCACGGACTTAATCAGAAATTAATTAAATTATTTTTTACATGTTTCTCTTTTAGAAAATCTCCGCAAAATTTTCTGTTCCTACCTGTTACACATCACTCATTTAATTCTATGAAATTTAAAAAAAATTTTTTTTGTATTGCATAATATTTATTCTTGTGATAAGGACAATTCCTCAGAGAATTTAACCAATCAAATTTTTGGAGGTCAAACTTCACTCCCAGTTACAGAAAATCTGTCCAGAGTCATAAAATAATAATGCAATAAAACTAAATCATAAGTACCTAAAATTCAATAAAATATCAAAACAAAATATTTTAAATTTTGAAGATTACTGGGTTGTTAGAAAATTATATGAAATTTTCCATCAGACTGTCAACAGCTCATAAGAACAACCACCATCATGTTAAAAAATGATTTTCTGTGATATTTTAAGCTAAAAGTAATATTTGTTTCAATTCAAATTACACTTTAAATAAGCAATTTTATTTTTCAAATAACATTTCAGATGAATATATTTTACTTTTGAAAGAGTTTTTTAATAAACTGAATGATTCTGTGTTGACAGATTTATCCATATGAACGATTTTATAGTTTTTATTGATAAAAAAAACAAAACAATTTCAATCAATTTAAATTCAGTTTGAAATACAGTAAAGTATTTTACTTTATTGGGAATATTAACTTTATTTGATTAGCTTGGAATTAAAACTAAAAATTTTAAGACAGAATTTGCCTTTTTTAAAGCTATTGTTAGGCACCTACTTGAGACTTATGTTTCAAATAAAAACAAAATTTAACTCCACAGTATACTAGGTACCTCCAATAATTCACTGAAAAAAAAAATACCACGATGAAAAAAGAACACAAATTTAATGAAAAACAATTTTTTATCATCAAAATGTTTGTTATTATTAAGAGGGAAGAACAAAGTATTTTTTATTGAATTTTTTTTTTTTTTTTTTTTACTTCTAACATATTCAAAATTTTTGTTAAAAAATCTTATTTTTGTATATGTCAACAGAGTAACAGAAGTGATAATGGATATTTTTGTGCCTTTTTTTTCTGGTAAAATAACATTAATTTGGAATATCTTGCAAAAATCAAATAACTGTCAGATTTTAATGAAACTTATTCACAATTGAATAAATTTATTTTTGAAATTATTATTTCTAGAAAATCTTGGTAAAAATGTTTTTTTGCATCTGTCAACCACAACTTGTTTAATTCCATGAAACTTCTAGAAATTAAAATTGTCAACCAAATATTTTTATTAGTTAAAAGCAAGACTCCTTGGGGAATGTAAATCATCAATTTTTTATTTTCTAACTGCTCCAAATAGTGAAATAAAAACTGCAATAAAACTATGTAATTATTTAATTAGATAAGCTTTTAATTGCTTTTATAAATAATATATATTAAGAACATTATAGTCTGTAGAAAAAAATTCAATGAATAATGAATGTTTACAATTGTTTGCATTTTTCTTTTTTTAATTATAATAATTTATTGTTTCAAAAATGTTTTAAAAACTCTTCCAAATGTTATTCATTTTTTTTTTAAAGTATGGTGTTTCATATGTGACATTATCCTTAAAAATTCACGTGTTTCAAGGGTTATCCCCCTTACGGAAAATTCCTCTCCTATAAAACTTTTCAGCTGTAAGCAAATGTTTCACTTCACTTCTGACAACGATGGAAGAGGCAACTGATGAGAAAAACATCCCTTTTCAGAGCCACAAAATATTCTGAGAAGTCTTATAACTGTTATGCATGGTAGCCATTTTTTTTCATATAAATATTGTGTATGGTATTGGATTATGCTTAAATTAAATAAGGGTACAATTACCTAAGTAATAATAAAATTTAAATACTTTTAAAATTTAATAAATAAAATAAATTTAACATTTCACATTCATCAGGATATGACAATAACAAAGAATAAAATGAAAAAATAAGATCTTGAAATATATAAGTTAATAATAAATACATTAAGAAATGGACAAAGTCCGACAATTTATTTATTAAAGACATTTTTTATGTTTAACGTTCTTTTTATAGATACAAGTATTTAAGTAAATGCTCTGTTTATAATAAACAGTATTAAATAACATTTACCGGCCTGAATGTCCGAGAAATTTTCATAGAAAATATTCGTCCTTGGACAGGATTCGAACCTGCATCCTATATCAGCGTAAATGACGGTTCCGTATATAAAATAAAAATTAAAATTATTGAGTTACCTCTATCATTGCATTTTATTTTATCATTATCTGTTATTGAATTAAAAAGTTCATAACAGATAATATTATAATTCATATAATTATTATATTATCTCAGGTATTAAATTGTGATAATATAATAATTAATAAATTTATTTATTATATTATCTCAATTTTTAAATTATCATATTTTATTAAATTGTTAATTTAATAACTGAGATAATTAATAAAATACCATTATAGAGGTAACTCAATAATTTTTTAAATGTTCTTAACTTAATAAATTTTAGTATCTTGAATTTTATATTTTCATAAAGCATCTTCAAACATAAAAAAAATCAATAAAATATGATTAAAATATTTTGTTCATTTTTTTTACCTGGTAGCTAAAAGAAAGAAAAAGCGTTTTTAATTAGAATTTGTAAATTTATGTCAATTCTGGTCCACCATACTTAAACTATCAACATCTTACGCCTATTGAGACGTGAGAATAACAAGACCCCGTGATTAAGAAATGCTTTTATACAATATTTTATACTTTAAAAATAAGTAATATTTGTTTCTGAACAGTTTAATTTAACTTTGATTTTGCTAATTTTCCGCAAATAATGTTTCAGAAATATATATTTTATTTTTACAAGATTTTTAAAACCGAAAATTAATTTTTGTTTACATAAAAAAAAATGTTAAAAATTTCGATTGTTTTTCTTTTGAAAAAGAAATAATCGTCTAAAAATTATTCTAATTTCTATTTGCAATACACTACAGTATTTTGTTTTCTGGAATTAATTAATCCTTTAGTTTTCAATTAAAGCTGAAATGAAAGTTTCAAGAAAGATTTTTAATTTATGAAAAATATTCATTTAAAAACTTAGGTATGTCGAATTATTGGAGGTACACATTTTTTTAAAATGTGTTCTCAATTGAGTACACTACTCATTTAATTTATGTAAAATGCGTTTTTGGGTCATGTTTTCCAGTTTTATTATGATTATTATTTTCTTTAAAGTCCGTGTGGCGGGAGAGGGTACCTAAACACGTAAAAAAAAAAAAAAATTACGGTGGCGATGCATGATAATTTCCAGGCAAACCTAAAAATAACAACGAAGTAAGATAGCCTCACCTATTGTTGTGATACTTTCGCCTTCATTAAGCAATTATATTCAATTTTAATTACAATTAAAATTTAATTCTAATAATAGTACCCTTCCAGGAAACTAGCGGTAAATAAAAAAAGTAGTAACAACAAATAGTTCAAGTCGTAATCTTCCTCCAGGGCCATGTAAAAATATACTTTTAGCTTTACGTTAATCGAAAAAAAAAAAAAAGAAAAATCACCGTCTTGACAGGGATTTTTTTTTTTCAGAGACAAACTTTCACTTACCTTTTGTTTTCAAGGTGAATCTGAACTTTTTCATAAAAAACAAACAAACAAAGATTAAGTTGTTGTTTGCTTGATATTTTTTTTCTAAACCTCAACAATGTTTCGTAAATTTAATCTATAAAAAAACTTATTTTCAAATAAATTGCAATTTCAAAATAAAAGAATTTGAAAATAGGAAGTTGTTCATAAACACAGGAAAAAGAACAAAGAATTACCGCAACCGGTGTAAAAGAACAATTTGTCCCTTGCTTAAAAAAGGTTGCGTATATTAGGCAACATAACAACAATATTGTATCGCTCTCACAATTTTTTTTTGTTTGATTCTTCATGAAATTTACAATTGCTTTTTCTTTTTCCCTTCGTTAATGCCAATCTTTCAACTTTATTGAAAAAAAAAACCGTGCTAAAATAATATTATCATTATAGTTATCTGTTCCTTTTTAAGGGCTTTTTGCTCCGGTTCGTTAATTTGTAGTACAAGCACCAACACCTGCCGGTATTGAGACTACACCTTTCTGATATGAAATTGCCTGGTTATTTTGAAAATGACGTTAAAACATTACGCTCGATTACTATATTTTCGATTTGTTATCCAGCCGCCATTTCAGACGTTTATTTTCCTCTAGTAATTATGCGCGGATGCTGATTTAGCGGCCTTTTCACAGCTTTTTGTATCTTTACTGGTCTTGATTAATGCGCGATTTTCGCGGATGTTATTTTAAAATGCGCTTATTTTTTTAAAATGAAATTTGAAATGAATAGTATTTTTTCTTTATTGTCCTTAATAAATCTGCTTATATAGCTAATGAAATAGAATCTCACCCTAAAATTTAACTTACGAAGCTTTAAATTCAAGAAAATTTCACGAAACATAAAAAAAGAAACATTGTCGAAAAGAAGGAAAAATCCTTTCTTTATTTTTCAGACGCGTAATTTTTATTTTAATTTAATTGTCGGATTTTACGTTTTTTTCATGCATTATTTCGCGCATTCATTTCAAACATCGCGCAGTAATCAAGACAAGTGAAGCTTCCGTGCCGCATAACTACTCGAGGCAAACTTATGTTAACAAAGCCATTAATGGCAGACGTTCTGTGTACCGTGTACGCGACGAGAAAGAAGTCGAACCCTCATTGTCCATAACTTTGAAACGATAATCGAGCGCAATGTTTTTTAATGTCATTTTCGAAATAAGTAGGCAATTTCACACCAGAATGGTACATTCTCAATACCGCAGGCTTTTGGTGCTTATACTGCAAATTAACCATTCTCCTTTCACAGAAGAGTTCTTTGCTTATTCTTTGTGTGTCTTTTTGAGTTGAATAAAACCTGAATTGCCCGAAGGTATTTTCTTCAGTCTCGTCATTCACTACAATTTTAGGTACCCTCACTGAATTTTCGATACCTAAAATGATTTTTTTTAATTGAAAAGGTATTCTTGAAGATTTCATTGAAAGCTAAATGATTAAATTTATTATTTCCAGTAAGTAAAATATTCTGGTGTATTTCAGATAGAAATTATATAGATTGGAATGTCAAATATTTGCTCGATTTTTTTTTAATTTTCTTAAAAGCGGCCATTTTAAGAAGTTTGTAAACAAAACAAATTATCGGTTTTAAAAATCTTCCAAAAATAAAATGTATATTTCTTATTCGTTATTTGAATAAAATTAGCATAGGAGGAAGCTAAACAAACACTAGAAAATATTTAAGCCAACGAACAAGATTTTTACACGTCACCAGAAACCTGATGAAACAATCGACCAATTCCTACAGGCACTGTCTAAACACTGCAACTACAAACCAGTAACTGCAGAAGCCCACCAAGAGGAAGCCATTTTTGATGCATTCATCAACTCTAATTTTATAATAAAATAATAGAGACCATCTGCAGAAGTCACCTTAGCCGCGACAAAATCACAATGTTGGTTTTGTGGAAATCTACGTCATCCATGAATCAAATGCCATGACATAAATGTTTCCAAACCGGACTTTTTGCAAAAATGTGCCACTCAAGCAAGTCCTGTCAATAAACAACAGCCCCACACTTTCAAGTATTTATTCTGCTGCTACAGAATCTGGATTTAAAGTATCCACTAATTTACTCATGAAATGATAAAAACTTAAAGCCCTAATTGTCAGTGGAAACACTGACAGAAGCTTCCTAAACCAGAAAGTAGCCAAAAGGTTTAAAATGAAACAATACTCGGGATCAATCTGCATGGTTGCAGGAACACGGATCACAAAATTGCAAGATATTGTATTGTAGACCTCAACCTTCTCAGACGTGAGTACACAAATCTTCATCTAAATGTAATTAGTGATTTGTCTACTGATATAATCCTTCGAACTGATTTTCAAGAGCAGCACGAAAGTGTTATCATCAAGTATGACGGCAGCAAACCAACATTAACCTCTTGCACCCTTACAACTCTTAATGTCAACACTCCGACCCTATTCGCTAATTTATCTAAAAATTGCAAACCCATTCCAAACCACGAAAAATTTCAAGGCCAGACTAACACTTCATTGATTCGGAGACACAACGTTTACTAAAAGAAGGAATTATTGAACCAAGCCTATCGCCATGAAGGGCACAAGCATCAGTTGTGAAAGAGGACGGAAACCATAAAAAGAGAATGGTCATTGACTATTCCCAGACAGTCAACAAATATACACTGCTAGATACATACCCAATGCCCAACATTGAGAGTACTGTCAACCAGCTAAGCCCAGTACAAGTACTTCAGTACTATAGATTTATAAAGTGCATATCACCAAATCCAGCTGCATCCTGACGACAGGGCTTATAAAGTTTTCCAATCTGGGGGTCAGCTCTACCAATTTACCAGGAGGCATTTTTGGTGTGACCAATGGGACCGGTTGTTTCCAAAGTAAGATGGATGAATTCAAGAAACATGATATACTGGACACATATGCCTATATTGACAATCTAATAATCTGTGGCACCACTTTGGAAAAAACATGATGTCAAACATTTACAAAAGGCTGCCAAACTAGACAACTGGATATACAATGAAGAGAGATGCAAATACTCTGCCCAGACAATTCATCACTTGGGATATCGCATATCCGAAGGGATTATCAAGCCCGACGCTGAGCATCTGCAGCCCCCCTCCACACACACATCACCCCCCGCCCCAAACCCGAAGTCCTTAGAATACATCATTTGAATGTTTTCGTATTATGCAAGGTGGATCAGGAAATTTTCTGACAAAATCAAAAATTTAAAATCAACCCACCCTTTTTCAATAACAGGAGAAGCCTTGTTAGCCTTCCAGACACTAAAAATTAACCTGGTAGATGCTATTTCTTGTAGAAACTGATGCATCACACAACTCTGTGTCAGGACAATCAACCCGTTGCCTTTTATTCAAGATCACTGCAAGGCAGTGAGTTAAACTATTCACTGGTAGAGAAGGAGGCTCTTGCAATAGTTGATGCTGTTGAGAAATGGAGGCAACTCCTAATAGGTAGACACTTCAGTCTAAAAACTGACCAGAAGTCTGTGCAATTTATGTTCGATGCAGAAAATCGCAGGAAAATAAAAAATGAGAAAATTCTGCGCTGGAGAATCAATTTTTCTTCCTTTAGTTTTGACATCCAGTACCGTGAAGATAAGAGAATGTGGCAGTGGACACTCTCACCGGAACCAGTTTTGCTACCTTTCCGGATAACAAACTGTTAAGATTGCATGGATCTCTGTGTCACTCAGGTTTAACCAGAATGATACACTTCGTTCGAACTGAAAACTTATCACACTCTTGAAGAAATCCACACGATGATAGCCAACTGCCAAAATATGTAGCATAATTAAAGCAAATTTCCGCCAACCAGCTAATCTACACCTAATCAAAGCGACTCAAATTTTTGATTGTCTGAGCATCGACATTAAGGGTCCACTACCTTCCTCATCTTGTAACATAGATGAATTTTCCAGTTTCATTTTTTGCCTACCCATGCCCATGTTGGAGTTAACTCCTCCTTAGCTCTTTAACCCTTCACCAGGGGTCTCTCTCCCCTGGCTATAAATACTCGCTGACCCTTCGCCTCGGTCTCTTCTTTCCCTCAGGCCTTCAGCCTTACCACCTCGCAGATGTGAACGCTCACAGATACAGCGTTTCCCATATGCTGGGAACACGCTAAGATCAATACACGTACGTACGAACACTCAACACCACACAACACAACACACACACATAATATTCACCACACGCACTCTGTCCATATAACTTGTAACCTTTCTTTGTTATTAATACATATATTTGTTTACATATATTTTTATCGGTCTTGTGTTTCTTTTCCCTTGTCTTCTTTGGACTTAATTAAAGTCCAACTTTCTCATGTAGTTGGACCAGCTAGCAGGAAATTTTAACCTACGTATGTTTTACATACTCATTGCCGACACGGTCCTCTACATCCAAACATGGAAGCTAAAACTGTGTGTAAATAGCTGCCTGTCCAATCTATTCTTCATATTTGGCATGCCCGCTTACATCCATAGTGATAGGGGATCCTCATTTCTTTATGAAACAAAAACATTCCCACACAATTACGGAGTTGTCACGAGTAGAACTACTCTTTATAATCCAGAAGATAATGGCCGAGTAGAAATATACAATGGTGTCATCTGGCAGTCAATGCTTCTCGCACTAAAAACCAAGAATCTTCCAGAATCACATTGGGAAGAAGTCTTGTCTGAAGCTTTATATGTTAGTCGTTCATTGTTGTCCGCTGCAACTAACTGCACGCCACATGAACGACTATTCAAGTTCAATCTATGGGACCACCTTAGCTGCATGGCTAAGTCATCCCGGTAAAATATTGATGAAACGATATCCTCGGAATAGCAAGCATGAACCACTGGCCGATGAGTTGGAACTCCTGGAAGAAAAGCCACAATATACCCACGTCAAGGAATTAGATGGTAGTGAGGCCACATTTAAAGATCTAACTCCAATTCCGAACGGGAGATAACAGCCTTGCTGAATTTCCACAGGTTCATACTTCCATGGAATTACCAATATCAACCCAGCCAGGAAATCAGTCCCCTAAAGACAGTGATTGTGAACAGTTCATCCAACTATGAACGATTCTACAAAAGTACATATAAACAGCCCACAAATCCACCCAATCGCTTAGACCTTTAAGGACTCAATTTTATTTATTTCTATATTTTATTGCAATGCATGTACACTCAATTTCTTTTCCAATGCGGCGGTGATTGTGGTAAAATAATACTATTATTATAGTTATCTACCCTTAATAAAGGATTCTGTTCACAGAAGTGTTCTAAAATCGCCATTTTTGTTTAATAGGAACCTCTAAAACTTTGCTAAGAAAGATCATAGCATGATGAAAAAGGGCTTAAACGTGATGAAAAATATTTTTATTGTCTAAATGTTTATGTTATTATTAAGAGGAAAGATCAAAGTATTTTTTGATTATTTTTTAATCATTCCCAACATGTCCGAAATTTTTGTGAAAATCTTTTTTTTTTTTTTTTGCATCAGCAAAATTGACATGAAATCGATCACGTCAACCAATTTTTTTTTCAATTTTGTAAACAAAAGTAAAATTCTCCGTTTGAGAATCTTTCAAAAATCAATTATACTTTGTTCAAAATTTATTTTAAGAAAATTAGAAATTATAAAGTTTAATATATTTTGAAACAAACATTAGTTTCTGCGCTGAAAAATAGAATAAGAGAAAGCAGGTCGTATCTGTGGTGTGGGTTGATAAGTGACGATTAATGATTTCATCACGTATTGACAGCTTATGTGAGGGAAAGTTATCATACGGAAGGACAGAAGTAACATAATTATTTAGTTTTAAGTGAACCAACTAATTTACCTCGTTATTTTTAAGGAAAACTTTCAGCGCTCTAATTATTATTATTATTTATTTATTTATTTATTTTAGTACTTAGCTTTCACTTTTACCTTTACAATACTTTATGGAAAATATAAAGAAATTAAAATAAGACTTTTGGGAGTGAGATTAAATTTCATAAGAAAGGTATCTAATTAATTTATAGGTACCTTTTTTATGAAATTTTATCAGAAGTGTACATAAAATATAATTTTATGTACATTTATTACATTTTAATGTGTTATTTGTATTTACATTCATTTTATTATTAATTTTGATATTTCATTTATGGAAAAATGTCATAACTGAGAAATAAATGTTAATTCTGCTTATGACATTTCTTTCTGTTTGACTAAATTTCAAACCCCTATATATATATATATATATATATATATATATATATATATATATATATAAAGAAATGGACAAAGTCCGACAATTTATTTATTAAAGACATTTTTATGTTTAACATTCTTTTTATAGATACAAGTATTTAAGTAAATGCTCTGTTTATAATAAACAGTATTAAATAACATTTACCGGCCTGAATGTCTGAGAAATTTTCATAGAAAATATTCGTCCTTTGACAGGATTCGAACCTGCATCCTATACGGAACCGTCATTTTAGTTTGACGTGCCTAACTGCTCGGCCACAAAGGATCATTCGGTTGGCAAAATTGAAGTTTATAAGCAGTAAATTCGACCTTGCCAACCGAACGATCCTTTGTGGCCGAGCGGTTAGGCACGTCAAACTAAAATGACGGTTCCGTATAGGATGCAGGTTCGAATCCTGTCAAAGGACGAATATTTTCTTGGACATTCAGGCCGGTAAATGTTATTTAATACTGTTTATTATAAACAGAGCATTTACTTAAATACTTGTATCTATAGAAAGAACGTTAAACATAAAAATGTCTTTAATAATATATATATATATATATATATATATATATATATACACACACACACAAGAAACTGTTAGTCATGCTTGATCATATGCACAACATATATATATATATATATAATCTTTCATTTCAGCATTTAACACATTTTATTCTGCTGTACCATTTTAGTATACTCCTTCTCTTTGCTAATATCTGCCTGTAATTATAGTAGTATAGTAGTAGTATACTTTGATCTTGGCATTTTAATGTAGATTGTTTTTGCATTATGTTAATTCTAATATTAATGTCACCTTATTTGATATTTTAGTATTAACATCACATTATTTGAGTTACTATATGCATTGTTCCCCACTGTTATGGCCTTTATTTTTGAAAATTGTTTGTTTGATTTTTAAATTTCAACTGAGAAGGGTACTTACAAGTATTAGGTAAGTATCTTATGAAATTTATATGATCTTATTAGGTAGTATCTTATGAAATTTATATGATCTTATACACCGGCCCACAACAGGTAATTTCGACTAACCATCACAAAGTTTCTAAAAGCTCACTAAAAAAAAAAAAAAAAAAAAAAAACGCATCTTAAATAATTTAAAGGCATTTGGTTTTCGATTTTATTTGAAAGGTAATAGGTCAAAAATAAAAATGTATCATAATAATCATAACCCCTATTTAAAAAACATGCAAAATAAAAACTATGGAAATATGGAACACCAAAAGGGCAATAATATTCCTAATAATGAAGAAAAAAATAGTATTTGAGGATAAGTAATATTTGTTTCAATTCAAATTAATTAAACTTGAAAACAGCTAATTTTGTTTCAATATGTAAGTATTTACTTATTTTTGAAAGGTTTTGTAATACAGAGAATTATGCTTGTCTTAAAAGATTTGTCAATATGGACAACCTGATAGATGTTTGTGATAAAAAAATGATACAAATTTAAATTTCCTTTTTAAAATATTGAGGGTCATTGAATTGTAATGACTTTTTCCATTTATGATTTATAAACAGAGTTTTAATTTAATAATATCATCTGGACACTAAGACAGAATTTTAAAACACTATTTACATTATTCAGACTATCGTCCTCATCTTTGTCGCCATATTTATTACAACATTTCGGCCGTTGTATGCTCTGGCCTTGCTCAGAGCTAATAATCGATAAACTTAGAACAATGGCAATATGGTCAGGGTACTGAAAGATGAAATGAATGTGAAGTTTTAATGTAGAAGTGTGTCGGGAAATGGGTTGAATCCCGTTCCTAATAAAAGTATGTCAGTAGGTTCGCACTAGAAAAACAAATATGTCACCAGTTCTATATATAAAGAGGCAAGACAACCAGAAGAGAGACAGAGTTGGGTTGGAGACTTGAGGAGAGGAAGTGACGTCAGAGATTGGAACGAAGTGTCCGCTAACAGGTGCTGTTGATATAAGTACCGCTGCTCCTGCTTCTGCTAATATTACTATAGCTGCTACTATTACTACCACTGAGAACAGAATGTCGAACAAGCTACAGTAATCAGAAAGGGTTAAAACAAAGCCACCTTTCTCCTTTAACAAAACTACACAAAGTATATTTTTTGTTGATCATCCTTTATACACAAGAGACATTGAACTTTTTGCCACGAGAATTGTATTATTATATGTATTGTTGATTATATATATATATATATATATATATATATATATATATATATATATATATATATATATAAACTTTTGTCCCTCTGAAATCAGATTGACTTGGTCATATTTATTTGCTGTTAACCCGATTCTCACCCAACAAGCTTGCAGGTAGACCAATGGAGAGTTTTTTTGAATTCTATGACCTGATAACTACTTGCGAGGATAAAAAAAATCACAATATGGTTGGTGAGTGAAACTGAATCAACATTTGAAACCAGAGACTTACCTCTAACCTGTAATACTGGACCATACAGGACCAATGGCCAATCTTGTGGATGATGTTGACCCAGTAGGGTTAGGATACAGTGTCACATGGATGCCTTAATCAGTGATCACGTTACATACTGATATCATGCAAGAGGATCAACGTTACATAACTACCACTTCTTTGCACTTTCAATTTATAATACAAGCAGCAGATTACCTAGTTGCAGCATCAATAAGTGAAGTATCCACATTTTTCCAAGTTGAATTTCCTTCAAGTCCATGCACATACCTTCAGTGAACCTTGATGCTAGAGGCAAACTGGTAATTTGTTAGCCTTGTTATATTTGCAACAGACTGCAGCCTTCTCACACACATCTTCAACCATTTATCTGAATTCTCTATCTTGGCATCCAGTATCTTTTAGGGGTTTTAAAAGCCTGCCTTTTTTAGCATTCGAAAACTGCTTATGCAGTATAAAAGCTTTTTCTTTCTTTATTTCAATGCCATCCAGCAAAAGGTGTAGTACCACATTTACCTTTGGTGAATCTAGAAAAGTTTCAGTTACAGGAACAGAGTAATGACCCATTGATGTACATTGTAAATTAATGTCATGTCTGTTTAGATTCATCATGTCTTTTGAAAAATCTAAGAAATTTCTCACCTGTTTCATGGCACCTTTGCTTATCAACAAAAGGTTTTCATTTTTTACCACCTCAACATCCATCAATATTTTTTCTACTCATATCAACAATGGAAGCATCATAGGTTTTAAACTTTTGGCACCAAATCTAAATACTGACTGCCTGGGACTCTCTTTCCCTTCCCTTAATGCATCTGGGGACAGTGTTTTCAAAAATTCGTTAAACTACACTGTGCCAGTAACTTTTTTTTGAACAACTACTATCTAGTAGGCCTTTACCCAAATTCTCAAGAATCAGTTTAGATTGAAATGAGTCCAGCTTAGAACTGAAAAGCATAACATGAAGGTTCATGTGAACTTGCTCAGAGTTTTGTTTATATTTTCATTACTTTATCTCACATTTCTTCATAGATGAGGTTTGCTGTTGCTCTGGTTAATTCAGATTCATTGTTAAGATTAGCAGCTTTAAGCAAAGGCTCTAACACCTTTAGGGAGCTCAATTTCATTCCTTTTGATTTTCTCATATCTGTTCTCATGTTTGATTATAAAGTTTGAAAATTTCTTACCCGCACTCCATTTATATTTAAAAAAATATCCTTAGATGCACAATATGCCAGTGTGTCTTCTTTTTGTAAATATCCTCTATCCAATTTGTCTATAATCAATTTATAACAACCAGCCTTTCCAATATCTTCTGGCTTTAATTCTTGCACAATATCTTTTGCTTTTCCTTTGAATGAGAGACATGCTGCAACTCCAAGCTTTTCTTCTGAAGAATCAGTGTACATTTTCTAGATACTGACATCATTAGATAATCAGCGTTTTCTTCAGGGTGGGAAATTGGTGCATTCTTGATACTAGGCACTTTTATTTTATTTTCTTTTTCCTTAAATGTTTTCACTTCTTACACAGGAATTAATGAATTGGTCAATTGGAAAGCATAACAATAACATGAAGGTTCACGTGAACTTTGCTCAGAGTCTTGTTTATATTTTCATCACTTTATTGCAGACGTCTTTATAGGTGAGGTTTGCTGTTGCTCTAGCTAATTATTCAGATTCATTGATAAGATTAGCAGCTTTCAGCAAAGGCTTTAATGCCTTCAGGGAGATCCATTTCATGCTTTCTGATTTTCTCATATCTGTGTTTATATTCAATTATAAAGTTTGAAACATTCACACCTGCACTCCGTTTATATTAAAAAAAAAAAAAAATCCTTAAATGACATAACAGCGTGTCTTTTTGTAAATATCCTCTATCCAATTTGTCTTTAATCAATTTATAATGACCAGCTCTTCCAATATCTTCTGGTTTTAACTCTCGTTCAACTTCTCTTTTTGTAGGAAATTTGTCCCGGCTTTTCCACATGAAAGGGTTGAGGTTAAAAATTGCGACAAATTTGAATAAAGACAGCAAGCAACTACAACTTGAGAGATTAGAGCGGACAAACTCTCTCTTTTAGGAGGATGAATAAAGAAAGTTTGAAACTCCTGTTCAATGTTTAACAATAAAAGAATAAAGTGTTTATTTACATGTACAAGAAGAGTAAAGGGATAAACACAATTACGAGAAAAAGAAAAGGTCCTTTAAAGGAAGAAGAAATGTTCATCAAAGTAAAAAGCCTTGCTCAAAATATTTGTTTGAGTCCCTAAAAGTTCTTTAAGTGAGTAGATTGTTGTTAATTGGCTAAAACACTCAGTTTTCTTCAGAGTTCTTGCAGAGTAGGAAAATGGCAGTAGATACAAAATTCCGTAGTTGAGTGAGTTCGTAAGTTGACGACATAAATCTTCAGTCGCAAGAAGGCAGTTCTCAATTAGATTTTAGTAGTGGGCTGACGTTCTGCCTTTTCAGTCCAGCAGGTAGATTTCTTGAAGATGAATGCCTTTCTTTTTGTCAACCCATTGTTATCTCAGGCAGTCATTGAAGTTACTCACTGCCAAATAGGCAAAGATTCTCCAAATTTATAGAGATTAGAAGGCTCAGAAATAGCAGGGACTTTTACCTCCAAAATTGTTATACAACAAGGTTTTGGGAGCTATAACAAGCTGAGAGCATTTCCCCCAGACTTTATGGCACCATGGAAAGAATAATGGTGGCAGAATTCCTTTTTATATTTTCCAGCTCTTTCGTTAGAAAATATATTCTTATCTCTGATAAGAATCAAGGTTTTGGGAGCTAGTTTTGAAAGTAAGAAAAAAGGTTGGAGCAAGGATTGGAAAAATAGGCTAGAATGTGAACTTGTAAAATATTTGTATTCATGGTTCTCAAATTAAATTCCAATACTTTTCATTTTAATCAGAAATATGTTGTAACTAATGCTTGTCTTCTGAAGTATTACTGTTAATTTTCCAGATGTTGACATCATTAAATAATCATCATTTCCTTCAGAGTTGAAAATAGATGTGTCCTCATCTTTGTTGCCATATTTATCATAACGTTTCAACTGTTGTATGCTCCAGCCTTCTTCAGGTGGTTGGAATATCGAACTGAACCCTTTATTTTGCTCACTGGGGTAGACTGTTCTGGTTCCATCTGCCATGTCGAATGGATGTCAGTTATCAGTTGTCTCCTGTTAATTCACCTCTCCAAGTTCTCCACTGCTTTAACCACAATGTCACTGGATCTAACCAACACCTTTATTCACTGTGCCAAGGACAGTGGATAGATCCATTGACAGTCTGAGTTCAATACCTGGTTAAGGCAGTGGAGAACTGGGAGAGGTGAATTAACAGGAGATAACTGATATCCATTAGACATGACACTAAAACAGTCTATTCCAACAAGCAAAATAAATGGTTCATTCCAACCACCTGAAGAAGGCCGGAGTGTAGAAGAGTTGAAACATTGTGATAAATATGGCAACAAACTGAGGACAATAGTCTGAATAATGTACTGTACATAATACCTCATCTCAGAAATATAGATAGGCATTTTTATTGTTTTGCTTTTTTTTCTTAAATATTTTCACTTTGGAATTAATGAATTGGTCAACTGCCAAAAAAGACAAAATGAGACAATGTCCTTAAAAGGTGGTTGCACCTTTGTTTTTCTGCCATCTTGAATTGTTTTCACTTTTTGTCATTGAATCCTTGTCTTTTCCTAAACTCTAACAATGATGACCATTTTCAAGAAGGCACCACGATAAACACTCCTACATGTCTTCTAAGGTGGACCATCTATTGTTTGGAATTAAAATATCTAGCCACACCTTCCAGAAGATTATTGAGAAAGTTTTGGAAAGAGTAAAATACATCATTGTCTATCAAGATGACATAGGTATTGGCGCTCGTACCAAGGAGGTGGTAAAGAATAAAACAGAACAGGTTCTGAGCAGATTGTGTAAGGCTGACATGGCAATTAATTGCGAGAAAATTTCCTACTTAGGTTATCAAATATCTAAAGATGGGATTTTGCCAGATGACAGACGTAGTAGCAAAATATCAGAAATAAGTACACCAAAAAATAAGAAAGAGAATCTTTCTTGGGTTTAACTTTTATAATAAATATATACCTAGATATAGCGATATGATTGTATATTTTGCGAACATGAGAAAGAAGAATAGTGAATTTCAGTGCATTGAAAGACAGGAGGTAGCCTTGAAAAACAGCACTTAGAAACAAGCCAGTAGTTAAAAACCCAACAAAAGAATTTGCACTAAATACTGATGCTAGCGAACATGCCATAGCAGCGATCTTATCACAAGAGGAACATTATATTATGTTGAAAGAAAGTTGATGGCGGTGAAGACAAATTGTTCTAACATTCAAAAAGAAGTGCTAACAATTGTCTGGAGTACTGAAAGGGCGCGCAATTTGTTATTGGGTAAGAAATTTCTACTAAAGTCAGACCACAAGCCCTTAGAGTTCATTTTCAACTAGAGAAAAGCGTTGCCTAAAGTCACATCATCCAGAATTTTGAGGTGAGCAATTAAGCTTAGGGCATTTGCTTTTGACATATATAGGGTGTCCAAAAATAATGTATGCACTCTTTAAATCGTTATAATTTATTCAATTTATATATTTTGATTTGTAAATAAGATTAATACAAGAGAAAAAATACACATACAAAGAATTTGAGAGTAAAATATACAAAAAAAATTAACTTTAATAAGATAAAACCTACTTGGGGCAATGGCAGAATGTTCATATAACGATGAGTTCACATCAAGTGCTCAAACTGGTTGGCGTTCTGTTCAATACGCTTTTCATATCTTGAAGAAATAGACCTACAAACGTCCAGTATCATTTCCTCTGGTATTTGAGCACATTCTTCTTCAATTGCTACTCTCATTTCAGCAATTGTTTCAGGTTTCCTGCTGTAAACTTTGTCTTTTAGAAACCCCGACAAAAAGAAATCCAAGGGTGTCAAATCTGGTGATCTAGGTGGGTATTCAACTGTCCCTCTTCTTCCAATCCATCTGTTTTGCATATTTTCATCTATATAAGTTCTCACATCACAGTAATGTATTATTAACTATTAATATTTAAAGAGTGTATACATTATTTTGAGACACTTTCTATAGTAAAGGAAATGCCATTTCCCATGTAAATGAAGTGTCAAGATTGAATTTTAATACCCACAATGTTGAAACAAAATATAGTTGTGAGGACAGAATTTTGCACCGGGGTAGAGACAGATGTGTTATCCTTCAGTCAGCTCAAGTTTGAAACCAAGCAGGATCGTATATTAAATGAGAGTTCACAATAGCACTGAAGTCAGTTTTTTTTAGCCAACAAAAATTTACTTCTAGTCAATTTAAATTAGTTTTGGAAAAAAAGCAAAGTATTTAGCTTATTAGCAATGTTAAATTTAATCTATTAACTTTTATGCTTCAAATCATGCTTTTGCTGATATTTTTTTTTTATTCCCAGCATCCATTTTGGGAGGCTATTGTGGTATGTGTGTTTGGTTTGTATTTCTCATACTTTTCATGTTGCCAAAACATATATTAACCTTATGATTTGGTCATCTACATATTAAACACATTGTAGCCCACGCAGGGCATTTCCTTTTTTGTCGTGAATCTGTCCAACCCCATCTTGTAAGCTGACAGTTATCAGAATCATGTCTAATAACATTAATTTCCTGAATATAAAAGCCTTATATTTCAAGTCGCTGTTTCATGAAGAATCATACAAAAGTTTAGGGCTTCTTGAAGTATGTCTCATTTTTTGACAGTAGCTGTTTTTGAAACTCTGGATATCTGGTTCCTGCAATAATTTGTTCTATTAGGCACTCTTCAAATACTTGAACATTTTGAAGTTGGCATATTTTGCCTGTAATCAGAACCTTGCCAAGAATTCATCAATGTTTTCAATACCTATCTGAGCATATTCTTGCAGAAAGAACTGAGCAATTCTGAAATCTATTTAGAGGTCCAACTGTTCCCTTAACTCCTGCCAAGTTGTTGCTGGATTCTGTTTGTCTGCTTCATTGCCAAACATCGATGAAATAAAATGCCTCAGAGCTTCTTTTCTCATTAATAGAAGAATATCATCTTCTTCCTTCTATACTGGTATACTCTTTACAGAGGCGTACAAATTGGGTTGCTGTTGGAAGAATTGGAATATTTCAAGCACATTCGACATCATTCAAAACATAGCAGGGTCAATGATAACTTTTGACAAACTCAGTAAAAATAAGCAATAAGGTTGGTTACAAGTGTACAACGGGAGGGTCCAGTTCTACAGCAACAAAAAGAAATAGAAAATTTAAAATAACATGAAATATCAAATATATAGATCTCTAATAAATGGAGAGATTTATTCGAAATGCTACATACGTTTGTTGACATTCCCACATGGCTGGAGATCAGAAAGCAGCTCAGAACATTTTATTGGTCGGCTGTCCATTGTCAAAAGAAAAAAAAAGAGTTTTTAAATTGTGTGCTATGGTGGAAATGAGGCAGGGCCATCATCAGCTCAATCAGAGGACTCGTTACCTGCTGGTTAAAGCAATGCTGTTAAAAAGACCTGGAGAGTGGCCATATGCTTTATTTTCTTAAGAGGAGCCATTACAGAATCCCACCCCCACAATCTCAGAACAGAGTGTGCTGATCATAAAAATAATAGTTCGATTTCTTCCAAGAAACTTTTCTATGTGATTTTGTTTTAGGTTTCCTGAAAGCGTGATCTTCAGCATATGCTTCTTTGTTTTCTGTAACGTGGATTTGTTATCATGTTTCTTTCTAACATGCATCTCAAGTATTTAGTGATTTGCTTCTGTGTTTCAATGAATGGTTTTAATCTATCAATGGACATTTGCATTTGCATGTCACCATTCATTTTTATAAGATATTTTGACATCCGTTCAAGGACTTCACAAGGAACTGTATATATGGTGCTTCTAATGGGTTATGGATTTTGTCTAATTCAAACTTTGCTGTAAATTTCAAGTTTGTCATATATATATATATATATACACACACACACACACACATTCTGCATATTGGTATATTTATCAGCAACATTACCTAATATTGTTTTACATAACTCTCTGGTGAGCTATTGTATTAAATTTGTATCACTAATATTCTCTCCAACGTGTTTATACATGTGTAGTTTGAGATGTTTATTTTGAGAAAATTTGAATCCACAGATTTCACATTTGAAACATTTATCTCCAATGTGTGTTAACAAGTGTTGTTTGAAATTTTCATTACAGGAGCATTTAAATTCACAGATTTCACAGTGGAAACATTTCTTTCTGGTGTGTCTTAACATATGTATTTTGAGATCTTCTTTCCAGGTAGATTGAAATGCACAGATTTCACAGTAGAATGGTTTCTCTCCAGTGTGTGAAAACATGTTCTTTGAGAGTTGTATTACTGGTGCACTCAAATTCAGACCCCACCGACTGTAAATCAGAGCGTGCTAATAATACAAATAATCATTATATTTCTTGGAAGAAACTCTTCTACCTGATTTAGTTTTCCTTGATGTATGGTGGATTTGCTGGTTAATCTTGTTTCTAACATGTTTCTCTGGTATTTAGAGATTTGCTTCTGTGTTTCAATGAATGTTTTTAATCTATCAACATTTGACATTTGGGTTTGCACGTTATCATTCATTTTTATGACATCCATTCAGGAACTTCAAAAGGAATTATATATGGTGCTTCTAATGGCTTGTGAATTCTGTCAATTCTAATCCAAACTTTCAAATTTGTCTGGAATAAACACATTATGTATATTGGCCTATTTATGAGTAAAATTATCAGAGTTGAACTTTGATATTGTTTTGTGTAGCTCTCTTGTAAACTATTGGGTTAAATTTGTATCACTAATATTCTCTCAAGTGTGTTTATACAAGTGTTGTTTGAGAAGAGAATTTTTGGAAACTTAAATCCACAGATATCACAGTGGAAATGATTCTTTTCTGTCTGTGTATACATGTGTCATTTGAGATTTGCATTTTGATAAAAGTTGAGTCCATAGATTTCAGTAGAAATGTTTCTATCCAATGTGACTTAACATGTGTGTCTTGAGACTTGCATTATGGGAACACTTAAATCCACAGATTTCACAGTGGAATGGTTTCTCTCCAGTGTGTGTTAGCATGTGTGATTTGAGAGTTGAAGTCTGGGAACACTTAAATCCACAGATTTCACATTGGAATGGTTTCTCTCCAGTGTGTGTTAACATGTGCTTCTTGAGAGATGACATTTGGGAACACTTAAAGTCACAAATTACACAAGGGAATGGTTTTTCTCCAGTGTGTGTTAATATGTGTTGTTTGAGATTTCCATTCTGGGAAAATTTCAATCCACAGATTTCACAGTGAAAATGTTTCTCTCCAGTGTGTGTTAACATATGACATTTCAATGATGATTTGTGGGAAGAGTTATATCCACAGATTTCACAATGGAATGGTTTCTCGCCAGTGTGGGTTAACATGTGTGTTTTGAGATTTGAATTAAGGGAACACTTAAATCCACAGATTTCACAGTGGAATGGTTTCTCTCCAGTGTGTGTTAACATGTGGGTTTTGAGAGATGAATTTCGGTAACACTTATATCCACAGATTTCACAGTAGAAATGTTTCTCTCCAGTGTGTAGTAACATGTGTCTTTTGAGATTTGAATTAAAGGAAAAACTCACTGCACAGATTTGACAGTGGAAATGTTTCTCTCCAGAATGTGTTTTCCTGTTTGTTTTTATATTTGAATCCATCAAAATTTAAAACCACAGATTTGATTGGAAATTCTTTCTCCAGTATACTGGTTCTGTTAAGTTGCTTCTGTGTGGACTTAAGGTTAACTACCAATCCACAAATTTCACAGTGTAAGAATGTTTTCTTTTATATGAATATTCATCAGGGTTTCAGCTACTCTCAAAAATGCAAACTGAAAAAGAAAACACACCATATGTAGTTATGAAAAATGCATTTTCAAATATTTTTTTAAGACATTCCCCACAAAATTTTAAAAAAAGCACTATTATATAATTTGTTAATTTCAAGGGATCTGTGGCCAACTAGATTTTTGAACACAAAGAAATGATAACAGAAAGACTGATAGTGTTTAAATCTGTTACGTTATGCATTTTTTTTCTGACAAAAATCTATTGTATAATACAAATTCCCAGCAAGAAAATGAGAAATTAGATTTCATTTTATTCTGCCTGGCCTGTAAAACTAGAGCAGATTTGCCACAAATTTATTATTAAATCACATAAAAGCGGACCTGGATGTGTGATTGCTGGAATGGGCAATGGAACAGAAAAATAAATAAGCTTATTTTATTTAATTCACAAAAAAGAGAAGAAACTTAAACAAAATGCTAAATAAAAACAAATTAAATTATTTTTCTTAAGTAAAGAAACTAATAAATAAAACACATTTTTTGATACACAACACATGCTAAAGTAAGATGAATACATAGCAAAATTAAAAATATTTAGCAAAATAGGAAAAAAAAAATCTTAGTTTTTAAATCTGGAAGGGATGATTTCCAAAGAAGCCTGTTGAAATGTAGGGATGATGAAACACAGAAGTGAAATGAAAGAATTGCCCAGGTTTATATGTCATGGAATTTTCCCTGAGATGGACAAGCCTTGAAATGTAACCTTTTGACCATAATGTTGCTTATGAAACAACATACTTAAAAAGAAAGGGAAGATTTAGATACACAAAAACATTATTTTTAATTATTGTAAAAAGTTTTGGTGGTATGATTTGTATTAAGGTTTTAATTTTCACTTAGTAAATATAATCTCCAATTAAGAACTTAATAACCTACCTCAGATGATGTTTGGAAGAATTGTAAAATATTTTTGAAACTTTATAATAAAAAAAAAAATGAAAACAATTCTTGTAAAAATCAAAAAAAATTTTTTTTTCAGACAATAATGCCCTTAATATGTATTATTTATAAAAGCAAATAAAAGCCAATCTAGTTAGTTAAGTATATCATTTTATTACAATTTTTATTTTATGATCTGGAGTAGAATTTTTTAAAAGTTGCTGAGAGTTGAGGAAAAAATTGATGATTTACATTCTCCAAGGAGTCCAGCTTTTAAGCAATATAAAACAATTTTTGATGATGTAAAATTCTAGAAAATTTCCTGAAATTAATTTATGGTGGTGGTGGTGGTGTGGGGGGGGGGGTCCAACAGATGTAAAAAAACAATATATTTTTACCAAGATTTTCTAAAAATAAAAATTTCAAAAACAAATTCATTCATTTTTTTTTTTTTTTAGTAAGTCCTGAAAATTTCATTAAAATTAGACAATTACTTGATTTTTGCAAGAATTTTCAAATTAATGTATCATTTTAGTGGAAACAGCTACATGAAAATGTCCATTACCACAAGTGTTGCACAGTTGACAAAAGAAAAAAGAAAGATTTTTTTTACCCAAATTTCAAACGCATTAGAATGGAGGAATTTTTTTTTAATAATTAAAAAATACTTTGTTTTTTTTCCTCTAAATAACAAACATTTTGATGACAAAATTTTTTTTTTATTAGATTTGGGACCTTTTTTCATCATGGTATGCTGTTTTCAGAAAAAAAAATGAGGGGTACCTAATTTAAATTTAATCTATTAATTTGAAACGGTATGTTGAATACTTCGCTAAAAAGAGCATGCTCTGATGAAAAGAGGGCCCCAAACTTGATTAAACCATTTTTTTAATCATCTAAATATTTATGTTATTATTAAGAGGAAAGACAAAAGTATTTTTTAATATTTTTTAATTTTTTTAATCCTTTCTAGCACGCCTGAAATTTTAGTTAAATATCTTGTTTTTTCTTTGACCCATCAAAATTTACATAAAATCAATCATGTCATCCATTTTTGACAGTTTTGTAAACAAAAGTGAAATTCTCTGTTTAAAAATCTTGTAATTATACATTTTACAAAAGTTATTTTAAGAAAATTTAAAATATACTTAATGTAATTTGAAACAAACATTACTTAATTTTTTAGCAGAAAAAATTTTGTTGGAAATAAGACGAGCATGTCTAACCATGGTGATGAGTTTTGGTGGTGTGAATGGCAATACATCAGCAACTAACATAAGGACAATTTATTGGATGGAACGGCAGAAGTGACAGTAATTTCGATTTTTAAGTGAACCAGCTTATTTAACTTTAAACAAAGTCTTAAAAATTAAAAATTTTTAAAAGTCTAATATTTTATTGACTTTTTGGTACTTTATAACGAAGATATGTCCAAAGCCTGCACTGTTTCCATCACTAGAATTGAATTTAAAAAAGAAAAAATGAATAATTGCAGTATGTCTCTCAATGAAAAAGAAAAAAATCGATTATATTTAAAAAAAATGAAAAGAAAATATTTGGTGAAATATGTATAATAAAAAAAACAAAAAAACTTAAAACTTTTGAAAATGCGACGATAATAGTCGGTCAGTGTAAATGATTAAGTTAAAATTAAAGAGGGAAGACCAAGGTATTTTTTAATTATTTTTTTAATTTTTTTTTTTTCCATTTGCAGCATATTTTAAATTTAGGTTGAAAATCTTGTTTTTTTTTTTAGGTCAAAAATTAGGTAATATTAGCATTATTTTTTTTTTCATTGTTTTCAGTTGAAAAAAACACATTGATTTGGAAAATCTTGCAAAAATCAAGTACTTGTTGGATTTTAATGAAACTTTCAGAACTTATTCACAAATGAATGAAATTATTTTAGAAATGTTTGTCTTTTTGAAAGTCATGGTATAAATATTTTTTTATTATATATGTTACACCCCTCGAACTTAATTTTATGAAAACTTCAAAAATTTATTTTTGCAACCTGAATTTTTTTTTTTTTTTTATTAAATGCACAAGACTCTGAAGATTCTAAATCATCGACTTTTTTGGTAAAAAAATGTGCAAAATTGTCCAAACTTTTACCTCGATTGTAAAAATACAAAACCCAATAAAACTAAGACAATATTTAATTAAAAAAGCTTTTTATGACTTTTCTGAATAACATATACTAAGGTAATTCTTATCTGAAAAAAAAAAAAAATTTGATGAAAAATGAATTTTTACAATAATTTTTTCTTTTTTTCTATTTTAAATACACAATATGACAAAATGTTGTTATATATTTTAAAATTAAGTTTCTTTATGCAACCTTATGGAAATGACATATTATATTCTCTACTTCTTATAGATCATAAATTTGAAAGCTTATTAAAATCTGACAACGGTTGATATTTTTAAAATAATTTTTTAATATTCCAAAATTGTATCTAAAATCGTCTCCAACGAAAGTATGGATGCACAGCTTTGAAATAACGCCACGTGAGGTACAGTTGTTTCCCTAGATAGAAGCAAGTTCTTTTTACTTCAGAAATTACTTTGCATTCATTCAGTTAACAACAAAGCAAAATTTGAAATCGATTGCATAGCATTTCAATATTAATTTTATTAATAAATAAAATATGTACAACTCAATTTAAAAAAAATGTTGTTACTGTTTTATTTTTACTTGTAAAATTTGATTTTTTTTCACAATTTAAATGTTATTTTCAGTGCAGAAATTTTTCTTCAAACGTAAGGTTAAAAAAAAAACAAAAAAAAACTGAAAGTTTTTTTTTTTTTAAATTTACTAACCAGGTTCACTTAAAATTAGAACGAATTACATCACTTCTGCGCTACCGTAGGATAAATTTCCTTGACGTAAGTTGTCAATATATTGACGTCAATATATTGATGCCCATCAATTAACACCCTTCAATCACGCACACGCGCAAGCACCACGGTTGGAAATATCTCTATTAAAAAAAATTCTGCTAAAAAAGTAAGTAATGTTTCTTTCAAATTACATTAAGTATACTTTAATCATTCTAAATTTCCTAAGATAACAAAAAAAAGAAGGTGTAACTGAATTTTAATTGATTTTTGGAACTAATTTTGATTTTTTGTTTACAAATTCGGACAGAAATGGCCGATAAATCGAATTTACTATTTTTTTTTTATTCAAGAAAAACGAGATTTTTAAATAAAATTTTTAAAATTTATAGGAAGGATTAAAAAATACTTTGGTCTTCCCTCTTTAATTTTAACATAAACATTTACACGTTAAAATTTTTTTTATCAATTTGGGGACTTTTTTTCTCCAGGGTATACCACTTTTTTAGCGTTACCTGGGACAAGCCTACATTAAAAGTTGCTTTTTTTAAAAAAATTAAATGTCTTAGTTTTATTGGGTTTTGTATTTTACAATTCCGAGTTAAAGCTTTGGTAGAAACACTCCTCGATTTACAAAATCAGTCGATGATTTATTCTTCAAAGTCTTCTGCATTTAATTAAAGATTCACGTTGAGTTTTCGAGTTTTCATAAGAAAAAAAAAATGTAAAAAACATTAATATTTTTAGTACCAAGACTTTCTATAAAACAAACGCGTTTCTAAGATAATTTCTTTCAATTTTGAATAAGTTCTGAAATTTTCATTTTCGCAAAAATGTCCAAATTCAACTGAAAAAAGAGCTAAAAAGAAACTAATGCTCACTACCGTATCACGCGAGCGCTGACGTAACCCCCCCCCAAAAAAAAAACAAGATATTCAACCAAAATTTCAAACGTGCTAGAAAGGAATAAAAAAATAATTTAAAATACTTTGGTCTTTCCTCTTCTTAACAATTTTTTTTTACGATAAAACTTGTTTTATTTATGTTTGAGGCCTCTTTTCATCATGCTATACTGTTTTTTTGGCGAATTATTGAGCACACCTACTTGAAATTAGAATTAAAACAAAAGCTTCAATAAAGTACCAATTACCTTTAATGAAATTTCATTTTAGAATAATTTCTAAAAACGTTTTTAACTTTTGAAAATCTTTTTAAAATTCTGATCTAATTAGCCAAGAAATATTCCAAAATTGTTATTAAAAAATTTTAGAAAATATAATATAAAATTAAAAACATAATTTGCATTAACTTTAGGTTCTTGCGAATTATTTTAAATGAAAACAAAATATAACGGAATTTCTTTCAAAGACATTTAAATTATTTAAAATGATTTTTTTGTCGGGCTTTTAAGAAGTTGGTGACTTTTCATCTCACTTACCTTTTCAGAGCGAATCTCTAAAATCTTTTCAGAGAAAAACAAACAAGATTAAGTTGCTGTTATTGTTGGACTTGATATTTCTTTCGCAAGATCGACAATATTTTGTAATCAATACAACTTCCTATTTTTAAAGAAATTGCAATCAAGAAAGAGTAATTGTTTGAAAATAAATGACATGAGTTTCTGAAAGGAATTACAGTAACCGGTGAAAAAAAGAATATGTTCCTTGCTCAAAAATAGTCTGGGTACTGACAATATGACAGAACATTGTATTGCAAACTCACTATGTTTTTTTTATTTTTTTTTTATTTTATTATAAGTCATAAAATCTGAACAATATATCTTATCTAGGGGTTAATTTGCTTTTTACGCCCCGTATATTTTTACTAAATATGTAATACTAATAAATAATATGAAGTTTGTGAATTTCCATAATGGAGTTGGTGAGCTATTTTTAATTTTTGTATACACACTGGAGAGAAAAAATATTCTTGTGATGTTTGTTGATATGTATTTTCAGACAAATCCTTTTCGGTGCATCTTCTGAATACACAGTGGACAGGAACCTTATCTTAGGGCACATTTAGTTTCTGAATCCGTGAAAACTCGTAGAAATGCTAAAAAAACATTCTTCGTAGGTTTTTGGATATACTTTTAATGAGAAGTCATATTTTGTGTACAATATGAAACATATTCTTGTAAGAACTGTAATGCATTATTTTCAAATACTGCAAAATGCAATAGACATCGGACAATTTTGATAAGTGCACATTCTGCATCACAGATGTCCAAAAATCTTAACGTAGTGTAACTTTCCCACCTGTGCACCACAGGGACATAACTAAAGTTTTCCATGAAAAGCGATACATTGTGCAGAACTAAACCATAACAATTATCATATAACAGTTAAAAGAATTTCTTGTCGGTTGATGTGAACAACATAGATTTAATTTCAAATGTAAGTGTTATTCTTTCTGTAAACAAATCTGAGTCATTTGTCAGACGAGATATTGATAGAATTTAGTGTGTGGAATCTTCCACGTCAGCCAGTCACCCCTGCATGGGTAAATAAACTATTCCCTGTAAGTGAATATATGACAAGCAATCATTGGTTAATAATCACCTTCAATCTAGCTTGCTGATTGGTCAATTTCGACCCCACGCGATAGATCTATTTTGGCGCCAACTCAGTCAGAGCCTGTCACGTGGTACAACAAAATTATAAAAACCAAAACACGTGTAAACTCTCTCGCGTCTCATTCCCTGCTGCCAAGATGTAATCTTCAAGAATTCCCGTCTTAATCTTTGCAGTCAGACGTAAAAGAACTTTACGTACGACAATTCACGCAAGTACGAACTCTTAAATCTCTTCGGAACTCTTACCAACTTTACTTTACCAATCCACAATTCCAAACATGCTAAAGAAATTTTATTCTTCTAAACTACAGTTTAATAATTACTTCTTCTTTATGAGCTCAGATACAAATATTTCCAAATCTATGAGACATAACTCTGTCAAAACCTTTCATTTCACATGCATGTATATCAAATACTTAATAAATTCAATTGTTACGTTTTGAAACAATACGTCATGATTTGTTTCTAATATTTTCTTTAATTGTTGTGGACGAATGTTTTTAGAACACCAACACTAAAAATCCTTCTGATCACTCAAAATTTCAAAAATCAAAATACATTCGCCAGTCCGCAACGAGTTCATATATTTTTTACGAATTTTGCATTTTTGTTCCTACCAACACTGCACAAATCATTTAATACTATTCTTTCAAATACTCTTTACTAGTTTTTCCTTATGTCTTTCACGTTTTATTTCCTCCTTTCTTTAGGTAGTGGGATGTATGGATGGCATGAAATAGATATCAATGTTTCCTTAGGAGACACTTTAAAAGTGTATGGAAGCATCTAAAAGGTACACATACTGTAGAGAAACCATATTCCTGTGAAGTGTTTAAATCTGCATTTTCAGTCAAGTTATTGTCAGTAAAAATATTTTGTCCCTCCCCCCCCCCCAAAAAGTTACTTTTCAAAATAAATGAATTTTTAATGTCTGTCCCCTGGGTAATAAAAATGTTTCCTATCTCTCCCATTCCCTCTTCCACTTTGATCTTTACTATGACTTGTCAATTTTAATTGAATTGTTGAGAGAGAGAGAGAGAGACAGAGTGTGTGTGTCAGTCAGAGAGTCTCCCTACCTTTCTTTTCCCCTATGTTAAATTCTTTTGTTTTACAGGCAGTAGGACAAATTGATTTTTTTGAATTCCAAAAGATGCATAATAGCTATGGTGAATTTTTTTTTTAGAATTACAGCATCAGCGTTGTGCTGTTCAGCTTTCGTTGGAACATAGGTCACACTTTAGACAAGATCCTGTTTTCTTTCCCGAATGAACAACAAGAGGTAATCGTATAATAATGCCACCGAAGGAAAAGATAAAACGCGTTGCTGGTCAGTAGACTATTGCAGCTGCATTTTCTGCTATTTCTACCTCTGAATCCATTCCAGAGCCCCATCAGTCCTCTGAGAGTAACTCAACACAACCTTTACTTTCATCTGTCTCTTTTTTGACTGTACCTGAGGAGGCAACTGGAAGAATTGCAATCCTTCTCATCTTCTTCCAAAAGAAAGCAAACATTTCTCAAATAGTGGCTCACAAAATGCAAATGCCTTAGCCTTTTTGGGGAAAACTTCATGTACTGTGACATTTTTATTAAATATAACAAAACATGCACATCTCTGCATAAATCAAACAAATGCACCAATTTTTGGCAGCCCAACCCCACTCCATATTTTAATAATTTTAAAACACAAATACACTGAGAGCATCACTGATTAATTAGTCCTATATGTCTAAGCAGATTCAGGGGAGATTACCTAAATATCTTAAAGGAAAATTCACTTGATCTGATTTACTTTTTATAAGTAACCTAAATCAACACATTCAATGTATTGAAAAAATATATTATAATTTAATAAAAGCTTATAATTTTGAAGTGTTATTTTGTTTCATATTCGCTTATTGTCCAAACAAATATAATATCTGTCTTAACATATAGTTTCTGTGTAAGTTTCTGCGATGAGCAGTTATCTTTTACTATTGTCCTCATCTTTGTTGCTGTTGTTATTATGACGTTTCAGGTGTTGGGTCCTTTGTCCTTCATCAGGTGTAGGATCAATCTGGGTAACCTAATGAACTGAAACCTTTATTTAATCTGTAGGTGCAGATGGTTCTCTAATTTACTTATATGCTTATATTAAAGCTTGTACACTTATATCACTGTATGGTTTCATTTCACAGCGTTCCACAACTGACATGATCCTTCCCTTCGACTACAGGAGAAATACCGAGAACAAAGACAACCACTGTACACATTGCCTTCATCGATCTCACAAAAGTATTCGATCCTGTGAGAAGGGATGGCTTGTTCAAGATATTCGAAAGAATCAGTTGTCTTCTGAGACACCTCAAGATTATCCAAATCTTGTTCGAATGCTTTTAATATCTGCGCCAGTGTGAAGCAGGGTTCTGTGCTTGCACCTACCTTATTTGGCATCTTCTTCCTGGCCATTGAGATGTGTGTTCAAGGCTATAATTGAAAGTGGTGGAATCGACCTGCACACAAGAACAAACGGAATTCAAAGTTCGTGAGGCGCTCAATAAGGACATGCTGGCAGCACTCTTCTGAAGACCAACTAATGGACAATTTTTCAAAAGCCTGTCAAAAATTCAGTGAAACCATCAGCCTGAAGAAAACCAACATTATGCTCCAAGACGTTGAGCAGGCTTCCACCATCAAAATCAACTGCAACCTGGGGGTGGTTCACGAATTCCTATATCTCAGCTCCACTGTTTCAGTCACCCTTTCCCTGGACACTGAGGCCAACAGATCGATCGATCTAGCTGCCAGCACATTTGCCAGGCTCATCGCATGTGTCTGGGGGAGTAGAAAACGTAGTAAGAACACACAAATTACAAAGAGTTCCTATTCAACAATAAAACCCCTACATATCTATACCCTCATCTATTGACCTTACCACTGTGTTCCAATGCTAGCCTTAGATTTATAGGAGGAGCCTGGTTGCTTAGTGCGGTTTCTTGCGAATGGCCTTGTGTCAGACTACCAAACTTCTCCGTATTTTGATATTCCTTTAGAACATCAATGGTTCATCACAGGTTAGCAATGTAAAAAGTGGACAAACACCATTAGCTAAGAAAAGGCATAATTTGGCAGGGTCGAGTAGCGGAGAGAATGCAAAGCAGATTGTTTGTTTGTTTGGGTTTTATGGCATATCAACCACTGTGGGTTATTTAATGCCAAATCCAGTTTATATGAATTTTAAATGCCTATTTTGTATGGAATAAAAAACGTATAGCTGGCAACATTATTGTTTCAAAAACGTACAGCTGGCAACATTATTTTTTACAAAACACGTATAGCTGGCAACATTATGGTTTCAAAAATGCATAGCAGGCAACATTATGGTTTCAAAAACGGATAGCTGGCAACATTATGGTTTCAAAAACGGATAGCTGGAACAAGTTTTTTTTTTTTTTTTTTTCCAAAAAACGTATAGCTGGCAACATTATGGTTTCAAAAACGTACAGCTGACAACATTGTTTCAAAAACGCATAGCTGGCAACATTATTGTTTCAAAAAAGTATAGCTGGAAACATTATTGTTGCAAAAACATATAGCTGGCATCATTACTTTTCCGAAAACATTATCTGAGGCCTTGCTGTTGGATGTAGTTTATCGCCATACCCAGGACGCGGATGTAGTTTATCGTCATACTCAGGACATATGCAAAGCAGAGTTCTTGGTCTCTGGAAAAGGCAGTTCAAACAAGTCAACTCAAAGTGAGGCTGATATTAATGGTCGGATGCTGTTGCGCGCCAAAAACGTAGTAATGTTGGCGCCAAGTGTCCTTGGAGAAGAAAAGGTCCAAAACGTGAAAAAAAAGGTTATATGGAAGGTTTCCTTATTTTATTTTTTTGAATAAACAGTATAAGGGAGGCAACTTTATCTAAGAATGTCCTTTTTTTTTTGTAGAAAAGGAAAGATTAGAGGAAACTTAGTGACAGAACTAATTCGGTCGAGGAATATCACTAAGTTTACTGAGCTGCAAAAACGTTCGTTGCCTGTAAGAAGTATAGACCCAAAAAAGGAGAGAGAGATCTAGAAAGTATAGGTACCACGTGTGGGAGCTTGTGGATATCTGACTTACTTGTTGTTTAGGCAGGTCCGTTGAATACTGAAGTTTATGACGAAAATGCTTGTTGCTCTGGACAGGAGATTAGGTCAGAAAGTTGGGCTTAGTCCGGGTCTACACTGATGGAAGGTAGCTTCGGCAAACGAATTGACTATGAAAAAAGGTCTATTGCCGAAGTCTAGGCAGTTGAACCCGAATGTGCAGAGAGAGATGTAAAAAGACGTCTTTTCGACTCGATGCCCGCAGGTCGTCTGTTATTCGTGGATACTTTTTTTTGGCGGTTATCCGATGAGTCACGTGGCCGTTTGACTGGCGGCAAAATGCCAACCGTCCAAAGAACTTTGAATGGATGTTCGTTTCAAAACGGTTACGTGCCTCAGCAGCGAAAGTGTTGGGCCGTTGCTCACAGGGAAGCAACGACGATGAAGAGAAGAGAAAGAGAAACGGTTTGAGGCAAACGCTGACTGTAGGAGGGGGTGCCGATAGATTTTAAATGGAAAGTGCATGAAGACACACGTGAAAGTAATCGTTTCCCAATCATACTTGAGCAAAATGACCCTGAAGATACAACTCCCAATTGGAATATTCATAAGGCCGATTGGGAAAAATGCAGAAAACTCTGTCAAAAGAATCAGTTAATCCCTGAAGCAAACTCCAACAAGTAGATCATGTAATATTCTTCACCAAAACACTTCTCTCTATTGCAAAAGAAAGTTGTCGGAGTTAACTCCTCCTTTAGTTCGTTAACCCTTTCACCAGAGGTCGCACTTCGTGGCTATAAATAGTCGCTGACCCTTCACCTCTTTCTCCTTTTTTCTCCTCATGCCTTTGCCCCGACATCTATTAGGCTGGTGTAAAAATAATGACGTAATAATGTCGTTTTTTGACGTATAACGTCAAAAAACGACATTATTACGTCATTATTTTTGCACCAACCTAATAAATCTCTCTTTTTCCTCAGGCTTTCAGCCTTACCACCTCGAAAATGTAAGCGCTCAAAGGGATAGCGTTTCCCAAATGCTGGGAACACGTTAAGCACAATACACACACGCACACATATAATATTCACACACACACTTTGTTCTTTGTAACTGTTTCCATGTAACTTGTTATTAATATATATATTTGTATACATGTATTATCGGTCTTGTGTTTGTTTTTCTTTGCCTTCTTCTTTGGACTTAATTAAAGTCCAACCTTTTCATGTAGTTGGACCGGCGGGCAGGGAAAATCTGAACCCACATGTGTTCTTCTGCGTCAACTCAATAACAGCACAGCCACGGTCCCCTACAAAGTATTCCAATATTTCAACCTGCAACAAAGCATAACAGACCTTGGTTTAACCAGGAATGCAAAAAAGCTATCGAGAAATGCTACACAGCTTTCAGGAAATTTGATAACAAGCCAACAGCAGAAAATCTGGATAACTATAAAAACAATCCCTCAGTGAAACGCCTTATCAAAAATAATAAAACAGCGACCAACAAGAAAGATATAGAAAACCTACTGGCAGAGAACTTTGCACAAAACTCTGCAAATGAAAACCAAAATCAGATATTTCAAAATATTAAGCATTGTGAAGAAAAAAAGAAAATAAACCTCCAATCAAAAAAACAGGAAAACTATAACCAATCATATTCCATAAGTGAACCCCAAGAAGCACTAATCAAAATGCTCAAACACATCAGTTGGCCCAGCAGATGAAATAAATTATCAATTACTGAAACAACTATCACCAATATCCATGAAATTGTGGATGTTGCTTGAGTTTATGCGTTGAGGTTATCAAATGTAATTGCATGTTCTAATAGCATTCATCTACTATACATTTAATGATTCAAGATAAAAAAAACAACGAGACTCCAATTGTGCATTAACAATAAAATATATATTAAAACAATAACGTACAAAAAAATCATGCAATGATGTGTCGTAATTAAGGAAGAAAAAATTGTTTCCCTTCCACTGTATTCCGATTACGACTTAACGTTCAAAAGAGTTTCTTTTGAGTAAGAATGTTCAGGATTATATGTTGAATAGTGTCTGGTGTTAGAATAGAATACAGTTAATTAAGAAATGTGTTGTTTTGAGTAAGTAAGAAAGAGTTCTGGTTCATGAACTTGGCTTTGTCACAGAGAGGAAGAATGTGTAATGTAATTCAAAAATCTGTGTCTGTGTGTGCGTTGTGAGTAAAGTCGTGGATTTGTGTAGACAGGCGTAATAGCTGGACTCTATTGGCGACTTGCGAGAAAGTCGCTAAGAGTTGTTGGCAATGATCTTTAACGTCTGACCGCGTGGTTAAGACGTTATTACATTGTGGTGATCACTTACATGTGCCACACCTCCGCTTTCTTTAATGTCATTGGTTCATAAATATACTTATTATATGACAATTTTGCCATCGCACGTAATTTGAATTTTTCTCTAAAATCACGGATTGGTCCATTTCCTGACCAATCGCGTATTTTAGCATCTTTCTATATTTTAGCGCCAAGCCTATGAGTAGTTATATAAACCCTCTCGCTGTTAGCCAACAGCCAGTAGCAGTTCAATTCTTGGAGAATACGGCACGGCGCATATTCTTGTGACATTTTAATTCTTAATTATTACTCATTCGAGTAATCATATTAATAATTCCTATTGATATCCCTCATGAACATTACATCTTTCTACACTGGTAACACACTGTGGAATTATTCTTAATTTAGCTAAGACTTCAATTGAAATTTGTAGTTAAATAACATTCAATATTGTACTCAACATTAATTAGCTAAACTTACCCTTTTTATTACGGAAAAAGGGAAGCAACTTTCTTTATACTTATTGTTGAAATTTGTATATCATTGTTAATACAATATTTTATTAATGTTCACTGAGCTTGATTATTTTTCTCTCGTGTTTATTGTGCATTATTCATGTGGGGTGTTGTTTTACAAGAACACAGCTTTCCTTCTTGATTATATTCACGGTGACCCTAGCCAACAATTCTTACGGCATCTCTACAACATCTTGGCAGCAAGGAAAAAGATGTATAAAGAGAACACGAGGGAGCTTATTCGTGTTTTGTTTATATATGGCTGTGTATTACGTGGTAGGCTCAGAAGCTTGTGTGCGGGAAAATTATTCCTCGCGTGACAGCGATTTGATTGGTCAGAATTGACCAATCAGCAAGCTAGTTTTGAGGAGATTAGCCAATGAATGCTTGCCGTATGATCTGCATGTTTGTGTGTGATGGCGATAAGGATCGCTACAATATATCTACTTAAAACCTACAACAATATGTGGTGAAGTACCAGCACTATGGAAAATGCCACAATGATTCCATGTTGGAATTTAAATTGAGAACAAGAGTTTCACAAGTCCACATTCTCGCTATTTTTTCTATCCTCACTCTAACCTCTTTTTAATTTCAAAACCGGCTCCCAAGGCCTTCATTCTTATCAGAGATAAGAATATATTTCTGACTAAGGAGAGTGCTGGAAAATAAAAAGGAATTCCACCACCATTATTCTTTCCATGGATCCATAAAGTCTGGGAGAAACCTCACAGATTCTTCACTTCAACCTGTCTTCAGTACCTTCGAAACCGGCTCCCAGGGCCCTGATTCTTATCAGAGATAAGAATGTGTTTTCTGACCTATAGAGGGACCAGGAAATTTGTACAACAATTTTGGAGGGAAAAGTCCTCGATCTATCGGAGCCTCCCAAAACTCCATAAATTTGGAGAATCTTGCCTATTTCGACAGTGAGATTTCTGCCCACCGTCTGTGAGGTCGACATTAGGAAGCTCCAGCACCTCTTTCACCAAAGAAGAACTACTAAAAAGGGCTGTCAAAAACGAACGTCGGTCCACTATTCAAGACCAATCCAAAAAGCTGCATCCCTTCACCACTCCTTCTGACGAGCCCACTAGACTTTTGTCGTCGACCAAAAAAAAACTCACTCAGCTGCAGGATTCCTTCATCTGCGAACAAATCTCCAACTCTTCAAGAACTGTGAGTGTATTTATCTGGACCTTAATATCTAATCGCTTAAAGAACTCTTTAGGGGCCCAGAGAAATATTTTGAGCAACCCTTTTTTAAGTTAAAAACATTTTCTCTTTTCTCTTTCTTTCTCTACTAATTGTCCTTTTATCCCTTTACTTTTTTTTGTATATGTTGTAAAAACACTTTCTTCTTTTAATTTATTGTTACTCGCCGAGCAGGAGTTTTTTTCTTTATTCATACGCGCCTAAAAGAGAGAGTTTGTCCGCTCTAATCTTGCAGTTTTACTTTTTTAATTTTACAAATTTTTTAACCTCAACCCTTTGATACGGAAAAGCCGGGACAAATTTCCTAGCATCCAATACCCAAAGTTTTTGTTTACATTTTATTTTTTATTGTACCACCAAAATGTATATTTTTTTTCCCACAGTGAAAATGAAAAATTTGACACTTTCAGTTTGAAAATATTTGCCAAAAATAAAATCAGGAAATTATCCGGTTCAAATGAATTTTTCAGAATGTGAAAAAATGAATGAATGAATATTTTAGTGAATGTGTTATTAAAAAATCGGAGGCAATATTGGGGTGGGGAGGTTCTCACCTCTCCTTTTGATATCACGTGTAGAGTTACAGGATAAAATGCACAGTTAAAATAAAAATGGTGACATACGGGAAAGATAACGGTTGACACTGGACTTGAATAGCTTATTGTAGTGATCGGGGATTCATCATGTTGGGAGCTGGTTCCACAAAGCAGCTTATATCAGTTGAAATGCCTATGTCAAAGAAGTACACTTTTTTTGTTTTACTTAGGATAGCAAAATTTGGACAGCCAGTGCAACTTTGAAAATTTCTGTTATACACAATTTAATTTACCGAGAAAAGAATTGGTCATCCTTTGTTCAAGTTTGTGGTGTCACTTACATTAAACCAGTAGAAATAATAGCCCCGTGTTGATAGGAATACAAACATAAAAAGCAATAACACGAAAATCATTTTACAGTTAATTGTAAAAAAAAAAAAAAGGGTTTTCACTGGTTCTATGAATTACCTCCCTTGAGTTTGCCTTTTTGGAAAATCTTTTGTTTTGAATAAAAATGCTGCTTGTTCTTAAGTTTTCATTCAACCTGAAAGCATTAGTTTATTTAAAATTTTAATATTTACCATTTTTCACGCGTTACAATTGACCTTATCGGAATCAAATCAAAAACGAATGCAAAAAATGTAAGTACATTTATTTATTATTATTTAAAAATACTTTTTGCATCGACACCCCCCACCGTGTTTTTACTCGCGATGAATTCAGCTGATAATATTTAATGTAAATTTTAAATTAACTTACAAAATAATATGAAGCCATTCTGATAATTTTTAATTATTCGAATAATAATAAAAAAAAAAATTAGATTCTTTCGAGGTGAATTTTTATTTCTCTTCCACATCAAAATTTCTAATATTTTTTAATTTATTTATTGTCAAGAAGAGCTTGCCTTGAATCAGTGTTACTGTTAAGTTACTTTTATCGTTCCTTACTACTGACTCTGGATGCACGCAATAAAAATTAATTTATCAACTAATCACGATATTGTTATCTAAATTGTTTACTATCATAGAAAGAAAATATAGTTATCTGAAAGAAAAATGTTAATTGTTTTATATTCAATTTCGTATTTTTTCTCTTCAATTAAAGTTGATTCTCAACGTTTTGACAGAATGATGACGTATCAGAGATTCGGGATTCTGGCACTGTCGACTGCCAGAAACAAACTCAGCCATTTATTTTTTTGAATGACAAGAAATCTCGTGTTTAAAAACACGAGGAACCACATATTCTTGTCTAACACCACCAAATCGCCTTATTACCAAGCGAAATATTGTCTGAAAAACAAAAAAAGTAATTTCGTATTTTTCCATTTCTTAATTTCCTTGTGTCAATTCATTATAAGTTCGACATTATCAACTGAACGAACAATACAAAACTTGCATCGGTTGAAGGAGGAGAAATCTCAAG
Organism: Acanthosepion lycidas; assembly: GCA_963932145.1. Lineage (NCBI taxonomy): Eukaryota > Metazoa > Mollusca > Cephalopoda > Sepiida > Sepiidae > Acanthosepion > Acanthosepion lycidas. The sequence goes on along the minus strand of OZ010575.1, from coordinate 106,703,284 downwards.
GAAATCATTTGAAAAGACAAACAAATCAGACGATTTTGTTTTTCTCGTTGAATTTTCTGGTCCGAAAGGTAAGTGAAGGAACACTGATAATTTTGATAGAAGAAAAATTCTTTACTTGATTTCTCTCACTATTCGGGAGTCGGGGGCTGTTAGCAAGACAAACAATGGAAAATAAATATTTAGTTGCGATCGTCTAAGAAACTTTATTAAAGAAGATGAGTAATATTGCACTTTTTTTTAGCTAAAAATTTGCATGTTACTATTTCAGTGCTGGATTATTTTAAACACGGAAAATGACGACACAAAAATATATTTTTAGTTTGATGTCATTAAAATATTTGGACCAAATCGATGCTACCCTATTGACCAAATAATTTGGTCATTAGGGCATCATTATTTTTTCAGATTCACACTTCGGACTTTGACAGACAAAGATTAAAAGAGGTACCTCCACTTTTTCATTGAAAACACAGCATAACATGATGAAAAAAAAACCTCCAAGCACCATATGTCACTTAAAAAAGGCCAGAGCCTACACTGGTCAAAAAGTTGTGAATATGGTAAGGATGGTGAGGACAACAGTTTGAATAATGTAAATGGCTACAATACCTACTCAGAAATATAGACAGATCCTGAAGAAAGCTGGACCATACAACACTTGAAATACTGTGAATATGGCAATAAAGATGAGTACAACAATTAACAATATCAATCATGTAAATAGTTACTATACTTCATCTCAGAAATATAGTCATATAATATCTATTATATCTTCATTTCCCTAACAGCAAACCGTTTTGGAATCAATGACACATTGTCGTTGAAATGCCAGTAAAATAATGAATCGGTCTTTGTTTCCCTTATTTTTTGCTTCAGATTACTTTCCTCTCATCAAGGTTTTCAGCAATTTTTAATTTTGTACTTAATTTCCACACTTTACTATTCTTGAATAGAAAAACTTTTTCACACAATATATAATTAAATCAAGTAGACATTAGCACATTGTAGAAATTATTTCATTATTAATTTTTTTTTTTTTTTACTATTTCTTTTCCTAAGAAAAGATCTTCTCTTGTCCTTGGTACCGATGAAAATAATCGTTTGTTTAAACTATCTACTCTCGTGTTTGTAATGTTGCTGATAGGTCCAAGAAAAGCGTATTAGCGAAGGATCTTCCTTGACACTTATGAAATGATTGTTTTTATTGGACAGAGATGCCTGCAACAAATAATCTCTCGCCAGGTGGTGGCGGCTGTGTACTTGATCATGTTGCCAGTAATGTTAGTCCAAGTGTAAAAAATCTTAAAAATGAATAGGTATCTATCACGATCCTTATTTGAATTGTTTCTGAATTGACAATGATTTTAAATGCATACATTTCATGTGCGATGGTGAAACAATGTTGTTTCAATGCAAAATGTTTGATCTTCAGTGGCAGCAGCTGCATTTCTCAAGTAATAATTTAGTCTATCTCTTATAATATAGACTAATTTCATATATTATTCACTGACCTTATTAATATATCATGCTTTTTTTTTTACAGATATTTTGGCTGTACAGTAAACAGTGATTATTATTAAGAATTTTAAAGAAGGAAAAAACATTTCACTTTCTATGAAAACACAAACAAATGTATGCAATGTGTTTCATCTAAAAGTCATGGATCTACATTGTTAAAAACATGACAATGAACTATACCAGCTATGTAATAATATACATTGAAATGTGTGGTTTATCTTTCTACTAAAAACATATTTAGTGTTATGACGAAAAAGTAAAGGTTGGCCATATTCATCTGCTAAACTGTTGTAAATCGGACATAACAGGCCAGATGGAAACAAACATTAAAAAGAAACCTAATTCTTGTGAAGTTTGTGGATTTGCATTTTCCCAGAAGTCACATTTAGTAAGACATATGCGTATACACACTGGAGAGAAACCATATTCTTGTGAAGTTTGTGGATCCACATTTTCACGGCGACCAAATTTGGTAATTCATATGCGTACACACACTGGAGAGAAACCATATCCTTGTGAAGTTTGTGGATTTGCATTTACGCAGAAGCCAGATTTGATCAGACATATGCATACACACACTGGAAATAAACCTTATTCTTGTGAAGTTTGTGGTTCTGCTTTTTCACACAAGTCAAATATGATCAATCATATGCGTACACATACTGGAGAGAAACCATATCCTTGTGAAGTTTGTGGTTTTACATTTTCACAGAAGTCAAATTTGGTCAAGCATATGCGTACTCACACTGGTGAGAAACCTTATTCTTGTGAAGTTTGTGGCTCTACATTTTCATGGAAGTCATGTTTAGTTATACATATGCGTACACACACTGGAGAGAAACCATATTCTTGTGAAATTTGTGAATCTGCATTTTCGCGAAAGTCATATTTAGACTGTCATATGCATACACACACTGGAGAGAAACCATATTCTTGTGAAGTTTGTGGATCGGCATTTTTACAGACATCAGATTTACTCAGACATATGTGTACACACCCTGAAGAGAGACTATACACTTGTGAAGTTTGTGGATCTGCATTTTCAGAGAAGTTGCATTTAACGAGACATATGCATGCACACACTGGAGAAAAACCATTTTCTTGTGAAGGTTGAGGATTTAAATTTTCACAGAAGTCAAATTTGGTCAATCATATGCATACACACATTAGAGAGAAACCGTATTTTTGTGAAGTTTGTGGATCCAAATATTTACAGAAGTCACATTTACTGAGTCATATGTATTCACACACTAGATAGAAACTATATTCTTATGAAGTTTGTTTGCACAGAAATCAGAATTGATCAATCATATGTTTCCACATACTGGAGAGAATCCATCTTTTTGTGAACATTTTGGATCTGCATTTTCAGTCAAGAAAGAGTGAATAAAATTACAAATTTTTTCTGAAAAAAACAAACAAACTTACTTTTCAAAATAAGTGAAGTTTTGATGTTTGACTGTCTCCTGGGCAATAAAAAGTATTCTCCACTTATCCTACTCCCTCTTTCTTTTTGATCTTTAATGTAACTTTTCAAATTCAGTTGAATTGTTTCTGACCAGAGAAAAAATGAGTATCTCTACCTTTCACTTTCCCTAAGTTAAATACTTTTGTTTTACAGACATTAGAATAAATTGACTTTCATTCATTCCAAACAACACATTTAGCTATGGTGAAATTTCTTAGAATGACTGCAGCAGTTATGTGATGTTCACATTGCTCATGCTTCAGACAAGATCCTGTTTTATTTCCCTGAGTGAACAATGCGAGGAAAAGTTATAAGTATGCCACCAAAAAAAAAAGTTTAAACACATTGCCAGTCAGCAGAATATTCAAGCTAATAGATTAAACTTAATATTTTCAATAAGCAAAATGCTTTGCTGTATTTCAAAACTAATTTAAATTGACTGGGAGGTGTTTTCATTTTGAAATTGCTTAAATTTTATTTTAGCACAATTTTAAACAATATTCTAAAAATAAAATATACTTTTCTCCATCTTTATTTGAGGAATATTAGTTGATTTAATGTTTAAACAAATAGTACTTTGTTTAAAATAATGCAAAAATTTTTTAAAACAGGGATTGCTGTTTTTTTAAAGAATTGATCACTTGTATGGCAGATGGAAGTTTATCTAATATTTTGCTGTGGTTGATATACCTGTAAAAATATTTCAGGAATATAACATGTGTGCCTTCGTTATGTAAATTTTAAGTACTCTGTAATTGTAAAAATTTATGAAAATATTCTCTGTACTCTCATACCTTATTGAATTTTAGATTCTTTCTGGGTTTAAATTTACTCTAGTATTATAGTATCTTATTTGCCAGTGATGTCATGTATGAACATCCATATCTACAAAAATTGGTGTTTGATGATTTGTACTAAGCTTTTATATTCATGATTAAGAAATATAGCTTTAATTTAATAACAGCATCAACTAATTGGGAGAAAGCAATTCAGAAATTTAAGAGACTCAAAACTTTATATATTATTCTAAAAATGAAAACATTTCTTGTAAAAATTCATCATTCATTGAAAAATGTTTCTTTCTTAATACTGTTGATAATATATAATCATAAAAAATTTTTTCTTAACAACAGTGTCTGCAGTATATCTTATAAATGCAATTAAAAGCATTTCTGATTAAATAATGTCTGAATTTTGTTGCACTTTTTATTTTACAATTCACAGTAGATTTTTGCTAACTGGTGTTTCTGTTTTACAAAAAAAATTGATTTAAATTTTCCAAGTTCTTTTAATGAATATAATCATTATATAATCATTATATAATCATTAATTGGTACAAAATTGAATTTCTAAAAAAATTTCATAAAATTAAGTAAGTGGTGGGTAGCATCTAAAGAAATATATTTACCTCAATTTCATTCATTTGTGAATAAGTCCTGAAAGTTTCATTAAAATCTGACAATTATTTGATTTTTGTAAGAATTTCCAAATCAATGTTTTTCCCTGCAAAAAAAAAAAAATGCTAACATTTCCCATACTAATCTTTGGTCACTCCACAGACGCAAGAAAAACAAAAGTTCTAACCAAAATTTCAATGTTTACCTTTTTTGAAAGATAAAAAAATATTCAAAAAAACAATGTATATAAACTGCGTCTAGAGATTATATGCAAGTTATGAATTGGTATAAAGAGTTGCGTCTTTAATGTTAAAAGTCCTATTATGATGTTGTTTAGATTCTACTCAATATTATTAACTTAGATATATAGTGATAGAGAAAACTATTGTTTTTGGTTGGAAAAAATTTTACTAACAAAACAGACTAATTTGACTGTCAGTAGTTTATTTGCAACTATTTATTTTGATACTTTTACATTATTATACCTTGTAAAACTAATGTAAAAAAATAATATGAAAAGATTTTAGAACAAATTCATCAATTTCTTAAAAGAAAAACATAAAAAAAACATTTTATTTTAAAAATAAAAGATATATTAACAAAAAATAATAAGAACCTCCTAAAATTTATTGCACAAATGCTCCTTTCTTTTCAATAACTCTTAGCAGCCTTTTGTCAACATCTGATGTTAGATTTGCAATTTTAGTGGCTGGTAAGTTGTTTGCAGCAACTTTAACTGCCTCCCAGAGGTCACACTTGCTGTTGAATTGCCTTCCATTAGAATAAATATCTCTCTTGAGAATGCTCCACAGGTTCTCAATGGGATTCAAGTCACAGCTATTTGAAGGCCAGTCCATAAGAGAATCTTCAACAAATCCCTTTTCTTTCAACCAGGATTTAGTAAACTTTGATGCATGACTTGGTGCATTGTCTTGCATAAAGATCATAGATCTATGCTTGGCTAAAGACTGGTTATCAAGCCATTCAAAGAAATATTGCTCTAGTAACTTTTGGAATTCATTTTAACCCGATCTTTCAGTTTAAATGGACCCACGAGCTCATTACCAATAATCCCATCCCATATGATCCCACCACCATCTTGTTGGCGTTTAAAAAATTGTCTTGAGTCAAGTCATCGAGGGTGATCCTTGATTTGTCTGTATAAAGCACTTTACTGAAATCAGTTTTCATGTGTTTTTTTGCCCATTGCAATCTTCTTTCCTTATGTGTTTTTGTTAAAATGGGTTTATTTGAT
>OZ010575.1:106555146-106692646 GCA_963932145.1 Acanthosepion lycidas | reverse complement strand
ATTGGAAAACAAACACAAATTTTTAACAGCCATAGCAATTAATTGCAAGTCTCTACCTGTTTCTCAACATGCCTCACACACTACTGATATATTCTTCAGAACAGGCTACATTCTGACACACAATAAATTTCCAAAACTCTCTGGTCACAAAGTACTTCCAACAAATATATTTTAGTTGTCATGTTAATAACATTTTTCAGCTTCGGAAGGACAAACTTGAAAATTAAGGACATATTCACATTCAAAACATTTGATTTGTTAAGCAGTGTTAGCATAATTTCTGAATATAAGTAGAGATGGCACGTCCTTTTTAAGCTAAAAGAAAATTAAGGGGTAATTGCAAAGTAAATCCCTGTTATGTTTTTAGATAGAGGCATTTAAAATTTGAAATGTCTTGCCAATGTTAGTGCAGTTGATGGATATATTTTTCTTTCTATCTCCGATTGCCTTGGTGATAGTAAAGACCCTAGTATTGGGAATAACAAATTTATTTTCAAATTTAGCATGTAGAATGTTAGAGGTGAGGATTATGAATTTTGTCCTGTTGATGTTAGATATGCTATCGACGGAAATGGTGTGGGTAGTGAAGAAGTCTGGTTTTAAATGTATTTTTCCTCTTCACTTATGTATTTAGGGATTTTAATTCTAAGGTCTTTGAGGTAGAATCCTATGACAAGTCCTGATTTTATTCTTTGACTATCATGGGAATAAAAATTAAATTGTTTTTCTTGTTGGATTTGTGGTAAACTCTGATTAATAAATAGTGTGTTATATTAAGACTTTTAAGAAATATTATTTTAGAATCGGTAATGTCTTAGACCTTTTCAATTTCTAGTGGGTTCATTTTAATTTAGTGGGTGTTTCTTTACATGCTACAACAGTAGTGATTAGTCTTCCGCTGCCTTCTTTCATCCAGAAATTTAAGTTCAAGGAATATTTTTTAGATTTCCTAAAATATTTTTAAACATTACATCGTCAACTCAATTCAATGCAAGTTTAAAAAAAAAAAAAATCATGTGGAATTGCAAAAATTATTTTCATTAAAAGATGAAAATGAATGTACTTACATTTTTGCTCACAAAATACTTCAACAAAGTTTTTAATAAATTATTCTGTATACAATTCATTCATTAATAAATATGAAACATCTGGTCTTCTTTTTCTTTTTATTTAATCATTTCACCCCAGACAAGGTGATAATGCTACTAAGATGCAGGGAGTGAAAGATTGGTTGTTTTTGTATCGTGGCATATCAACACCTCTATGGGACAAATATGACACATCTGGTCTTCTTTTTCTTTTTATTTAATCATTTCACCCCAAACAAGGTGATAATGCTACTAGGATACATGGAGTGAAAGATTGGATGATTGGTTTTGTTTAGCGGCATATCAATCTCTATCAGTTATTTAATGCCAAAATCTAAAAATTTTGTTCACAATCTTATTTGTATTTTTTTTCAGTTAATAATAGTTTTAGTGATACAAGTCTTACTAATTAACTGAAGGTAGGAGGAAGATGTGGATTCTTATTTTTGTTAAAGGTACTTATGCTTAAGTAAATATAATGAACTCAATTGGAACTTGGTTCTCCAATTAACAATTCCAAGCCATTATTCATTACTGCATGCTTACAGCTCCTTGTATTATTCTCAAGTTATGACTCATCTAGGGAAGCCATGTCACATTGGTGAAAAAGTGACTGATTTCAAGCAGTCAAGTTTGGATCGATTACAGACTCTTCTTTGGTTTTTCTGCTCTGTATTTAAAGATTCTTGATAAAATACAAAGAAGAATCTCCAAGGTTATTGGCATCTTGGTTTCAGTCACTTTCCCAACAATATAACCTAGATTCCCTGGGACATTTCTCTAAATATTTTTATAGTAATTGTTCAGATGAACTCTACTCTATTGACCCTAGACTTTATGAATTTAAGCACAGTACTAGATTGGCTGCAAGGTCTCATCATTTGACAGTTGAAATGGCTAGATGCAACAGTAAGTTCTATGCTAACATTTTCTTCTTATGCATTTCTCACTTGTGGAACCCTCTTCAGGCTTTCCAGTTAACTTAATGATGGAAGGTAAAAATGGTTCTCTCAGATGATTAAAAGACAGTTTCATTTTGGAGTTGTTAAAATTGACAAGTTACTATTTGTCCCATTTAACAACAGATTGGAGATCATTTCTTGAGATACTGAACCAATCAGACTTGCTATTAAGACAAGAGTAAACAGGTCTTTTTTTATCCACCTTTCTCTCCTCTACAAATGTGATATGTGGATCTGGTACAACAGGCACATCAAACAATTGGAAAAGTTGTATATTTGCACCCTTTGTTCTAAACTTGGGATCAAGTTACATGATTGCATAGCCAACCTTGAAACTGTGTAGATTTGAATAGTATCAAATAAACTCTGAAATGCACTATACTTATTTCAATGGTGAAGATGATGAAACAAAGTGGAAAATTATATTAACAACACATTTTGCTAGAGAAGCACATGCCCTCTTTGGCTTCCTCAGATTAAAATGAAAGAAAGAAAATGTTATTCGTCCTGACATCTTGGTTTATTTCCCTTTCCCACCACTGGGACATAGCCTCTCTGTACCTTTTCTATATATATTTTCATGTTAATTGTTCTGATGAACTTTCCTCTTTAATACCTAGAATTTAAGCACAGTACTAGATTGGCTGCAAGGTCTCATCCTTTTACAGTTGAAATGGCTAGATGCAACTGTAAGTTCTCTGCTAACATTTTCTTCTCGTGCATTTCTTGCTTGGATAACTCTTCCAGCTTCATTCTTTCCAGTTAACTTGATAATGGAAGGTAAAAAGGGTTCTCTCAGTTGATTAAAAGAGAGTAGTTTCATTTTCAAGGTGTTAAAATTAACAAGCTACTATTTGTCCCATTTAACAACAGATTGGAGATCATTTTTTGAGATACTGAACCAATCAGACTTACTATTAAGACAAGAATAAACGGATCTTTTTTTATCTATCTTTCTCTCTTCTGCAAATGCAAAATTTGGATCTGGTACAACAGGCACATCAAACAATTGGAAAAGTTCTATAGTCACGTCTTTTACTCTAAACTTGGGATAAGTTGCAGGATGGCATGGCCGATCTTGAAATTATGGACTCTGCGGATTCAACCAGTATCAAACTGTGAAATGCACTATATTTATTTCAGTGATAAACATGATGAAACAGAAATGGAAAATAATATTAACAATATTTTGCCAGAGAAGCTTATGCTCTCTTTGGCTTCCTCAGGTTAAAATGAAAGAAATATGAATCACTGAAAATGACAGATCATCTTTGTTGTTTTTAATTGAATAATTTAATTACAAAAAGAATATTTTACACTTAATCACAATTAATTAACTGTATTTTTGTGAGAATTATGACAGAACTAAGTTTTTACATAGACAACACAATAGTTTTTTTTTAATTGAATCAATAAATTTAAAACAAAAACAGTTCAATTAAGAAACTATTTTTTGAGAATTATGACAGAAAAATTTATTTTTATAAACTGACCAAATAGAACTTGAAAAATTAAATACAAAATATCAATACAAAAACAGTTCAATTAAGAAACAGTATTTTTTGAGAATTTTTCAAAGATTTTAAATACATTCAATAAAAAAACAGTATTTACACTTAATCACATTTCAGTTAAGAAATGTTTTTTTGAGAATTATTAAAGAACAAATCTTTTTTCAATTGATTCAATCAATTTAAAACAAAATTAGTATTCACCCTTAATCTCAGTAGAGTTGAGTCTACAACATGTGAACAAAACATTGCACAAATCAAAATAAGAAAATAGTGATTCTTCAGTGTAATTAGACACAAAATAATAAGGGAATTGAATCCTCATCAACTTGACATATTCTACAAACTGTTGCTAAGATCTTTTAGTCTAAAATAATCATTTACATCAACTGGGATTTTAATCGATGAGAAAATTAATCCACTCAATCAATATGAAACATTTAACATAGGTACCTCCACTAATTTAAAAAAAAAATTAACAGAATGTGATGAAACAATGGCCCAAACATAATAAAAACAAATTTTGACCAAAGCATCTTTTGATTATTAAATTATATTTGTATAGTTAGTGGCCATTGTTAAATGTAAATAAATCACAAAAGTATCCACAAAACAGAATTGACAAAGTTTGCAATAAACAATAACAAGAAAGAAAGAACAGGGGAAAAAATTGTACAAAGCAAGCAAACAATATATGCCAGGCATATTAACAGTAATAAGGCAAAAAGTTCACAAATTAAGAATTGGGTTTGACACATGAGAAAATTTGTATAAGCAAACATAGCTTTTTGACTTCTAGACAAGCCAAACTGGGATTGAGTCAAATGAGGCCAAGGATTGGCCTATTTTATTGGCTAGGAAAAAATCCTAGAATATGTGCATCTGCTTATAAATTGTGGAGGGGAAAGTATTTTGCGATCATTCCAATACAGATTGGAAACAAACATCCACCTCAATTTAAACTAAGGAAGAGGGAATAGGATACATGGAGAATTCATTTTTATTGTGCAGGAAGCAAATTAACCTACTTATTAAAACTATATATTCTTCTTTTTTTTTTTTTTTTAGAAAAAAGATAGTGTCATTAAAAAAACAATTTGACTGACAAGGCAGATCCACAAACTTCACTAGAATATGGTTTTTATCCAGTGATTATGCATATGTTTCACTAAATCTGACTTATCTGAAAATTCAGATCCACAAACTTCACAAGAATGTTTTTTTCCAGTGTGTTTATGCATATGATTAACCAAATATATCTTCCGTGAAAATGTAGATCCACAAACTTCACAAGCATAAGGTTTCTTTCCAGTGTGTGTATGCATATGTTTCACTAAATACGACTTGTCTGAAAATGCAGATCCACAAACTTCACAAGAATATGGTTTCTCTCCAGTGTGTATACGCATATGTTTGACCAAACCTGGCTTCCGTGAAAATGCAGATGCACAAAATTCACAAGAGTAAGGTTTCTCTCCAGTATGTGTACGCATATGCCTAACTAAATCTAATTTCTGTAAAAATGTAGATTCACAAACTTCACAAGAATATGGTTTTTCTCCAGTGTGTGTATGCATATGTCTTATTAAATTTGATTTGTCTGAAAATGCAGATGCACAAACTTCACAAGAATATGGTTTTTCTCCAGTGTGTGTATGCATATGTCTCACTAAATTTGACTTGTATGAAAATGAAGATTCACAAACTTCACAAGAATATGGTTTCTCTCCAGTGTGTGTACGTATATGCCTTGCTAAATCTGACTTCTCTGAAAATGCAAATCCACACACATCACAAGAGTAAGGTTTCTCTCCAGTGTGTGTACGCATATGTCTAACTAAATGCAACTTGACTGTAAATGCAGATTCACAAACTTCACAAGAATATGGTTTCTCTCCAGTGTGTGTATGCATATGATTGGCCAACAGTAGCTTCTGTGAAAATGTAGATCCACAAACTTCACAAGAATATGGTTTCTTTGCAATATGTGTTTCCATCTGGCCAATTTATCCAACTTAGTAACATCCAAAACACCTGTGAAGAAAAAAAAGCATAAATGATACATTAATATGGGCAGTGAATAATACATGAAAGCAGGGCTATATTATGAGAGATACATGTAATTATTATTTCAATAATGCAGCAGCAATTGGCCACCGCCAGTGAAGTTCAAATATTTTGCAGTGAAACAAAATTACTTCACCATCACATCATATAACATGTATGCAATTGAAATCAGAACATTGTCAATTCAGAAACAATTGAAATACGATCTTCAAAAATATCTGTTAATTTTTAATTTTTTTAGACATCACCATGGACTAAAGTCACTGGCAACATGATGAAGTCCACAGCCAGCACCACCTGCTGCGAGATTATCTTCTGAAGGTAGCTCTGCCCAATAAAAACAAAGCATCATTTTCATCAGAGCCTCAGAGAAGAGAAGATCCTTTGCTAAATCCCCCTACATGGGACAGTCAACAATGGCACAACCTCAAGAGATGAAAGCCACTGAAGTATTTATTAAACAAATAGTTAACAATTGAAATATAAAACATGTAGTAGAAATGAAATAATTTTCATAATTGTCTATTTGAATTAATTATATATTACATGAAAAATGTTTATTTCAACAAGGGGAATTATAAATAAGTGTATGAAAAATTTGGTGAGAAGATTTATTTCAACCTCAAAATGTTTAATGAATTTACATATATTGAGACAAAAATAGAAGCAAAAACAATAAAAATATTTACAGTGTAAAATGTCAAATACCATCTCTGATAGTTCATCTAACCAATAAAAAAAAAAAAAATTTTCTACAGTGCCAAGAAGAGAAGCTGTTTTGTTAAGAGCACCTTCTATTTATTAAATGAATAGTTAACAATTAAAAAAGTTCACAGGAATAATGAAATAATTTCCATATGTAATGTGCAATTTTCCACTTGATTTAATTACATATTACATGAAAAAAATGTTTTTATTTAAGAATAGTAAAGTGTGGAAATTAAGAAGAACGTGAAAAATTGATGAAAACATTTGATAGTATTACAGAAATGAGAGAAATGTAATCTAAAGTGAAAAACAACACAAATGAAGATTGATTGGCTTTACTGTCATTTCAACCACTATGGATCAGTGATGTCAAAATGGTTGGTTGGTAGGTTAATGAAGAAAGTATTGATGGTATTGAACTTAGAACCCTTTTGGTTAAGTGACTTTTTAAATTACTCAAACACTTTTTACCACAGGGAAAGTAACTGATACTGAGATATCCAAAAAAAGCATGGCATGTGGAACACTAAAAAATGATTACACATGATTTAAAAAAATGCCTTAAAATTAATAAAAAAAAGTTTTAACATCAAAACCTATCATTAGGATGAAAGATCAAAGGATTTTTTGGACTATTTGTATTGAAATTAAATCATGTTTTATGTTTAAGATTTTGTTTTTTATATAGGGTGGGATTATAAATTAGTGTAGGAAATTTGAGTTTCTTTTTGCAGTGAAAAGTTTTGAGTGAAGAATGAAATTTTACATTTCTTTTCAATTTTGAAAAGATTTTAATACTTTTTATTAAGTTTTAAATCTCTTAAAATTCCATATCAATGTGTATGGGTCAGGTGATACTGTTATTAAGTAAGAACTGTATTTACTAATCATAAATCGAAAAACTTACAATTCAGTGAACACAGTATTTTAAGTTAATTTTAGAGGGACAAATTTTCCATGTCAATTTTGTTGTTTTCTTCCATTTTCATATGGATTTCTATTTTTGCTTCATTATAATACGTAATGAGAAAGTGTATCAATATATGTTATTAAAATAAGAAAAATTGAAAATGAAAAATTTTACTCACTGGAATATCCACCTATTGGCTAAGTTGCTCCAGCTTGATTTGTAAAATTTGGCTTTCTGAAATGACAAAACGTACATCACCATATGACATGAAAACTAAAGGGTATTACAAAAACATAAAATTTTGCACCCCCCCCCCACTGACCACCACTTTTCTCTTCTAATTAAATCAAGCCAACTTCCTAAAACTTGGTTCCTAAGTACTGTAAACTGTAGGGAGACAGTAGGTAAGTAGATGTATTAAAATATTATCAACTTTATCCTTCGATGTCTGATGGACAGAGTGATGAAAGGCAAATATAGTAACAAATTAAAATGGCAGTTGAAATCTGATTATCAAAAAAAAAAGAAAAAAAAATTCATTTCTGTTTCAAGTAAGCAATTTCTGTGTATTTTTCTAGGTACTTCCACTAATTCTCAATAAGGTTCAAATTAATTTTTATAAATAAAAAAGCTTTCTAGGAGATTTTGTTGCAGCTTTAATTGAAAACTAAAAGATTCAAATGATTAAAAATAGGGATCTCCACTAATTTGCTAAAAAAAGAATATACCATGATTAAAAACGTCCCCACAATTGATAAAACGATTTTTTATCGCCTAAATGTTTGTTATTAAGAGGAAAAAAAAAATCAAAGTATTTTGATTATTTTTTAATATGTTTAATCCTTCCTAGCACATCTGAAATTTTAGTTAAAAATCTTGTTTTCTTTTGAATCAGCAAAATTGCCATAAAATTGATATCCACCATTGTTTTTAGAAATTTGGAAACTTAAATGCACTGTTTAAAAATCTTGTAAAAATCAATTATAACTTTTTCAAAAGTTATTTGAGGAAAATTAGAAAGATTAAAATTTACTTAATGTAAATGGAAACAAACATTACGTTTTTTACAGAAAAAAATTAAGTGAAAATAAGAGAAGCAAGACTTAACCATGGTGACTTGTTTTGGGGATGTGGACTGATTGCTACATCAATTATTGACAGCTAATGTTATTGGATGGAAGGGCAGAAGTGACAATATTTTTTAAAATTTTAAGTGAATGAACTTACTTAACTACACAGTAATTTTTAAAATTGAAATACTTTCAGCAATCAAATATTTTATTGATTTTTTTTAGGTACTTTAGCTTTATGTTTCAAAAGGATTTCCAGAAAAATCAAATTTAAAATACTAACAATAACATAGATTTTTAATTTCATAACTGAGAGCGAGATAAAATCTCTTATGAAATTTTATGGTATTATTAACTTTTTTTATTTATCATATTATCTCAGTTATGAAAAAATTTCATGAATGAGATAATATAAAAATCGATGATTAAAAATAATACGATAATATTTCACAAATAAGAATAATTATAAGTACCTCTCTCATTTTTATGAAATGTTATTTTTTTAATGTGTTAATTTTTAATTTTCCTTACTTTTGATAACATTTATTATGTTTCCGACTCTAGAATTGAAACTAAAAAAGAAAATAATTAATAATTGCAGTATGGCTCTCAGTGAAAAACAAATTAATTATATTTAAAAAAAAATTAAAACAAAATAGTTATTAAAACAGGATGTAAAAAAATAAAACTTTTGAAAATCCAACAATGGTGGTCAGTCAGAGAATTCAACATGTTTACAGTATGAAAAGTAATTAACATTTTCTGAGGTCATATTATTGTTGACAAGAGAAAGAACTCTTAAAACGTGACATTAATGTCACTATCTATCATCCATATATTTAGAAAAAATGTTTTTATACAGTGTGAAAAACCGTGTAAAATTCTTTTTAAAATACCTGTGTGTTGCAGATTGTATGAAGATTTCAAATTTATGATCTGTAAAAATAAATCTATTTAATAACAGCATTTCTTAAAGGACATGTATTCAAAATTAATTTTAAAATATTTATCACATTTTGTATTTAAAATTGAAAAAAAAAACAATTCTTGTAAAAATTCATTTTTCATCATATAATACTGTTCTTAATATATATTATTCATAAAAGCCATTAAAAACTTAGCTAATTAAATATCTTAGTTTTACCAGGTTTTGTATTTTACAATTCAGAGCTGAATTTTGGGTAGTTGTGTATTTTGATATTGCAAAAACATTGATGATTTATATTTTTCAAAGTTTTCTGCTTTTAACTAATAAAAAATCATTGAATTTTTTGAGTTTTCCTAAAATTAGGTAATATTTTCATGTCATTTTCGGCTTTTAAAATAATCCAGCATTGAAATAGTTACATGGAAATTTTAACTGGAGAAAAAAAAAAAAAAAAATGCAATATACTCTTCTTTAATACAGTTTCTGAGATGATCGCAACTGAATTTTTATTTGTATTTTTTGTTTTGCTAACAGCCTCTGATCCCCAAACAGAAATGAGAGAAATCAGTGGAAGTTTTTAATTGATAAAAAAGAAAGAAAAATGTAATGTGACACATCTGGTCTTCTTTTTCGTTTTATTTAATCATTTCACCCCAAGCAAGGTGATAATGCTACTAGGATGCAGGTAGTGAAAGATTGGTTGGTTGCTTTTGTTTAATGGCATATCAACACCTCTATGGGACAAATATGACACATCTGGTCTTCTTTTTCGTTTTATTTAATCATTTCACCCCAGACAAGGTGATAATGTTACTAGGATACATGGAGTGAAAGATTGGTTGGTTGTTTTTGTTTAGCGGCGTATCAACACCTCTATGGGACAACTATAACACATCTGGTCTTCTTTTTCTTTTTATTTAATCATTTCACCCCAAACAAGGTGATAATGCTACTCGGATGCAGGGAATGAAAGATTGGTTGGTTGGCTTGTTGTGTTTAGTGGTATATCAATCTTTATTGGTTATTTACTGCCAAAATATCTTGTATGCAGTCTTTTTTTTTTTTTCAGATAATAACAGCTTTAAGACTAAACTTGGGATCAAACCACCGGATCACTTGACTGAACTTGAAGTTGAGGACTGTGTGGATTTGACCAGTATCAAATTAACTCTGAAATGCTCTACACCATCAATTATGAAGATGATGAGACAAAGTGTAAAATTATATTAACAACATGTTTCACCAGAGAAGCGTATGCTCTCTGACTTCTTCAGATTAAAATGAAAGAAAGATAAAACAGGGTGTGAGAAAAATGCCTGCGGATATGGGTATCACAAATAAAATTAATTATCAGAACTTATCACCTCTAAATGTTCACAGATAGAGAATATCTTCCCACATGTAGGTTTGTTTTATCTATATTAGTGTTAGAACTATTTGCTATTCTAGGATTTTTTTGTTTATATATATATATATATATATATATCTCCAAATGTAAAAGAATGAAAGGAATATAAATACAAAGATTCATAAAATTAATTTAAAAAAGGGCTCAACCAAGAGAACCGAGAAATGACAACAGATTAACTCTGTTCCGACAAATGAGAGTTCAGTCCCTGGACCAAGTAGTGTGTGTTCTTGGTATCAGTAGAAATGAGCAAACAGTAATTGAACAGTTATTTAAAAATAAGAACCAGACAGTGGAACAAGAACAACATGGGTGGGGGCCTCTGTGTTGACATAACTATATGTAATACAATATCAGAAAAATATTTTCATTAGTTTTATGATGGCTCAAGTTTTCTTGGTTCAGCTTCATTTTTTATTTGTTTCATAAGCATTTTCACTGAAATCATTCACAAAAAAGTTGTATCAATGTAAGTTTTTAATTGATAAAAAAAAATAAATATATAAACTGACACATCTGGTCTTCTTTTTCTTAAATCATTTCACCCCAAAAGAAGATGATAATGCTACTAGGATGCAGGTAGTGAAAGATTGGTTGGTTGTTTTTGTTTAGTGGCATATCAACACCTCTATGGGACAAATATGACACATCAGGTCTTCTTTTTCTTTTTATTTAATCATTTCACCCCAAACAAGGTGATAATGCTACTAGGATGCAGGGAGTGAGAGATTGGTTGGTTGCTTTTGTTTAACGGCATATCAACACCTCTATGGGACAAATATGACACATCTGGTCTTCTTTTAATTTAATCATTTCGTCCCCAAAAGAAGATGTTAATGCTACTAGGATGCAGGGAGTAAAAGATTGGCTGGTTTTGTTTAGTGGCATATCAATCTTTATTGGTTATTTACTGCCAAAATATCTTGTATGTAGTCTTTTTTTTTTCAGATAATAATAGCTTTAGTAATACAAGTTTTAATAATTAACCAACAGCTGCCTCAAAATGCAAAGGGAATTATAAAAATGAGCTAAAAGTGAATGTATTTTCATTTCAAAAAGATGAGGATTTATCAAACGCATATGTGCTATCAAATGGGGAAATTTTACACCAAACAAAAATAGTACAGTGAATAATTTCCTATTTGTAAAAAACATTAAAACTTAATGATTAAATTAATTTCATGACTTTATAATTCACAATACATTGAAACAAAATAATGAGGTGGACTCCATTATAAATAGAGTTGAATTCTGTGGATGAAAAACTCATCTTTTTTTGATAAAATTTTCGCAAAAAAACAAAAAAAAAAAAACAAAGTACTTAATGGAAACTTTTATGATAATTTCTAAAAAAAACATTTAAAAACAATTGTTTGAATTTTTTTTATTAGTAAAAATATATTTCCATGAAAAATATGCATGCGTAAACTTAAAATTTGGTTAAGTTTACAAATGATTACACCTCTGTGTTTAGTATTTCTAAATAAATGGTTTTGAATTTTGTTACTGTATTTTAGAATACCTACAAAACTCATTATTTTTTTTAAATTTAATGAAATTATCCATAAAAATATGGACAGCATTTTTTAAATGAAATTTTTCCCCATCTGGAACTTTCCCTCATGTTATTGTAGTTTTCATTACTATATTAGATTTTGACAAGAGTTTTAAAATAGAGTGTAATTGCCCTTTTAATTCATTTTTTAGGTATGTAAACTGCATTTTTGACATGAACCCATATGGCAAGAAACATCAGCAATCCATAAGAAAACTGGTACCATGATTATTAAAGTGAGTCTTAAGAAACCAATTCTTCATGTAGGTGCAATCCATAGAATTTTACCAAACTATCCCTCACATTTAAGTTCCCTAACTGCCACTAGAATCACCACAGTCCTAAAAAATTCAACTAGAGAATTCTGCCCATAAAAGAACTTTAGATCAAAGTATTGCTGATTACTTAGAAGACAAACAGCAGAGGAAATTCCTCAGCATTAAGGATATAGAGGAAAAATTAAATTTTTGCATTAGAAATTACTGAAATATAAAGTGATATAGCAAGAAACTCTTCTTCTTATCATCATCAAGTCTCCATATCCAAAAATCACTCAATCTGTTATAATTGAACCTGATTTTGCAGTACATGTGTTCTGTGGTGATTGGGAAATTAATACTATCGGGGAGTATGAGACTCCTGATCATTTAAATGATACAAATACTTTGAAAATTATTATGGAAAACATAAAAAAGACTGACATAGAAGACTGTCACACCAAACCTCAAAGTGTGATTGCTGTATTATATTTGGTAATGTCCTTTTTGTTAATAGTGCAAAATGAGTCATTTTAATATTTGTACACAATTAAATTTATATCTGAGCAGCTAAAAGTAAGTTTGATTATTCAGCAGAAATGGTTATTTTTCTTCATTGTTATATAACTGCTCCCCTAGAGGTTATAGGCTGTCAAGAGACACAAAAATATAATTTCACTTAGTTATTCAGCCATCAGTAGACTAACATTATCAACCTATATGAATCCTATAGTTGAGCAAAATAATTTTCTGATGCATATTAAAAATAAGTTTAAGCTACTAGAGGAAAAAGACACTACAGTATCTTTACTTGTAGATGAAATTCACCTAAAACTTTATTCGGATTATAAAGGTGGTAATGTCGTTGAGTTAGCTGACAACAGCAATGTGTTTGCAACAAGTGCTTTTATTTTTCTGCTCAGCAGTGTATTCTCACGATACAAGAATGTTGTGCATAAAATATTGTACAGAAGAATTTAAAACGATGCATGTATTATCTGGTATATTTCAAATAGATTATGTCAAGGATAGATTTGGTCAATACCAGTAACTTGGTGGAGATCAATGTAATATCTCTATACGTCAAATGTTTGACTGTGATCAACTTAGAAAATAAAGAAGTTCATTAAACACAAAAGTATCATGTAATTAAAAAAAAAAAAAAGAAAAAGAGGAAAATATAAAAAATAAAATTATTCATTCTACTAAATCTCATAAAATTGTATGTAACACAAGAAAGCTGAGAATTTATTTGATATAGTTAAATGTGTAATAATTAGTCTAGGCTTTAGAGTAATGTCAGTTATAATAGATAATAATGTAATAAATAAGAAAGCTATATCTTTCATTCATAGTTCTGTAAAACTTTCAATTGTATATCCACATCCAGTTATGATATCTAAACCTCTTTTCTTCATATTTGATTCAGTTCATTGCCTGAAGTAATGTAACAACTGGCTAAGGCATGTTATTCTCAAAATTTTGTCCTAATGAAAACCAAGATTTAGACAATATGCAAAGTGCCCCATTTTGCATGTTACTTCATGTTATGGAATATTCAGTTTTGAAATATTGCTATAAATTGAGCTCAAAGACTCTTTCTCCCACTAGTTTTGAAAGGTAAAATGTTTCATTAGTTTTGCATATTTTTAACCAGTTCACTATTTAGGGATTGCCAACCTTAGAGAAAGTTTGCCTAACTATGAAGAATACATAAACATATTTTATACTTGGTGGACAATACTGAATGTAAAAAACATTTGGTGGTTTAACAACAAATATGCTAATCCACTTAAAGTAAATGATGACAATTATATATTTCTCAATGTAGTCTGTAACTGGTTAGAATCTTGGAATAGCATTCCTGTGAATAATGCATCATACTACTCATGCAATTCTATAATTGATCAAATATTGTACAGAAGAATTTAAAACGATCTATGTATTACCTGGTAAATTTCAAATAGATTATGTCAAGGATAGATTTGGTCAATACCAGTAACTTGGTGGAGATCAATGTGTTATCTCTATACGTCAAATGTTTGACTGTGATCACCTTAGAAAATAAAGAAGTTTATTGAACACAAAAGTATCATGTAATTTAAAAAAAGGAAAATATAAAAAATAAAATTATTCATTCTACTGAATGTCATAAAATTGTATGTAACACAAGATATTTTGAAACTATTAATTATATAAAGTTAAATAAAATGTATTTTTATGCATAAATACCAAAGTCTTGATTATTTCACTGCTGATGTTTTGTATATTTTTTGCATATTTTTAAAAGTTATGATTATAGGATACATTTTTTTTTTTATTTTGACCTAAACCCATAGTCTATCGTGCATAAATAAACAACATTTATTTTCATTCTATTAGGGTTTAAGTAAATAGTAAACATTACTTTTACAAAATCTATAAGTTTACTAAATGACTAAAGCAGATCTCATAACATTTCAAATAATTAATGTCATTCATTTAATTTTGTCAGTTGGAGCATACATTCTATTTCAATAAAAAGTGACTATGTTGAAAAACTATTCACAATTATAAAATGTGACAATTTCACATGGTGATGAAATAAACTATAAGAATAATTAAATATTAGTTATAAAATTAAAAGGTTGCTTTCAAACGGTTTTAATTTAACAAAATATAAAACTCTCACTAAAAAGAACAAGCTAAACATAAAACAAACTAAAAAGAAACTATTTTCTATGAAATAGGAGTTAAAAGTAAAAATAAGGAGAGTTTAAAATTTTAAAAGAAAGTTTCAAAATGAGGGCAAATGTCAGTTCAATAGTCCACACTCTACAATATTGGATTTTTAAGAGATTTTTAAATTTATCGTTTCTACTTTTTGTCTTTAATGGTGATTTGATGATGAAAACAAAAATGTCTTTCTGTTAAATGTTTTTAAAATTCCCAAAATATTTATTAATGTAACAAAATTAATTTTTATTTTAATTTACATTATCTGAGATATCTTCAATAATTCACAAAAAAAAAACAAACTAAAAAACAGCATAGCATGATGAAAAAGGCCCCAAACTTAGTAAAAGCAAAGTTTTATCATCAAAATGTTTAAGAGGAAAAACCAAAGTATTTTTAACTATATTTTTTAATACTTTCTAGCATGTGCAAAATTTTGTTTAAAAATCTTTTCTTTTTTTTTTAGTCAGTAGTCACATAATATTTACCAATAGTTTTTTTTAGCACTTTTTTTCAGTTGAAAAACACATTAATTTAGAAATTCTTGCAAAAATCATAATTGTCAGATTTCACTGAACATTCAAAACTTATTCATAAATGAATGAAATTATTTTAGAAATGTTTATTTTTTTTTTTAGAAAGTCACGGTACAAATATATTTTTTTTTTTAACATGTTACCCCCACCCTTACTTAATTTTATGAAAACTCAACTTCTGTGAAATTCTGTGATTATATTAATTGAATGCAGAAGAATTTGAAGAATATAAATCAATTTTTTTAGTAAATTTCAACCTAATATTATCCAAAATTCAGCTCTGAATTGTAAAATACAAAACCCAATAAAACTAAGACATTATTTAATTAAAAACAGCTTTTAATTGCATTTATGAATTATATAAATTATGACCCTATTGTTTGAAGCCAAAATATTTTTCCAATGAAAAATGAATTTTTACAAGAATGTTTTCTTTTTCTTCCAATTTTAAGTGCAAAATGTGATAAATTTGTTAAATATTTTAAAATTAAGTTTGAATCTGTGTTTTTGAAAATGCTGTTATTAAAATATCTATTTTTACAGATCATAAATTTGAAAGCTTATTACAATCTGCAACACGATAGGATTTTTTATTTTTCAATATGCCAAAATAAAAATGTATTAATTAAAATAAAAACATTTTCTCCAAAGCTATGGAGACGATAAAAAATTATTTTCATCAGGTTTAAAGGTAGTTATTATCCTATGCTCATTTTCCAGCGATCTCATGTAGGTACCTAGGTATCTCCATGAGATTGCTAAAAAAAAAAAAAAAAAAAAAAGCGCATATGCCATATATAGTGACTATATAGTCTGATGAAAAAGACGTCAAAAATTCATTTTAAATTTTAAAATGAATTTTTCGAGGCTAAAAAGTCCGTGATGTTTTGACTAATTAAACCGAAATGTAAATTCAAGGAAGGAATTTACTAAATTATCTCAAATGCATTTTTGTGTTGAGTCCGTGGCAGTAACATCAACTTTTTTTTACTTACCTTTTCTCAGGACGAAAAAAAAAAAAAAAAAAAAAAAAACCTTTTCAAAAACAAACAGGATTAAGTTGCTGTTGTTGTTGGACTTGATATTTCTTTTTCAAGCTAAAGGATATTTCATGATCAATAAAACTTCCTATTTTCAAATAAACTGCAATTAAAAAATGACATTAAAATAGAATGCATAGAGATTCTGAAAACAAAGGAAAGTGAGCAATTACGGTAACCGGTGTAAACGAAGAATTTGTTCTTTGGTAAAAAAAATAACCTCGGTTCAGACAATCTACCAGAATAAACTCAATCTGTGTTTTTTTTTTTTGTTTTTTTCTGGTTTTTCATAAAAGGTCATTATTGACAATAAGTGAGAACAACTAAATTAAGAACTTCTTAAAATTCATTATCTTTCCAAGAGATTTGTTTCAAAGGAAATTGGCAAATTGTAGAGAATTAATTAACAAGAATTTGGTAAAAAAAAAGTAACTGTTACTTTTTGCTTCAATATCTGTCTATATTTCTGAGATAAAGTAGGTATTGGAATTATTTACACTATACACGGTTTGGACTGTTGTCCTCATCACGACGTTTCGGCCGTTGTACGATCCAGCTTTCTTCAGGTGATTGGAATTTCGAACTGAACCGTTTATTAATTTAATCCACCAGGATAGATTGTTTTAGAGACCCACGTGCCATACCTCTTCTAAACGCCTCAGTGTGGGTTATCTCCCTTTGACTCAACTCTTCTAGTTTTGTTCACCTCTGCTGTAGCCAGGTATTGAACTTGAAGCGGTAACACAGGCCTGAGTTGTTTAACACGCCCGCTAACAATTTAAAAATAAAACTATGATCGAACTAACTGGACAACAAAAACGAAGAATTCAAATAAAATATGTCAAAATTTATTTTTGACAAATAACAATACAAATCCAAGAAGAAAATGCAAATTGTTTATTTTGATACGAGTTCCGGAGAAAACAGATGAAAAACATGTTGAAAATTGCACTCTATGTAGATAGATAATATTTAGAATAAAACAAAATTAATAAATAAGGGATTAGTTATTTCCCTTGGACCATGATTTTTTGTTTTTCAAATTGTAGAGGGCGTATGGATCTTTTTTGTTAATCTTCCCTCCTTTATCTTCAATTGTTGTAAGAGAGCCATGTTGAATAAAAAAAATAGATTAATTACCGTGTTCTAAAACCATAACAATGTCTCGTTTGTCATTGCTTCTTGTATGAATGTTTTGTTTGTTCTGTCATCGCCAAAAGTTAAGGTAGTGTAGTGATTACTGTACTATGTTGCCACGCCTACATCTTTCTCTCAACTGTGATTGGTCAAATAATAAATACTAAATATCACAGGACAATTTACTGATCGCATTTCACCACACTGGATTTTTCCTACCGTTAACTCACAAACATGCTTTTGTTATAAAATCACTGATTGGTTAATTTTTCATCCAATCAGATATTTTTCGTGTTCTTTTAAAATTTATCCCGCGTTCGTGCTGGGAGCCTACCGATAGTAAATAAATATAAGTTCGGATTCATTCCCAAATTAACCAGTAGAGTTGAAGACAGTTGAAGACAGTAGAACTCAACTACTCACACGCGTCTACACACATTATTCATTCTACTCACTCCACACACACACACAGACACAGAACTTGAATATCATTCACCATCAGTTCTCTGTGAACAAGCCAAGTTGCAACAACTCTGTTAGTTACAAAACACACAACTGTACGATCTTCTGAATACGCATTCTATTTTTACACAGAACTCAGAACATTATATTCAGAAAACTTGCTTATTTAAATATCACCATATTCAACTAACAGATAAAGGGAAACTACTTTTTTCTCTCCTTATTCACACATTACAAAAATTACCTTGTATTTGTTGTTGATTTTAATACATATATTTTATCGTTGAAACACAAATTGGTTTTTCATTGTTTTTCCTTGATTTAAAAAAATGTATAAATGTTAAATACTCTTCAACACGCAGCCACATTAATCTTTTCAACAAAACACCATTTACATTGGTAACCCCAACATTTAAAGAAAGCAGCATTTACAGTAGGACGTTTTTCATTCATTCAATTATAATGTTGTGTGTAAAATAATTTCTATAGGATGCGTGGAAAAATTATATATCCTCCATACAAATTTTAATTTTTTTTCTTCCGTCAAAGAACAAGAAACAAATCTTAGAAAAGACAGAAAAAGGGTAAAAAAACAAACAACTTTCATTATCATTATTTTTTTAAAAGGTTTTTACATAATGGCGTAGATTTTTGAATATTGAAATCTAAGTTTGTTTAATTAGCGTTGAACTCAATTTATGTGTGTGTTTGACTTTAGTTGATGAGTTCAGAGTTATTACTTTTATTAAGTTACTGTTCGCTTAAGAAGTAAATTTACTTAAAATTGTGTGCAAATTTTTCGTTCAATGAAGTTGTCTCCCTTTGATTAATTTTGAGAGATAATATTTACGAAAGATTTAAAGTTAATTCACTTGGAGGAATTAAGTTCAAGCTTCTGCGTAATGAAGTGGTGAGTGAGCGGATATGTCTCAAAGTTTGTTGAATGTCCATAGAAACGTTAAAACTCAAGATGATGTGACGTGGATTCTTGTGTCAAGTCGTTCAGAGTCACGAAACTCATTGGTGAGTGCGAATGATTTTTTTTCTATTTACTTTGGGTGGCTCATAGAAAATAGGCGCCAGCTTTAAACTTAGTCACGAGCTAAAAAATACTTGTGCGTGGGTGGAGAGTAACACCCACTTTGCGTGTTTATATTGACCAATTAGAAATTTTATCCGCTTTTCTTTTTGTACAGATTTGAACAAATTATTTTTAGGTATTGAAATGGTGTAGAATTTGAGTTCTACATTCCCACAGATTATTATTTTTTTTCAACAAAACAAACAAGTTCGGAATACGAAATCTAGTAATGAGAAATGTTCAAAATAGATTGGAGAAAAAGTTTATGTCGTGCCACTGACAAGAAAACCGTAACGATTGATAAAAATCACACAATGTTAGTATACGCAGAAGAAGGCTAATAGAACGATGTGTGTATAAATCGCACAAAATTAGTATTGTATACACAGGAGAAGGCTGATAAGGCTTATAGGATACAAATTCTATATCATTCCAACAAATGACTAAAAAACACAAAGTAGATTTGCACACCCGCAAAATCGGATCAAAACGATTAAAAACAGATTTCGCAATAAGGTGTGAAATTAATTTTCTGATCAATGAAAGGAGGCGATTTGCTAAACTAAAAAAAAAGATAACGAGCCAGTGTGAAAAAAAAGTCAACAATAAATAGAGAATTTCAAGTCAATCCCCAGTCAGAAGGGCGCAGATATCATAGAAGACTGACAGTAAATTCCATCACTGACTCAACCCGACACTAAGAGCCGAAAGTGGATTAGGAAAGGAGGACAACAACAACAACAACAAATTTACAACTGACTCCAAAACAATTCATAAGTACATTTTCCTTTTATCTTTTATTCCTCATCCACACTCTCTTTTTCAACTTAAATTGATCGCCCCTTTTTCCTTTACACCTATACAAAAACAAAAGAAACAGACATTACTCTGCTACTGTGTTGAAAGACAGCGAACACAGACATTTTTTGTCAAAATCACATTTTTGCTTAAACGAACTTAAGCATTAATCTTTTTTACCCTATTCATAAGATAAATATACAATGTTCTAATTTCTACAAACGTTCCTTATCGTGTTGTTTCTTGAAATTTGCGTTGTATTTTGTGGGCAGAACAGTCCATGTTAAAAAAAAAAAAAGGTAACCTGAGTCAGTTGACTTGAGCAGAAGATATCTGGAACAGTCAATGTTCGAAGAAAGGTAAGCTGAGTGCGTAGGAAAGAATGCTGTACGCCAATGACGATTGTTGTGTGTAGGAAATGCCGATGTGTTCGGGAACAGAATAGTATATGACCAGGACGATTGATTTGCGAGTAAAATTCCGATGAACTCAGAAGATTGGTAGAAATGACTGCTATGCATAGTAGATGCCAGAATGGTTGTACGCAGAAGATTGTCGGAGTTAACTCCTCCTTTACTTCGTTAACCCTTTCACCAGGGGTCGCTCTTCGCTGCTATAAATAGTCGCTGACCCTTCGCCTCTTTCTCTTTTTCTCCCTCAGGCCTTTGGACCGACACCTGGAGGTAAATCTATCTTTTTTCCTCAGGCTTTCAGCCTTACCACCTCGAAAATGTAAGCGCTAACAGGGATAGCGTTTCCCAAATTGCTGGGAACACGCTAAGCACAATACACACACACACACACACACACACGCACATACAGAATATTCACACACACACTTTGTCCTTTGTAACTGTTCCATGTAACTTATTATTAATATATATATATATATATTTGTATACATATATTATCGGTCTTGTGTTTTGTTTGTTTCTCTTTGCCTTCTTCTTTGGACTTAATTAGAGTCCAACGTTCTCATGTAGTTGGGCCGGCGAGCAGGAAAATCTGAACACACATGTGTTCTTCTACGTCTACACAACAACATCACAGCCACGGTCTACTACAAGATATCAAGGCCGTTGACGAGCGCGGAAAATCCCAGAACGAATGGCCATGCGCTGTGGGTGCAGGTACCAATGACAAGCGCTGAAGATATCGGAATGAGAGGTCATGCTCTGGCCCACGCACACAGGAGGAAGAAAACAAATTTGCCCTTAGAAAGACAAACAGTAATCGCATACCATGTAATCAGAGGAAAGGCAGAGTCATAGTACTGAAAAGGATTCTCAAAGCATAAGTTAACACGTCAACTACGACAATAGGTCGCACTCGTAACCAGGCAGAACGCATATGGGTTCGACTGATATAGCAAGACCTCTTGAACGTAGACCGTTTCCCAAGATTAGGCAGGAGCCCATTGTGCAAACCGGTTAGAGACAACCTACTGCTAAAGGCAGTGAATCGCATAGTAACCTGGAAAAAATATACAAACAAACAAAAAAAACAGGAACCTCTAAAGATCCCTATCGATATAGGAAGACGGCATTATACTGTTTCCGAAGAGGGTCACCCAAAAACGCTTTCGCATGGCAAAAGTGAATCAACCACGTAAGCAGGGTTACCTTATAACATAGAGAGAAAACCTATCCTCTGAGTACCTTTGACCAAGGTTTTTTGGGGGAGTGTAGGATATCATTTTAAAAAAAAGCTTGATTTACTCAGTTGCCATCACATATAATCGCTTTTACATCAGCTGGTTCAGAGGTGATCGCCTGAACTGTTAACTCAATTTGTTCAAATAAAAAGGCTGTTGTTCATTTTTAAATTGGAATCAATCTTGTAAGAAATTTTGGACTTCCGTTAAGACATACCAAGTACTGTTTGAACAAGTACAGATGGATTATCAACTGACTTATGAAAAAGTTGTTTGCTATGATATTGTAACATTTTCTTGATATATATTTCATCATAGAGAATTATGCACCCTTTTTGACTGGCATTAAGAATATTAAATACGGATAGCAAAAACAAGTTTTCATTAATTTTTGAAACTTTTGATGTCGTCCTTCTTAATGTTTCTGTTGACAATCCTGTCTTAACCTATTATACAATGACCGTGATGTTGCATATTACTCAAAAGCACGTATTAATATATCTGAGTTGCTTTTCATTCCAACTATCTGGGGGGGGGGAAATTGCTGATAAGAAGGATATCTTGAGTCAGCACTTGCGATCAAAAGCCATAGAATTTCAATATCAGATAATTTCTTCCTATGTTAACCAAGCATGCGATTTGGGTTAGGCTGCTAATATAAGGTTAAGCAAGTACACGGTTTTGATTAGGTTGCTAATATAAGGTTAAGCAAGTATACGGTTTTGGTTAGGTTGCTAATATAAGGTTAACGAAGCATACGGTTTTGGTTAGGTTGCTAATATAAGGTTAAGCAAGTATACGGTTTTGGTTAGGTTGCTAATATAAGGTTAACGAAGCATACGGTTTTGGTTAGGTTGCTAATTTAAGGTTAACGAAGCATACGGTTTTGGTTAGGTTGCTAATTTAAGGTTAACGAAGGATACGGTTTTGGTTAGGTTGCTAATATAAGGTTAAGCAAGTATACGGTTTTGGTTAGGTTGCTAATATAAGGTTAACGAAGCATACGGTTTTGGTTAGGTTGCTAATTTAAGGTTAACGAAGGATACGGTTTTGGTTAGGTTGCTAATATAAAGTTAACCAACTATGCGATTTTGATAAGGTTGCTAATATAAGGTTAAGCAAATATACGGTTTTGGTTAGGTTGCTAATTTAAGGTTAACGATACAACAAAATCGGTTTACAAAAGATAAAAACATTAACATGCGTATGTGCATAAACATAGTGAGTTCGTGTTTCAAAGTATGTTCGTGCGTACGTGTGTGTGAATAATGTTCATGGCGTCTTCCCACACGAGGTAAACGGCTATCTCCTGCGAGAGTTTACATGGCTGCAGTATCCGCTAAAAACGCAAGAAAGGAAGAGAACGGGTTTTCTCAAGTATTTATATTTTAGAGATAGCGACCCCTAGGAACAATTTGGACAATTAGTAAATTATGGAGGAGTTAACTCCGAGAGTTGATTAGATTTTCTTTCAAATTTGTATAAATAATCTGGATTATTCGGATCATAGGCTTGTCCGGTTCCGGGTAAACTTAGATAAGCCTAAGGTTAGGTTGGCTGGCTGCTGGAAATTAAACTGTTCATTATTTGGTGAGCGGAATTTCCGGGACCAGCTGCTACTAATGGTACAGAGGGAATTGACGGGGCGGTTGTAGGGAACGCCTGGTGGAATAAATTAAAATCCAAAATTAGAACGTTTGCTGCTGATTTTAGTCGTCGACTCAATCTAGATGGATTAGTGACGCAAACGGCTTTAGAACAAAAAGTTGATCAGGCAGTTAAATCCCATGATAGTGGGGAAATAGCCTTAGCTAAGGCAGAGTTGTCCTCCTTGCTTATTAAGAAGGATCAAGCTCTGGTAGTTAGGGCTACGTTAAATAGAATGTCCTCTGAATATGGCCGCTGAATTGCGTGCTTAGAAGAATCGGAGCGCGCCTCGGCGACATATCGCGTGCGTCACATTGCCGGATAAGCGGACCGTGACTACAAACGAGGGTATATGGGAGGCTTTTCGTGAGTACTTTCAGGAACTTTTCACCAGGGAACCCGGTCTAAGCCCTTCTCAGTTCGACGCTTATTTAGCTGACTTTCCCTGCCTTGATCCAGCTGAAGCGGCTAGGTGCGAGGATCCCATTACGGAGTCGGAAATCTGGAAAGCACTGAAACAGGTTGGCCTGGACAAATCTCCGGGATTTGATGGTCTTCCGTACGAAGTGTACTTGAGGCAGTCGCCCGGTTTTGTTCCCTTGCTGGCACTGATTTTCGGCAACTGGATGAAGCAGGGGTCTATACCCCAACGCTTCACCAGGGTCGTAATCAAGTTGTTACGTAAGGACAAAAACGGTGGGGATGGGTTAGATAACTTTCGCCCTTTAACTA
The DNA here is from genome assembly GCA_963932145.1 of Acanthosepion lycidas. Classification (NCBI taxonomy): domain Eukaryota; kingdom Metazoa; phylum Mollusca; class Cephalopoda; order Sepiida; family Sepiidae; genus Acanthosepion; species Acanthosepion lycidas. The sequence goes on along the minus strand of OZ010575.1, from coordinate 106,668,380 downwards.
TGTTAAACACAGAGTTAAAGATTTTGGCTAAGGTCTTAGCGAACCGTTTGCAGGCTGTCCTCTCTAGTCTGATTGGCCCCGAACAGACTTGTACTGTGAACGGCAGGACTATTCAGGACAACCTTCAAATGGTGCGCTTGATCATCGAGCAAGTCGACAGTGAAGCCGCGCTGACTATTGTCCTTTCGGCGGCCGGTTCCGGGCCGTATTTTCGCACCTAGATCCGACTTCTGTATGCGACCCGCGGTGCGCTGGTGGAGGTAAACGGAGTACGATTGGAGCCTTTCGTATTGTCTCGCTCCATTCGTCAAGGTTGTCCGCTTTCACCTTTGCTTTACGTTCTTGCGTTGGAACCTTTCCTTCGCAAGTTAAAGACGAATCCTGTCCTACGCGGAATTTCCCTATCTGGTGCTACCACCTCGGCCAGGTATTCCGCCTATGCTGACGACGTTTCAGTTCTTGTATCGAGCAGAGCCGAGATTGACGAAGTCAACAAAGAAATCAATGGTTATGAGATGGTGACAGGGGGCAAAATCAGCCGCGATAAGTCTGTTGGCTTGCGGTTGGGTGCGTGGAATGGAGTTTCTGTTCCCGGACCTTTCCTCTGGACGGATGGGCCGGTCAAGATTCTCTGTGTCTGGTTCGGTCCTGATCTGCAGTTGGATATGAATTTGTCGGAGGTGCAAAGGAAGGCCGAGATCGCAATTAATTTGTGGTCTCGGGGGAATCTTTCCTTAAAAGGGAGGGCGGAAGTATGTGTTTCACACTTCTACCCGATTCTCCTTTACCGACTCTCGGTGCTTCCACTTCTGTCTGACACTTTACTGGCGTTAGTGAGGCTCTTGTTCTCCTCCTTATGGGAAGCAAGGCCACCAGAGTTTCTCGGGAGATCTGTTGCCTTCATCCATCTTAAGGCGGTCTAGGTATGCCTAGCATTGAGATTCGTCAATATATGCTTCGCATCGGCTTCCTCGATCGAATGTGTCGCGAATCGGACGAGGAGTGTGCCTTCTGGAAGGAAGATGCCCGTAAGAACTTCCCATCCCTGAGAAGTGTGCACTCGTGCGAGGAGGAGGCCCACCGTTTACCCCGAGTCGAGTGCTCCTTCTACCGTGAATGTCGTCGTGCTGTGAAACCATTCGTGATGAACTGATTGACGAGCTTGGTCTTACGAAGCAGGAGGCTCGCTCAATATGGCCTGGGTTGAAATTCAATAACAATGAGGCATCCCTCACCTAGCTGGTGATGCGTGGAGTCCTCTGGGTCGCCAAGAGACTTTGCAGAGCGGGCTTGGAGAAATATCCAAACTGCCGGCGCTGTAGTGGGGAATTTGAGACCATTGGTCACGCCTTCTATCATTGCAGGGTGGTGGCGCCGTTGTGCAGGTATGTTGAAGACCCCATGGTTCGTATGCTGCCTTGAAAGTTCTTTGTCCTTGAGGCCGCTTCTGTTTGTAGCAAAGTGGCTCCGCCGCTGACGAGGACTGAACATTATGTGTTCTTATGCTTGGTAGGTGTTATGTGAGTCGTGATTTGGACGACATGTCAGTAGGGATTCTATGAAGTCAAGAAGTTCACTTCTTCCCAACTGATCTTATACTTTAAGCATCAGCTTAAGATTAAGATTAGAACGGAAAGGCGGCGACTCACTTCATCAGAATTCGACAAAAGGTGGGTAAATCTTGCGTGTTTGTGTCGTGTGAAAGGGGCTGACCTGGAGTGGCACTTTGATGTCGGTTAGGCATCAGGATATTGCTTTACCTGAGTTGAACATGGGCAACCCAACCCGAAATTAGGTTAGCTTACGTTTGGTTATTTGAATTTTTAGTTTCCTTTTTCTAGAAACTTAGCTAGTGTACCTATCCTCATTGACCCCTTTTATTTCTGTCCATATTTTTCTTTAAGTGTAATTCCCCATCCCCTCCCTCGTTAGGTGGTCAGTGATGTCAGTTCTCTGGTGGATGCGGGGCGCCTTTCATTTCGCGTGTGTGTTTTTTGTATTTGTTGTTGTGTCAGAATGAGTGCGTGTCTACGTGAGTGCTTGGGATGGATGAATGTTTTCGATATTTTTATAGCCCCGCATCGATTTCGTCCAGTTAACTGATATTTCTGCCACATTTAAGGTTTGTGGGGTTTTTTTTTATTACTAACATGATTTTGTTTAGTTGCATGTAAATAATTTATAACCATCTCTATCTATAAAAGCAGGATGTGTGTGTGTGTGTAACGAATGCACGGCTGCAATTTTCGATGGATTTGCACCAAAATTTACATGCACATGCTCCAAGTTAGTGAGAAAGCCAAGACCGACTTTGCATTTCCCAACTCCCATCGATAGTGGAAATAATCGATTTTTTCATGCTTCTACGGCAGTTTTCATGTAGTTTGCGGCCATTTTCTACTGGCCAGAGTGAGAGCCTATAGCTGGCTGCCACGAATAGGCAAGAAGATTCTATTGACCAGCGTGAGAGCCAACAGCTGTCTGACACGAATGCAAAAATATCGATAGCTGCATTCGTCACAAGTGGGAAAAATTTAAATCTGCATGGCACTTTACTCCAAATGGCTCATTCGCTTGCTTAAACTCAACGTTGATTCTGATTCCGCAGAACTGGGTTGGGTGTGAAAAGGTATTTGTTGTTAACATTCTGTTTTCATTCGGTTTTTCCAGTTACGAGTCCTTTTTTAAAGCTGATCGTTTTGTGTTCATTTTGTTTAGTTCTTTTTGCGTAACAGATTTAATGTTTAGTATAGAGCTTAGAAAAAATTGTGATAGCGATTGCTGTATGAGTCGTATGATTTTTGAATCAAGCACGGGCAACGCCGGGCCATGCTGCTAGTATTGTATTATATCATTGGGGATTTTTTAACTCGTTGTTTTTATTCCCCTCCCCCCACAGACAACGATTTTTACATATGGGGACTATTTAGGATTTTCATTGAGACAATGAGGTATTTTAGTGAATGTAGCAAGAAAGGTAAGTATGAATGTGTTGTTTTGGTGGTTGTGACAAGCTAAGTTTAAAAATTAAGACAGATGATGACCGTCCTTTACCCACCCACCTTTTTAAGCATTGTGCCATATTTTCTGTATTTTACAGAAATAGATATTCTTTTCTAAAATCTCCTCTCGGTCTGACGAAGCGAGAGGCTCGCTGTATATGGCCTTGGGCGCCCGAGTTGAAATGTCTCACTAACTCTGAGGCATCACTCACCTGGTTGTTGATTCGTGGGGCCATCTGGGTCGCCAAAAGACTTCGTGCAGCGAGTTTGGCTAAGTCGCCAAACTCCGTTCGCTGCAATTGGGATGTGGAGACCCTAGGTCACACCTTCTTTCATTGTAGTGTCGTAGCTCCGTTGTGCAAGTTTGTTGAAGACATCATGGTTCGCATGCTGCGCGGAAAGTTCTTTGTCCTCGAGGCCAGTTCCGTTTGTAGCAATATAGTACCGCCGTTGACTAAGGCTGAGTCCTATGTGTTCCTTTGCTTACTGGGGGTTATGCGAGTCGTGATATAGACGACGCGACAGAAGGAATTCCATGGGGACGAGAAGTTTACCTCTTCCCAACTGATCTTGTTCTTTAAGCATCAGCTTAAAGTCAAGATCAGGACGGAAAGGAAGCGACTCCATCCATTGGAATTTGGCGAAAGGTGGGTGAGTCTTGCGCGTTTCTGCAGAGTAAAAGGTGCTGATTTGGAGCGGCATTTTGATGCCGGTTAGGCTGTAAGAATATTGGGATTGCTGGGTTGAAATATGTCAACCCCTCCTGTGTATAGGTTAGTTTAGGTCGGTTTTTGTTTTAGTTTTTCTCTTTTTTCAAGTAAACATAGCTAGGATATCTATGCTCATTGGCCCCTTTTTTTCTGGCCTTATTTTCTTTCTTTTGTTTAATTCCCCATCCCTCCCATCGTTAGGTGGTTAGTAATATCAGTTCTCTGGTGGGTGCGGGGCGTCTTTCGTTTTGTTATAGATAAGCGTATGGTTGCAAGAAAGAAATACGACAACAGCCGAAATAGATTTACGTGGTTTATTTCAACAGGAACGTGAGGGTTACGGACAGCTACCTTGTGGTAAAGTTCATAAGCCGGCTTCGGATCTAGGTCGATCTCTCATAGTAGTTTACACATGTTGACGCTGGCACTCCCTGCTGATAGCTGGTGTCGCTCGTCTGACCGTGACAGGTCTCTACACTGGGCACCTGTTGACTTGCTTGTTGAACTTCCGTGTGACCGCTTTTATAGCGTTTTTTATGGCTTAACAGGCTCGAAAAACGAAGCGAGTATAATTAGGAGGGAAGCATTTTTAATGGACGAAAAATAGAGCACTTTAAATATTATTTTATTTTTCGACCGGAACTCGAGTGTCGGGAACATTTGTAAACGAAGATAATGTTCATTTTGTGACGGGGCTTTGTCCCGTTCACATCCTGTTCTCGCTCTTGAGTATTTGCCTGTAAATCAGCCGAGATGTGACTTATTTTATTTTATAACAGTTTCGAGTGATTTTCGTATTTGTTGTTGGGTTTGGATGAGTGTGGGTTTGTAGTGAGTGCATGGAATGTACGAATATTCTTTTTTTATATTTTGAAAGTCTTGCATTGATTTCGTTCAGTTAACTGATGTTACTGCCACAGTTAGGGCTGTAGGAGGGGGTTATTACTAACACTATTTTGTTTAATTCCTTGTATATAGTTTTGTTTGTACTCATTGTAAATATTCATTGTTTTTTTTTTAAATTGTTATTTTATTCCCCCCCCTCCACAGACAATGTATTGTATATATGGGGACTAGTTAGGACTTCATAGAGTTTCTGAGGCATTATAGTGGATGAGGGAAGAATGGTAAGTAAGAATGAGTTGTTTTGGTGAAAGGAATATTGTTTGATTTGTTGGCTTAGTGTTTGCGACTAACAAAGTTTAATGTTAAAATAGAAGATGACCATTCTTTTCCCTATTCCCCCTTTTCGACATTGTGCCATATTTGTACTTTTTGTGCAATAAATATTCTTTCTTAAATCTCCTCCTATCTCGCACGAGACGAAGAAGAAAATTGGCGCCTGTCGCCGCTTCTTTCTCACTCTTCTTCCCACGAAGTATGAGACATTCCATTTTCTTTCCTTTCATCCAAACTACAATATTATTTTAATTTTCGTTTATTTTTTATTGTGGCCTCCTTTATTGGCCCCACATTTTGTAGAATATATTTTCATTATATTGTTCGTTAGTATTTTTAAGCAAAAAATAAAAAATAGCTAAAAACATTGCATTTTTTACCGAATTATTTTAATTCTTAAATTCCTAATTTTCATTGAAACAAATCTCTTGCACAAATATTGGATTTTTAAGTTGTTTTTAATTTTTTCTTTTTACTTAACATTTAATAAAAACATTGATATTATTGCGATACAACGTTCAGATTGTCTCTGAATCAAAAGTAACTATTTTTGAGCAAGGGACTAATTCTTCTCTTACACCGTTTATTTAAATTCATTGTTCTGTTCACTGTTTGTATCCAGATACAAGCCTTCTATTTTCAAATCCTTTTTTTTTTTTTTTTTTACTTGCAGTTGATTTGAAAATAGGAAGTTTTATTGATCGTGAAATATTTTCGGGTTTGAGAAAGAAATATTAAGTCCCGCAACTTAAATGCTGTTTGTTTTTGTATGAAAAAAAGTTTCACTCTGAAAAGTGAAAGGTAAGTTTGACGAACCGTCACGTACTTCCTAGTAAAAAAACAGAAAAACGCATTTTATTTTTAAAAACTTTAAATGTTGTCCTTGAATGTAAATTCCAATTTTATGTCAAATATAATAGCCTAAAAAGCTGAAGGCAATGAGAATTAAAAGAAATATTAATTTTCATGAAACTTTCAAAGTATTTTTAAAACATTGGCGCCTTTTTGAAGATTTTCTTAAAAATTAAAAAAAAATCTTCTTATAAATTTATATTCATTTTAAATTAAAATGTAAATTTATAATTATTCTAATGAATTTTTGTTTTTCATTTCATGGACATATTTCTTGTAAAAATTAATTATTTATCGAGAAGATAGTGTCCGTTCTCCACGAGATCGATAAAAATGAGCATAGCATGATGTAAAAGACGCCAAACTTTACGAAAACAAAATTTTATCGTCTAAATGTTAATGTTATTATTAAGAGGAAAGACCAAAGTTTTTTTTAATTATTTTAAAAAAAATTTTCTTTCTTTTTAGAACATTCTAAATTTTAATTAAAAAAACCTTGTGTCTCTTTGTATCACCGGAACTAGTAAAATAACATAGACAATTTTTAGCACTTTTTTTTTTTTTTTTATGACACACATTAATTTGGAAAATCTTGCCAAAATAAAAAATAATTGTCGGATGTTAATGAAACTTTCAGAAACTATTATTCACAGATGACAGAAATTATTATAAGTTTTTTTTTAAGTCATGGCAGAAATATTTTTTTTTTATATTTATTACCGCCCCCCAAACTAATTTTATGAAAACGCTAGAAACTCGATTGAGTCTAGTTTTTTAGGTATGTTCATCAGATCAATAAAAAAAAAATAGCATACCATGAAAAAAAGGCCTTGTAAACTTGATTTTAAAATAATTTTTTATCGTCTAAATGTTAATGTTATTATCAAGAGGAATGATCAAAGTATTTTTTGAATATTTTTTTAGATTTTTTAATTTCTAGCACGTCCAAAATTTTCGTTAAAAATCTTCATTTTTTGATATATTGGAAAAATTGACAGAAAATCGATAATCTCCCGTTTTTTAAACTTTTGTTTACAAAAGTGAATGTTGCCGTTTAAAATTTATTTAAAAAATCAATTATGATTTTTTTTTTTTAAATAATTTTAAAAAAATTAGAAATTATAAAGTTTATTTAATATATTTTGAAACAAAGATTGCTTATTTTCTGTGATGAAAACATGTTTTTTCAAATGGGAGAAAGCCGGTCTGAACTGCGGTGTTGATTGACAAATGACATGTGCCTGTTTTTCATCACTCACTGACATATTACGTGCGGAAATTTATAGTACGGAAGGTCATAAGTGACAATTTATCTTTACGTTAACAACTTATTTACCTCGTAAGTTTTAAGTAGGCATAGCATGAAAAAAAGGCCTTAAACTTGACGAAAGCAGAATTTTATTACTAAAATGTTTATGTTACTATTAAGGGGAAAGAACAAAGTAATTTTTCATTATTTTTTAAACTTTTTCTGTCTTTATTAGAACGTTTTAACTTTTGATTGAAAAATCTTGTTTCTCGTCATCACCGGAACTCTAGTAAATAACATGGCAAATTTTTTATTCATTTTTTTCTTATGACACACATTAATTTTGAAAATCTTGCAAAAATAGAAATAATTGTCAGATTTTAATGAAACTTTCAGGAATGATGGAAATTATTATAATTTTTTAAAAATAATTTTATATAAATGTAAAGGCCGTTAACAGTGCCGTGCAAATCAAGTCACGTGATGTTTTTATTGTATCATGTTTCTTCCGGGACTCCGTACATTTGATTTAACTTCTTTTTTTTCCCCACATAGGGTAAAGAACAGTAAGATTATTCACACTGCTGGTTCGTTGACTGTATAAACCTTGTGCTATTTATAATCTGTACAGATACAGGTACCTAAAAAAAAAAAACATTATATAAAGGATTCACCAGTACCGCTAATTTTAGAATATTGAACAACTTTTAGTAACTTTATGTAAAAATAATTTATGAAATAAAAATTTAATTCATTTAAAAATTCATTTTTCATTGAAAAAGTTTTTTTTGCCTTCAGACAATATTATGCATATTGATAAAAACAAATAAAAGCAACTAAAAGCATTTAAAATTAAATAGTATCTTTGTTTTATTGGGTCTTGTATGTTACAATTCAGAGCTGATTTTAGGTTTACAAGGTCAGATTTAAAAAAAAATAAAACATGATTTACTTTCCTCAAAGCCTTGTGTCTTTAACTAATATAATGACTTGCGTGCTTCGTCCATAAATTTTTAGAGTTTTTATTAATTTATTTACGGGGGTGTAATATATATATAAAAAAATATATTTTTATAATGACTTTAAAAAAAAATAACATATTTATAATAATTTCCATCATTCCTGAATAGTTTCTTAAAGTTTCATTAAAATCTGACAATTATTTCTATTTTTGCAAGATTTTCAAAATTAATGTGTGTCATAAGAAAAAAATGGACAAAAAATTCGCTATTTTATTTTTACTAGACTTCTGGTGATGACGAGAAACAAGTTTTTCAATCGAAAGTTAGAATTTTGTAATAAAGACAGAAAAATTTTAAAAAATAATTAAAAAATTACTTTGTTCTTTACTCTTAATAGTAACATAAACATTTTGGCGATAAAATTTTGTTTTCATCAAGTTTGACATCTTTTTCATCAGACTGTGCGCTTTTTTTCGCGATTTTGTGGAGGTACCTAAGTTTAATGATTACAATAGTTAAAAGCACAAGGCTTTGAGGAATGCAAATCGTGTTTGTTTTTTTTTTTTTTGTTTGTTTTTAATTGGACACGCAGTACTGAAAATAAGCTCTGAATTGTAACATACAAAACTATATAAATCAAATATATTATTTAATTTCAAATGCTTTTATTTGCTTTTATGAATATGGACAATATTTTCTGATCAAAAATGGATTTTTAATACAATTATTTGTTATTTCTTTAATTATAATAGATTTTTACATTTAAGTTGTTAAAATATTATAAAATTACTTAAAAGCTGCATCACATTTCCTAAGTGTCCTTATGAGATAGATCTTTTTTTAGTGCATTGTAAATTGTATCATTTTGACTAATCAGAAGATCCGCAGTAATTAAGAAATGTAATTTTGTGTTCATAAAAATCGTTAAAATGGCTGTAATTAAAAAGTACGGAAGGTCATAAGCAATAAAACATCACATGGCTTGAGTGTAAGTGTTCTCTGCTGAAAGTCGATTACACATGCTGAGCATTTTGAATTAGCGTTTTTTACTCATTAAAAAAATTTGAACATCACCTTAAGCCATTTTCACCATCAACATTACTACATTTTTAAAAGTACCATTTATTTCATTTACATATTTCATTGCAATTTCAATTTTTTGAAGTTGTTTTACGGTTTTTAGTTTTCAGTGAGTCGTCTTTATTTCAATTTTATGTGAATTTCTTATTTCAAACAAACTGTTTTCGGTTCGATCCTTAAGTGTTGTTGTCATCACCCTGCTCAAAAGGTGTTAAAAAACAAAAATACATCAAGCCATTGTTCAAGATTAAAAAAATGGTATTTTTTACAAGGTGATGACAGCTTTGTATTGTCATCTGTCCGGCCTTTGATTCAGTAATGTCAATTTTGGCTTAATTTCAACACTGTTTTCATTATCGCTGATTTAAAAAAGAAATAAAATAAAAAGAAATCCTGGTTCCCATTGTTCAGAAATAGCAATTTTAAATATTTTTTCATATTTTATCCCCAGAAAAAATTTTTATAATCATTTACACCAACCAATTTCACTTAGAAATGAAAGAACATTCTTTGCTTTCAGGAAATACCTAGTTTCATGGGGTGCAGATCAAAAGTTTCCTTGATATTTTTTTCAAATGATGACAAAAGTCATTATTCAATTTTTTTTTTTTTTTTTTTTTTTACAGTTCAAATTGGCTGTAGTGTAACAAAATAACTTTTGATATGTTTGTGATAATTTTTACTTGGGATAGAAATGTTTTATCATAGCAGATCTTTAGGGGGCTATAGTTGCCCTCAAAAAGCTGTTCAGCACTTGTATTTTAATTTATTTATAGTATTTATAATTTCTACAGATAGTATCAACAAACTTATGGTGTAAGCTACAGTGTTAAAACAAAAAAACAAAATAAAAGAAATTGGAATGCTGAAAGTTTTTCTTTTACTTTAATATTAGGTTGGTGCAAAAATAATGACGTAATAATGTCGTTTTTTGACGTAACATCAAAAAATGACATTATTACGTCATTATTTTTGCACCAACCTAATAATTACGAGGTACTACATGGTTCATGTAAAAAAAAAAAAAAAAAAAAAATTTATGTCAATTATGTCCTTCTGTATGATAACTCGAATCTATCGTTAGCTGTCGATATATGATGACAGCAATCATTCATCACTTGTCAACAGCCAACGATGTTAAGATCACTTCCTTTTTATTTTAAACAGCATTTTTCTTTGAAGAATGTAAGCAAAAGTTTTTTCAAAATATATTAAATAATCTTTAAATTTGCTAATTTTTGTCAAATAGATTTTGAAAAACTTAGTTGATTTTTGGACGAATTTTAAAGTAGGATTTTAACTTAGTTTACAAAATTTTAAAAAAATGGCTGATGTCGATTTTTTTTTTTTTTTTTTTTTTTTTTAACTAAAATTTTGGACATGCTAAGAATGAGTAAAAAAAACTTAAAAATAATCAAAAATACTTTGGTATTTCTTCTTAATAAGGATATATATACTTAAGCAGATAAAAATTTTTTTCATCAAATTTAAGGCTGTTCTTGTCATTGATTTTCATGGAGTTACCTAGTTATAATAAAACTGACATTTATTTAATGACGATTTACGTTCTGAAAGTTTAACTAAATTTATTTTTTAATATTTCTTTCATTTCCTCTCTGTCATCGACACTGAAAGGTCACTGGAGTTTTTTATTATTTTAAAATATAGTCCAAAAGCATTTTAAAATTTTAGATTAAGTGTGTTTTGATATTTATTTTTGTGAGTTGGACTGTTTTTATAATACGAATATAATCATTAATTAAATCATTTAATTAATGATTAATCTAACGGTCATACATCTGCAGGAAAGGCAAATACTGCTAATACTTTAGCTTACAAGAGAAAATCTTTCAGAGATAATTCTTGTTAATATTTCATATATTTACCCAGGGCCGTCGATAGGTTCCCCCCCCAAAAAAAAAACTTTGATACTGGGATCCCCTCTCTTCAACATGTTGATTTCAATGTTTCCTATCCTCAGGGCCACAAATTCCCAAAGGAAATTTTGTTGGGACCTTGCCTACCGAACGATCCTTGGTGGCCGAGCAGTTAGGCACATCAGCGTAAATGACGGTTCTGTATAGGATGCAGGTTCAAATCCTGTCCAAGGACGAATATTTTCTATGAAAATTTCTCAGACATTCAGGCTGGTAAATGTTATTTGATACTGTTTATTATAAACAGAGCATTTACTTAGATACTTGTATCTATAAAAAGAACGTTAAACATAAAAAATGTCTTTAATAAATATAAATATATATATATATATATATATATATATATATATATACACACACACACACACACACACACACACACACACACATTTATACACATAGGAAAATTCAAAATTATTTCATTATTAATGTTTTTTTTTTTTTCAATTCTTAACTATTAGTAAATAAAATGTGGTATTAACAAAAGATCTGTTCTTCTCCTTGTCACTGATGAAAATGATGGCATGTTTTTGTTGGGCAGAGATTCCTGTAGCAGATAATCTCACACCAGGTGGTCTCCAGTGATGGTAGTCCAAGACAAGGCAAAAAAAATTAATAATCATCATTATTCTTCAAGATTCATATTAGAAATGTTCTATCAGCTCTCATGTTTGTGATGTTGCTGACAGGTACAAGAAGGTGTCTTAGGAAAAGATCTATTCTGAAAATGAATTTTTGTTTTTAGCTGACAATGATGCCTGCAACAAATAATCCTGTAGTAGATGGTGCTTGCTATGAACTTGATCATTAGGACAAGTAGATTTTGGAACCATGGTATAGCACTCAGTTTAAAAGTTGGGGATGGACATATTACTCTGCAAATATTTTTATTGTTTTTTGCTTCTATTTTTGTATCAATATATGTAAAGTTATTAAAACATTTTGAAGTGGAAATGAATCTACTCATCAAATTTTTCATACACTTATTTATAATTTCTTCATTTTAAATAAAAACCTTTTCTCCCACAATTAATTCAAGCAGGCATTTATGAAAATTATTTCATTTTTATTATGCATTTTATATTCCAATTGTTAACTATTGTCTGATGCAGGGAGACTTAGCAGAGGATCTTCCCTTTTAGGCTCTGCTTAAAATGATGGTTTGTTTTTATTGGACAGAGATGCATGCAACAGATAATCTCACACTAGGTGGTGCCAGTTATAAACTTGATCATGTGACCGGTGACATTTTTCCAAGATGATGTTTAACAAACATTAAAAATCAACAGATATTTTTCAAGATCCGCATTTGAATTGTTTCTAAATTGACAATGTTCTGATTTTAAACACATACTTTGCATAAGATATGACATGATGGTGAAGCAATCTTGTTTCACTGTAAAATATTTGATCTTCACTGACGGTGGCTGTTGCTGCTCCATTACTGAAATAATAATTCCATGTATCTCTTATAGACTGCTTTCATATTTTATTCACTGCCCATATTAATATAACATTTATGCCTTTTTTCTTCACAGATATTTTGGCTGTACAAAAACCAAAGTTGTTGTTATTGAGTATTTCAATGAAGGAAAAGACATTTCACTTTCCATGAAAACACAGACAAATATATGCTGCATGGTTCCTGTGAAAGTCATGGATTTACATTGTCAAAACGATGACACTGAAATATACCAGACAAGAAATAATCTACTTTAAAATGTCTGGTTCATCTTTCAACAAAAACACATTTAGTATTATGTATGAATAAACAGTAAAGATAGACCATATTCATTTGACACCTGCTAAATTGTTTTGAAGTTGGACATAAGCCAGATGGAAACACATATTACAAGGGAACCATTTTCTTGTGAAGTTTGTGGATCTACATTTTCACGGAAGCGAGATTTGGTCAAACATATCCATACACACACTGGACACAAACCATACGCTTGTGAAGTTTGTGGTTATGCATTTTCACACAAGTCTAATATGGTTAATCATATGCGTACACACACTGGTGAGAAACCATATTCCTGTGATGTCTGTGGGTGTGCATTTTCACAGAAGTCGAGTATGGTCAGTCATATGCGTACACACACTGGAGAGAAACCATATTCTTGTGAAGTTTGTCGATCCGCATTTTCACAGAAGTCAAGTATGGTCAATCATATGCGTATACATACTGGAGATAAACCATATTCTTGTCAAGTTTGTGGATCTGCATTTTCACGCAAATCAGATTTGGTCAATCATATGCGTACACATACTGGAGAGAAACCATACTCTTGTAAAGTTTGTCAATCTGCATTTTCACAGAAGTCGAGTATGGTCAATCATATGCGTACACACACTGGGGAGAAACCATATTCTTGTGAAGTTTGTGGATCTGCTTTTTTACGCAAGACAAATTTGGTCAGTCATATGCGTACACACACTGGAGAGAAACCCTATTCTTGTGAAGTTTGTCAATCTGAATTTTCACAGAAGTCAGGTATGGTCATTCATATGCGTACACACACTGGAGAGAAACCGTATTCATGTGAAGTTTGTGGATCTGCATTTTCAGTGAAGGCACATTTAGTTAGACATATGCGTACACACACTGGAGAGAAACCATATTCTTGTGAAGCTTGTGGATCTGCATTTTCAGTGAATTCACATTTAATTAGACATATGCGTATACACACTGGAAAGTAACCCTATTTATGTGAAGTTTGTGGATCGCATTTAATGACACATATTTGTACACACTTTGCTGAGAAACCTTATTCTTGTGAAATTTGTGGATCTGCATTTTTAGTCACGATAGTGTCAGTAAAAGCATTAATTTTTTCTAAAAGAAAAAATTTACTTTTCAAAATCAGTGAATCGGACAATAAAAATGCATTCTCTCTATATACTATTCCCTCTTCCTCTTTGGTGCAACTTGTCAATTTCTACCAAATTGTTTCTAACCAGAGATATTTTCTCCCTTTTTCTTTTTCCCTAAGTTAAATACTTTTTCTTTTTTTTTTCTTTTTTTACAAATATGAGAACAAAATGACATTCTTACATTCCAAATGATGTTTCTAGCTATGATGAAATTTTAAAAAATTACTGCAGCAATTTTATTGATGTTCAGATTAGTTTGGAAGATAGGTCACGTTTCAGATGAGATCTCTTTTTATTGAGTGATCAACAAGAGCAAAAGATACAGCACATTGATGGTCAGCAGACTATTGCAGCTGCATTTTCTGCTATTTCTCTCTCTTCCAGAGCCTGCTCAGCCCTCTGAAAGTAACTCAGCACAATCTTTATCTACATCTGTCTCCTCTTTGGTTGAGTCTGAGTAGTCAACTGTAGAAAAGTTGCAATCCCCTGCATCTTCTTCCAAAAGAAAGCAAACTTTTCTCGAGTAGCGACTCATAAAATACAAATCGCTACGCTTTTCAGATGAAATCTTTATATACTGTGACATTTGTGCTGAATGTAACAAAACAGACACATCAACATAAATGAAACACATCTCCAATTCTTGGCACTCAACCCTCACTCGCCATGTTTTAAACACAGAGTGTCAGTTCTGCCTCAATATTCCTATTCTGCTAAATGATTTAATGTAAGGTGAAATTGAACAGCAAGACAAAGTAGCACTGGTTCTATTAAACACAACTCAATAGATGGCCCAGGAGAGATTGTCAGAGTTTAAGTCATTTCACAGCTTTCTGTCAGAGATTGGAGTCCCAGAGATCTTATCTCTACAGAAGTATGTCTTTTATTTTTCTATATTATAAAAATGGTATAGTCCATTATGTCTGAGGTATTGCAGAAAATGTTAAACACTTCTAACTTCCCTTCTTTCTTTCTAGCCAAATCCCCATCTTACGAACATTTCTCTTAATAATAATTTTAAAACAATTCAGCAGACAATGTTATTTCATTTATGATAACTGGATTTGTGAGGATTACTTTGTTTGGGTTTCACCGTCTGATACTGTGCATCTGGAAAATGGTATTTTTTTTTTTTTTTTTTTTTCCAGTTGCCATATTTCTATGTATTTTGACTAAGATCAAAGTGTATTATCTGTTCTTATCAGCTTAATCTGATTCTCTCTCTCCAATCCTATCTTCCTATGTATTCTAATCTCCACAGATTCAAGATACCCATGAATTAAAATAGATTTTTCATTCTTAAAAATCTTTCTTGAAGCTTCTGTTTTAGATTTAATTTCAGTCTAATAGATTAAATTTAATATTTCTAATAAGTAACATTTTGCTATATTTGGAAACTAAGTTGACTGAAATTTGATTTTAGTGCCATTTTCAGTCAGCTTTCGTCATGGTATACTTCAATATATTTCATCACAATCTAATAATATTAAAAAATGTTTAAACAATAAAATATATCTATATTTCTGAGATGAGGTATTATGTACACTATTTACATTATTCGGACTATTGTCCTCATCTTTGTAGCCATAAGCCAAGGACACATGGCACAGTGAATAAAGGTGTTAGATCATCAGAAGAATCACCACATAAATATTTATAGTGAAAGGCTATGTTATGACAGTGGGCAAGTAAATGAAGATGAGATGCCAGGTTAGGACCAATAACATGGGAGATTCTTTAATTTGAATATTGCCAAGTATCTCTAGCTAGATAACAGAAGCATCAGATGCATGTTGAGATGAAGATTGTGAGTTCAATACCTGGTTAAGGCAATGGAGAAATTGGGGAGGGGAATTAACAGGAGATAACTGATAACTGACATCCATTAAACATGTCACATGGAACTAAAACAGTCTACCCCAGTGAGCGAAATAAAGGGTTCAGTTCTACATTCCAACCACCTGAAGAAGGCCAGGGTGTACAACGGTTGAAACGTAATAAATATGGCAACAAAGATGAGGACAATAGTCCAAATAATGTAAATATTGTACAATAAAATATACATTTCTGAAACTACTTAAAGAATATAAGCTTATTTAATTCATCTGATTTGAAACAATTACTACTTTAAGTTTAAAATATCACAAACTTTTTTAGCACAGTGGTAGTTGTTTATTTAAGGTGTTTGCAGCTTGAATGGAAGATGATTTTCTGTGTTGGTATATCTGTAAAAATATTTTGGGAATATAACATGCGCTTTTTTATCTAATTAAATTAACGTGAGCTTTCTTGTATAATTTTTAATACTCAGTAATCTTAAAACTTTAGTAAAATATTCACCATAATCTAATGTTTATTGAATTTTAGATTCTTTCTTGCTTTAAATTCATTATAGTTATCACTCTTATTTTTGAAGATGTTGTGTATGATCATTCATATCTACAAAAATCAGCACATTTATACACATAAAAATAAAATTCTTTTTAAAATATTGGTGATGATTTCATTAAACTTTTCTATTTATTATTAGTAAATATGGCTTTTGTTTCATAACAAAATCACCTAAACAAAACTAATATGATGGCCCAAAGCGCTGATCAGCCTACCAACATCAAAATCAACAACTGCGACCTGGAAGTGGTTCATGAATTCACATTCCTGAAATCCATCTTTGCACATACCCTCTTTCTAGACACTGAGTTCAACAGACAAATCAGTTAAGCTGCCAATACATTTGCCAAGCTGACCTCAAGTGTCCAGGAGAATGAAAAACTTACTACTAACAGCAAAATTGTAGTCTATAGGGGATGAGTAGTCAGCCTGATCTCTACATCAGTAAGGCTTGGAGGCTTTAATCCAGACAGAAGAGACACCTCAGTACTTTTCAACTTTACTTTTGAGATGCATGTACCATAGTTCTCACTTGTGCCCAGTTAGCCAGCCGATACACCCTTCTCCAACTGCACTGACTTGGATATATACACTGTATGCTGAATAAAAGGGTTCTGGAGGTACTTCTGTTGGGGTACTTTTTGCTAGCAACAAGGTGACCTCCTCTTCATTTCAAGGACATCTGCAAATGGGATATGAGGGTGATGGATATTGAGGTGAGAAGCCGTCACCAATAATCATGTTGAGACATGATTTACACTGAGCATTGAAAAAGGGAGAAGAGAAACGGGCTTACTGCTGGGGAAAATCATGCTTGACAAAAAGAAAACAAGTTGACATCAGGTGAGAGGTTCTTCACATGTATTTGCTGCACTTGAGTCTGTCACTCCTATGTGGGCCTGTTTAGATATAACAGATGTCACATCACTATCAGCAGCTGAGACATAACTCAAGACACTCAGATGCCATATATATACTTATATGCTTATTTTAAAGCTTATTTATTTGTATGCTTATATTAAAGCTTATATATGTATTTATATTAGTTTTTAGAATTTTATATACTTTTGAGACCAAAACAATATATTGTAGGAATTTTCTTGGTTGTCTGTGTGCACTCAACAGTAAGAGTAGAATGATCAAAACTGAAGACTCCAATAACTGTTTAACAGCTTTTATTTTTGTTTGAAAGAGAGGGTTCAAAATAGTGGGATTTCCTAGTTAACAATCTTCTTCAGTAGATGTTTTGTCAAGAGAGTTTTCCCCATTTCTTTGCACAGGCGGTTGCCATTCTATGTCCTTTTTATAAATACTTTCATGATAATTGTTCAAATGAGCTCTTCACTATGGTACCTAGAGTTTTTAATTTAAGCTCAGCACTAGACTAGCATCAAGATTTCATCAATTTACCTTTGACTTGGCTAGATGTTGGTGTAAATTCTATGCTAACAGTTTCTTCTCTTGCACTTTTTGCTTGTGGAACTCTCATCGAACTCCATGCTTTCCAGCCAACTTTAGTCTTCAAAAAATTAAATGCAATATCAATCACTATCTGCTGTTCATCTGTTTACCCTCTTCTCTTACTGCTCATAATGTTTCTGTTCCTAATTCTTCCACACCCTGTAACCCCTTGTGTTTTAGTGGCATTACAGCCTTGCTCGGGTTGATTCCAATTAAAAAATTAAAATACTATTATTCATAGCAGTTGTTCTGATGAACTTTCCTACTTGGTCACTTGTTTCATGAATTTAAGCACAGTAAAAGATCTTGTTTTACTGTTGAAATTGCCAGATGTAACGATTAGTTCTATGCTGACAGTTTCTTCTCTCACACTTCTTGTCTGTGTATATCTTCCAGCTTCTTGCTTTCTTGTCAACTGCGATCTTCACAAATTTAAATACAACATCAATTCTTATCTTCTATTGAGTCTCTCTCTCTGAGATATATATATATATATATATATATATATATATATGTGTGTGTGTGTATATATCTATATGCGACAACAATATTCGATGCATGGAAGAATGGTAGACTTATAAAGGCTGCTTCATTTGTTTTTCTGTAAAGAAAAGGTAAGCAGTTGTTTTTCTTAGAGCATTGCACACATAAGATTGAGTCATAAGTAATTTCCATTTCAGGGAACCAATTATAATGGCAAATATATCATTCTAACTTAATCTATTTCTACAACATTAACATATGCCAGTGTTAAATACATAAATTGTAATTTTAAAATTCCACTGATGCCAGTCACTGGGTGTTTCTTTGTGTTACAATGTTTTTTCCATATAAAAATGAATGGAATTGTATTTCTCAACTTTTCAAAAATTATTGTTAAATTCTTGTAAGGTAATTTAAGAATCAACACAAATTTTTTAAAATTATCTTAAATTTTTATAAGATAAATATTATCTCTTACAATTCCCATTGAGATTACATAAGTAATATTTAATTTTTTTTTTTTCAAGGAGTAAAAACATTTTCATGAAGCTACAGTTGCGACCAAAATGTTCAGAACGTCATTGTTTTCAACAGAAAAGTAGGTATATTTTTTATCAAAGTTGTTTTATATTCTATAATTTTCACAGATAATAAATACGATATTAATTGTTATTGTCTGAGATTTTGGTGTAATTTGAGAGGATAATACAAACGTTATGGGTGATTTACTGCAAAACCCATGGCGGCCAAAAATGATCAGAATGGTTGCTTTTACTCCGTGTTTTAGTATATTTAACCAGTGGACTCTAATTTTTTTAATTTGTTTACATGACAGTTCGTTTAGTAAACATTATCTGCAGTGTACTTTGTTAATATAATGCCACTTACTCTGTTACCAGTTCGTCAGCAGATTATTAAGCTTTGAAAGAAGGATAATTTAAGTATTGGGTCCATTGCAAAGATTGTTAACAAGTCAGAAAGTGTTGTTCACAGTATTCTTAAGGTCTATGATGATTGTGGTTTGTGTGAAGCAAGAAAGTCTACAGGTATGCCAAGAAAAACAAGCAAAAGAGAGAAGATTGTGCTATGGTAAAGTTGGTTAAAAAGGACAGATTTAAAACTGCTGCTGCTGTTTCTCGGGAAATGAGCATTGTACTGAAGAAAACTTTATATCGTCATTTAGTTGAACATGACCTACAAGCAAGAGCACCTGCAGTGAAGCCACTGATCAGCTCCAAGAATAAAAAGTGTCGTCTTACCTTTGCAACCGATCATGTGTTGTGATATCAAGAAAAATTGCAAACGGTGCTTTTCAGTGATGAATCTAAGTTTATGTTATTTCGCTCAGATGGGAAAAGGTACGTTCGTCGAAAAGTAGGTGGAAAATTGTCACCTAAATGCCTTAAGACTAGTATTAAATTCGGTGGAGGAAGTGTCATGGTTTGGGGGATGATATCTGGATTGTGTGGGTCCTTTGGTGCGATTACATGGAAAGGTAAATGCAGGAGTTATAAACAACTTGTAAAAGATCATGTCTTGCCTGTGCTGAGAAATTCAATTAAGCGACCACCCATATTCATGCAGGGCAATGCCCCATGTCAGAAGGTTAAGGTGGTCCTCAAGGCTGAAAAGATTATTGTTATGGATTGGCCGGCTCAAAGCCCAGATCCCAAACCTATTGAAAATGTGTGGAACATTCTAGGAGAACGTTCAAAAGCCAGAAATCCTAAAACAACCAAGCAATTATGGAATGCCCTTCAGGAAGAATGAAATAACATCACCCAGCAAGAAATTGAAAATTTAACTTTCTCATGCAGTCGAAGATGTCAAAGTGTGATTGAAGCTAAAGGGCTTCACACTCAATATTAAATAATTCCAGTGTTCTCTGTCATTTTTTATTATTTTGTTATTTTTTCAAACGTTCTGATCATTTTGGCCGCCATGGGTTTTGCAGTAAATCCCTAAATCATTCATAACTTTTGTATTATCCTCTCAAATTACACCAAAATCTCAGACAATAACAATTAATGTCATATTTATTATCTGTGAAAAATTTGATAAAAAACTATACCTACTTTTCTGTCGAAAACAATGCCATTCTGAACATTTTGGCTGCAACTGTATATTCAAAAAAAAAAAACTAACATATACATTCAGAGAAACATTTACAGAGAATTTGCAATTTTATGCCTTTTCATATATCATGAATTGGTTAAATTATTCTGTCAAATTTGTGCTCCTATTAATGTAAATTTTGTATATATTGTTCTGTTACACAGTGCAGAAACCATATTTATTTCCCTTTTTGTTTGTCTGTTTTTTAGGTTAGGCACTTTTTTAAATTGGTCACTGTTTAGACCACTTCTGGTCGCCCTTAGCATCAGGAAATGAGACAATGAAAGAACCACATGCGGTCGGTAGTTTTTATCCCCCGATTTGATCCCCAGTTTTAGCCATGATTGGTTTGTAGCTTTTGTTAACTTTCTCCTTTCATTTATCTATTTTCTTTCTTTGTTATTATTTGAACATTTGTTTAATGTAACCTTACTTTATATGTTTATTTTACTTTTGTATCTCTCTTTGTAAACTCCATTCAACACATCTTCATACACTGTTGGAAATTGTAACGTTCTAAAATTTTTTTTCCATGAACACACTGAAACATTAGAATGCATTTTCATAGGAAAGAAGTTTATATATATTCATGTATATGATGTACTTGCTACCTTCTTTAATAATCTATAAGTAAAATGGTGTCAGTTTTATGTTTAAGCCTACATGAATTTTTTTTATTTCTAGTCACGCTTGTTTATGTTTTTAGACTAACTCGTCTTATTTAGATGTATTTATTTCTATTCTTGTTAAGCGTTATAGAACTTTGTCTTCAGAGTTTTCATTGACTTAAGATGTTTATCTGTCTTTGAGACTGCGCATGCATACTCTTGGTGGCAGTACACTGACATCTCAGGTTCATTTACTTGCCCACTGTCATAATATAGCCTTTTACTATAAATATTTATGTGGTGATTCTTCTGATGACCTTTCCTCTTTAGAACCTTGTCTTCATCTCAACATGCATCTGATACTTCTGTTATCTGGCTAGAGATACTTGACAAAATTCAAATTAAAGAATCTCCCATGTTATTGGTCCTAACCTGGCATCTCATCTTCATTTACTTTCCCACTGTCATAATATAGCCTTTTACTATAAATATTTATGTGGAGATTCTTTTGATGTCCTTTCTTCTTTAGCACCTTGTCTTCATCAGAACATGCATCTGATCCTCCTGTTATCTAGCTAGAGATAGTTGACAAAATTCAAATTAAAGAATCTCCCATGTTATTGGTCTTAACCTGGCATGTCATCTTCATTTAACTGCCCACTGGCATAACATAGCCTTTTACTATAAATATTTTTGTGGTGATTCTTCTGATGACCTTTCCTCTTTAGAACCTTGTCTTCATCTCAACATGCATCTGATGCTTCTGTTATCTAGCTAGAGATAGTTGACAAAATTCAAATTAAAGAATCTCCCATGTTATTGGTCCTAACCTGGATTTTCATCTTCATTTACTTGCCCACTGTCATAACATAGCCTTTTACTATAAATATTTATGTGGTGATTCTTCTGATGACTTTTCTTTTTTTATCAGCTTGACTTCATTAATTTTGATCCATGTGTATTCATTTAATATTGTTAAATCGGACATTGTTTTGAGTTGAAACTTTACAGGTTTTGCATTACTTTTATTATTAACATATCTCCTTTTGTGTTTTGTGCCGTGAATTGGACCAGTTGAAGTCATATTCACTTTATTTCTAAATTTACTTATTTTTCTTTGCTTTGATTTGCAATGTGACTGTATATGACCTTTTTGCCCAAACTTAGAACAATATTTGTCATTATATGTACATTCCTTTTTAAAATGTAATTTCTAACAGCCATTACAGGTATTTGGCTTAACAATTTTTTTCTTATTTCTTCTACTACAACCAGGGTTAGATTTTTCCAAATTTCTCTTTTTTTATGTAAGAAAAAAAAATGAATTTAAAAATAAACAAAATATTAGATTTCTTTTTTGTAACACCATAACATAAAAGTGAATGATCTCGTGTTTAATTTTTTTTTTCACCTGTAAAATGCCGTCCCCATGAAGTGCCACTCGGGCCCCGCAATAACCAGCATATAACCAATGGTCTGATCGGTCAACCATCGCAATTCAGAGGTCTCTTTAAAAGCATTTCTTTTAACTTGAACCAGCGTCTTATCGGTCAATAGACGAGACAATGACAATCCTGCCTAGTTTCCACTTTGACGGACAATTTATGATTTCTTCGATTTTTGACGACTGTCGCTCGAGCAGTGAATAAAAACTTATCGAGTTGGCTTCTGATAGACAGCCAAGATGGAACGTCAAAGAACATGTACGTAACATTTGAATAAATTTATAATTATTAGCGATATATATTTATATTTGACATGCCATGTTATTTTAATTTTACTTCTATTTTTATAACGTCCTGGGTATGACGGTAAACTACATCCGCGTCCTGGGTACGGCGATAAACTGCATCCAACAGCAAGGTCTCAGATAATGTTTTCGGAAAAATAATGTTGCCAGCTATGCGTTTTTGAAACGGTAATGTTGCCAGCTATACGTTTCTGTAGTCCTGGGTATGACGATAAACTACATCTAACAGCAAGGCCTGAGATAATGTTTTCGGAAAAATAATGTTGCTAGCTATACCTGTTTTCAATCAATAATGTTGCCAGCTATACCTGTTTTCAAACAATAATGTTGCCAGCTATACCTGTTTTCAAACAATAATGTTGCCAGCTATACTTTTTTGAAACCATAATGTTGCCAGCTATATGTTTTTGAACGTCCTAGGTATGACGATAAACTACATCCAATAGCAAGGCTTCAGATAATGTTTTCGGAAAAATAATGTTGCCAGCTATGCGTTTTTTGAAACATTAATGTTGCCAGCTATACGTTTTTTATTCCATACAAAATAGGCATTTAAAATGCATATAAACTGGATTTGGCATTAAATAACCCACAGTGGTTGATATGCCATAAAACCCAAACAAACAATCTATTTTTATATTTCATTTTTTTTGCAGTTCAAAAATAAATAAATAAACGTCTCGTAGGATCTCTCTCGTCTTTCTTAAATCTCCTCCTTTCTCGCACGAGATGAAGAAGAAAATTGGCTTCTTTCTCTCTCTCCCCATGAAGTATGAGACATTCCATTTTCTTTCATTTCATTCAAACTACAATGTTATTTTAATTTTCTTTTTTACTTTATATTGTGGCCATTTACTGGGCCCACATTTTTTAAAATTGTAAATATATTTAATTTTCGTTATGGTATTTTTACCATAGATTTTTCAAAATTTCTCTCTCTTTTCTTATTTGTTTCTTGACGTATTTCATGCATTTGGAAGTTTTCTCTGTCTTCAATTTTTTTGAGTATTGTGCCTGAGATTTTCTTTTCTGTTAAATTCTTCAGCTACTTTCTGGAGGGTTAAATTTGTGTCTTCCTCAAGTCTTGTTAGAATTCGAACACGAATTTCAGCGTCTTTATTCGCCTTAAGGCCCTGGACAAAAAATCAGCATTTAAACATGTCGGTACTTAATTCAATGAGTTTGAATTTTTTAAATTGACGATTAATGACCATAGCATACGTTAAATAATCTTCATGCTCCTTTTTTACTTAATTTCAAACAATTCCAACGGGTGTTAAAAAGTGAGCTTTTATCACTGGATATTTTCCTAATAGCACAATTGTACCTATTTCTCATGTTCTACAGGCCCTAATTTTCATAGCCGTAACCGAACTTTTCTTTCATCTAGCCATCCAAGACAATCTCGTCGAAATACATCTTCATAACACCTATATTACGAGGAAAAAAGTTATCCCTTCATTAGGATTATAGTTGAATTTGCAATAGAATCTTGAGTAATTACAGTTTCTTCCTTATCGGACTTTTTAAAAAGAATATCCAACATTTTTTATACTGTTCATTCCAGTATTTCTACGACTGTTGGTTTAAACACATTTCCTGCATTTGGTTCATGCTTTGTTGTTGCTGTTTTAATAGCTCGAGAATAAGTTTTAAATTCCTCCATACTGACAGAATTTTTTTCAAGTTGAAAGAATGTAGCTTTTATTCTAGCATGCATTTCAAGTTCTTTTCATCGTTAAGTTGTTTTTAGTCCTTAAAAAACGTCGATCCTCATTTCAGGGGCGTACCAAGGCAAAGTACCACTCGGGGCCCGGAAAAAGAAAAATATAAATGAAATACCCTTAATGTTGATTAGTACCTGAAAAACAGCAAATTCAAAAATTAGCTGAATGTTATATTAACATTTCGAGCTTTTGCAGAAGCAAAGTTACTAATAACTTGGTCAAAGTATATCATCTCCACAGTTTCATGTTCAATTAAAATGAGGGACAAATTGGATAAGCTATCTTGCAATATACTCGATCTCAAGTGACTTTCAATGAGCTTCAGTTTTGAGAAGTTTCGCTGTGAGTGTCAAAAACAGCCATACAGACATCGCAATATTTGCCACTGTTTCTTGAACTTGCCATCAATAAATCCATCTCAGCCATTCGATAGCCGATGATTTGGTCATCATGGTCATGTCATGTTCCACTTTGGAAGCTACCACTAAAAAATCCCGAAGATGGAGAACTTCCAAAGGCAGCCTAGTTATGTCTAAGGCAGCACCATATTCGATACCAAGAATTTAAAATTTCCCCTCCAACTCACCTTCAGTATCTTCCAGGATTGTTTGCAACGATAATCCAGCGAAGACAGTTTGCAGATGGGACATGGGGTCAAATCGTGCTTCCAGTTCATTTACAAGTTGATCATAAAGATTTCTCATTACTTTTTGCACAAGTGCTTGACATACATCATCTTCCTTTTCCCCAGGTAGCTTTCTCTTTCTTCTAATCTGCTTTTCTACTAGAATTTCCATTTCATCGCACTTTGTTTTACTTTGATTGACCTATTCAGACACCAACCTGTCCCTGTTTTGGTTAAAGAAAATTTTGGTCGCATCCATGTGGTTCTCACACACACACAAACACAAATGCCAGGTTCTTGAAGTTTCTTTTGGATGAGATTTATTTGTTCCACAATTTCTTTTCAGTAAAATAAATGTAACATGAAGGAAAAGTTTTTATGATTTGTACATCCCCACTTGTTTGAAGATTTTCTGAAGCTGAGGTTAATGAATCGAGTGCCTGAATCACTCCTTGAAATCAGGTTTTCACTGCACGAATAACTTCGTAAGGTGCACTCCAACGGGCGGTTGCCAAATGCTTCATCGTGACCTTCACATGTGAAGATAAAACTTCCCACGACTGATTGGAAGAGGAGAAAAATGTATAGTCTCTCTCAATCACTTCAAAAAATGAAATGGCCTTTGCATTCACAGCTGCGGTATGAACACCGCATAAATTCCAACTATGATTAGAACATGGCGCAAATTTAGCTCCCCTATTTAGGTTTCATAGAAGACATTGGACACCAGCATGAACTGCAGCTATACTAGCCGCATTGTCAAATCATATCCCTCTACATTTTTTGAAATCAAGTTTCTCTTTCTTAAGTCGATCCAAAATCATTTTCTTGATATGTTATGGGACCTTACCCATAATAACATAATGGACTATTCCATACGTAATAAATACTGCGCCTCAAGAGGAAGCAGAGAGTTCAGTTTGAAGTCGGGCGACTGGTTGAACTCTCTGCCTTCGAGCGAGGAGGAACCCGAATGAGGCTACGCCAAAGGGAGGAGTCTCTTTCGGGGAGGTAAACCGACCCTGAACCCGTTTATACGTGTTCAAAGGGCATATTTTTGGCCGAGCCCACGGGTTCGAAGATCCCACGTTAAACCAGCCTTGTGCTACATGATGTCTTCGTGGGGGGGGGGTGACTAAATACCGTTCAGTTTGAAGTCGAACGACCGGTTGAACTCTCTTCCCTTCAGGCGGGGAAGAACCCGAACGAGGCTACGCCAAAGGGAGGAGTCTCTTTTAGGGAGGTAAACCGACGCTGAACCCGTTTATACGGGTTCAATGGGCATGTTTTTGGCCGAGCCCACGTGCTCGGAGATCCCACGTTAAACTGGCCTTGTGCCACATGATGCCCTCGTGGGGGGGGGGTGACTAAATACTGTTCTTTCTGGAGTGAAGTCTGTCAGTCAGAGCAAGCGAGTCAGAGGCAGTCCGAAACAGTCGCGTTCAGACAATTACTACTAAACCTGATTGTTCGTACTAACACTTTCTACTTCTCTGTATATTATTCCTGTTTGTAATATATCTGTGTTATTCCATATCCGTGTTCGCGTTCTTCTTTATTGGTTCTACCTTGGACTATCACCGTGGTACAAGGAACCGGACCATAACAATGTCATAAGCTGTCTTTCCAGGCTCATTGATAAAACCAAGAAATGATTTCTACGCCTCCACTTCTTTGTCTTCATCAACAGCATATTGAAAAAGAATACGATACAAGATATAAATGAATTCAATTTGGATTTTTGGTGACAAGTACTGCCGGATATCATTTACTTCTTTCAAGAAATGCTTTCCAAGAACAGGATCATACTTGCTGATAAGTTCAACAAGTTCTATAAAGTTAGCTTTTATTGGAACTATATACATCTGAATAACCTCTAAAAGGCAGGTTCTGTTTCGCCAGAAACTTCATGACTTCAAGTAACTGTGTTAAAACCTGTCTCCAAATTTGTTTTTCTTTCATAGTTTGTTCTTGTAATTTACTGTCAAGGGTTTTACCTTTATTAAAGGTCATTTCCAATATCTTCCATTATTGAAAGCTTTTTGGTGGTCAGACGAATTTTCATGTTCAGGCATTTTTGAATTAAGCTTCCAGAACTTTTGAAATCCTGGATTTCTTGCTAGACATAATTTGTGTTGCTCTCTCTTCTAGAAGAGGCAACAGCAGAAACAATAAAGAGATTTCTTCGTCTTTGAGTACAGCAACCATGATCTCAAAACAGTCTCTTCATTCTCCACAGTTTTGTAAAACCAGTGTTGTAGCGTTACCCTCGGACTATATTTCTCTGGTCTTTTACAGTCGGAACAAATGGTCCATCTTTGTTTTGAAACTTTTTAGGTCCCAATGTTACAAGATCAACAAGCAACTTCCCTGAGCAAGTTCGTGGCCAAAATGCGATGTCTTCGTACAAAGCAATCTCTATATTTGCCTGTTTTATTTCCAGTAACTTCATCAGTTCCTTCTTCATATTCATACCTGTACTTACCGCATATACAGGAACTCTCTCTTCTTTTGGCACCTCCAAGTTCTTTAACAACGTTAGTTCCTACAAGAAATTCCTCTTCAACTTTTATTTCTGTATTTGTCACCACCATATTCGCATTTTCTCCATGTTCTTCTCCTCTTAGTTCCGATGTATATTCAGCATCCTCATCTTTGCATTTTGCTTTAGCTACTGTAGTGGATGTGTTAATTATAATGGGTAAATACTTGTTGAGAATAGGCTGCGTGATAATTAACGATTCCCACTAACATTAAATCTCTATATATTCATACATAGAATAAGATACAAAACTTAACGGAATGACTTCAAAACATAACAATTAGATTTATTAATGTTTGGTGTACAAGCATACGAACTGAAATGGTAGGACAGAGTCGTGTCCCTTTGATTTGGTAATAGTTATACCGGAGTTCATATTAAGAAGAAGTAATATTGAACTTGTAATTTAGAAGAATAAAGTTTGGAATTGTGAGTTCTAAAATTGGTAAAACTTCAGGAGTGATTTCAGAGTTCGTGAATATTGGTAATTATCTTTAACGTCTGGTCAGCAATGACTATGACGGGAGTTCCTGGTGGTAGCAAGGAATGAGAAAAACTACTCCAAAAGTTCACACGTGTTCGGTTTATATAATGGCCGTGTACCACGTCAGAGGATCACAGCATATGAGCGGGAAAACAGATTGGTCGCGTGCAAGCAGTTTGGTTGGTCGGAACTGACCAATCAGCAAGCAAGATTGGAGGTGATTGACCAATGAATACTTGTTATATTTATGTGAAAGTAAGATTTTACTTACCAGATAGGAAGAGTGCATTTCCTAAAAAGAGGTAAGGCTGGTTTGTTGTGGAAGATTCCACACTACATATTTCTTCTGTAGAAAAACATGTAAAGATGCAGTACATTTTCTTTCCTCACGTTCTCTGGTAGCTTTCAACTTGTGGTAAGCTGCACCACTCGGTTTTTGCTGTTTATTCATTATAATCGATAGAAAAAATAGGAAAAGAGCATACTCAACGGCATAGGGGATTTTTATTTATTGCACTTAGATACAAATTGGCACAAGGCTGAAAGTGGGGCTATAAAAAAGGTTGATAATTTTTTAACTATCTTAAACTTAGCTAGACACATTTGTGATCCTTTGCATCTTATTGTGGCATAGGGAAGTGTTGATTAAAAATAGAAATAATTACAGTTTATGTTATACAGCCAATGACTGTTTAAATCTTTTCTTAAAATCAATTTTTAAAATTTACTATTCTTTTTTCTTGTACATTTTTCTTATTCTTTTTTTTATTTCATTCTTATGTCCAATATAATAATTTAAAATTTAATCCATAGTAATGGTTGTAATAAAAGTAACTGAACATTGAACATTTCTATTAAAAGAAATCTTTAAAATTTTATAAGAAATGTTCACCTCTGATACTTGCATTAGACATTAATTTATTCTCCAGAGAACTGACTGACAATTATTTCATTATTTTGCCGGAATATATAGTTTTTTTTTTGTTTTTTTTTAACCTTACAACGTTTTGAAAGATGGTAATGAAACTAAATTAATAAGAACGGAAATACTTAACAATTTATTTCTTTCTATCAGTTCAGCCGGTATTTTAAAAAACAGACATTAAAAGACAATATTAAATAATTACAGTGTAACCCGGATATAAGAGACTTCTTCTCCGGTCCTGACAACTCTTATATCCGGGTTACACTGTACATTCTAACTTTTTTAGAGAAACAAATCTTTAGTCTTTTTTTTGTGTGTGTTTCTACTACTCGATGTAAAAAAAAAAAAAAAAAAAAAAAAAAATAATAATTTGGATCAACTGAAGAATCTCTTTCCCCCAGACATTCTTGTAGGGGGTGTTCTACAGTTGAGTGGGAATGAAGATTCTACAGTTAATTCTAAAGGAATATTTAAAAATCATTCCAGAAAACATTAAAGCGGGATATTTAAAAAATGTTCCATCTAAATAAACTTAGCTTTTTATATTTCAAACTTAAAATTCTTAGTTTGTAATTCTAATATAATTGTAATATGCACCAGATTTGATTTTTCTGAAAATGTTTAGTTTAAAAACCCCAAAATATTTTAAATTTTATTGTAGAATCTTTTTATTTTCGCATAATTCTAAAATAGTGATTTTATGGAAAATCTATCGAAATCTCCGAAGAGCTTGATATTTATACAGTTTTTGAGCTTTAAAAATTGCAAGTTTAATAAAAAAAAAAAAAACTTTCGAGATGTAAACAAACTTTAAATCACGTGTATTTCTGATTCTACGTTACTACGAATGTTTTTCTTTATTTAAAAAATCTCCACTATTTTTCTACGACAATTGAAAAGATAAAATAAGATCCATTTTTTAACAAGCTTCAAAGATTTACAGTTGATCAGTCTGGGAGGAGATTCTACAGTTAAGGTGGAGTGGAGATTTTACAGTTGATCAGTTTGGGGGGATTTGTCAACTGATCCAACGTTTTGTATCAACGTTTTTCAATAAAAAAAAAGCAAATAATTGGTTAGCTTCAAGATACGCACTCCCGAATTTTTAAGCATTTTTTAAGGAATTCCACCTTCAAATTAGCAGCAGGAGTCAGCCTCGTACGCTCTTTTGATCTGCTTTTTTGTCGGGAAAATAAATAATTAATAATTTTTGTTTTGTTTTTTTATCATCTGAATTCTTAAATAATTTTCTTTTACAATAAATTAATTTTATCATTTTTTAATAGATATATCAATGAACTTTTTTTAATAATATAATTTGTAAACTTTTTCTTTTAACAATGAATTGAAAACAAATCAAACATTATTTCAGAATTAAACAAAATAGGCTGAACATTTTGGGATTGCGTATCTTGAAGTACGCTCTTGTTTTTTTATGAATAAATAGTTTAGACTTCTTTCATAACGTCATAGCAGTTATGTTGAAATTGTTATTGTGCTGGGATCAGCAAACTACCTAATTTTTAAATTTAAATGAAGGCTGTTTTGTTCTAAAATGTTTCAATTATTATTAAAATAAAAAATAATTAATCTTAGGTTTTGTAGTTAACAGGTTTTTACCAAGGATAATTGATCAGTTCAATGCTGTGTGTAGAAGCTCTAAATTTATATGGTGGTCTGTTCCAGGTTTGTCACCACAAACTCATAAAATATATCATGGGTAAACATCATTGGGGGCAATAACACAATAAAAACCAAATATTTCTTAAAACCTATATGTGTTATCATTTACTATCAAAATCAACTATAATCCTTATTTTGATTCAATGATTTTGCTTTTATCACGTGATATGTAAAAAGAAATATCGGAAATTTCATTAATCAAATTTTTAATAAACGTATTAATTATAATGCAAATATTTTCAAATTTCATGGTTAATAAGAGAAAATTATAAATTATAGCCTTACAAAAGCATTTGAAAAAAAAAAAATGCGATATTTTATTTCATTTTTATTTTTAATTTTCCGCCCCAAAGACCGCTGATTTGGGAAGGAGAGCAACTTAAAAAAGAGACCAATTTTATTTCTCCATAATTATAATCTTAAAAACCTTAAGACTTCAAAGAAGAAGTCGACTTTTATTTATTTCTTCAAGCACCTTTGGTTTGAAGGCTTTCAAAATTCTCTGTAAAATTTTTAAGTGAATAAAATGTAGGTAAATTTTACATCAGAGGAAATATTTTGGATCAACCCAAAGAGAAATGCCTTGTTTTTAAAACGCCACTAAAAAAAAAAAACACTGTATGAAAATTATTTTTTTAAATTTTTTAGAAACAAAATCAAAATTTTCAAATAACTTTTTCAGAGTGTTCACATCGTAAATTTAATTCTTTTTATATGTAGTAGTCTCGTTTATGATATTTTTCTTTGTAAAAATTAGCGATTGGAATTTTTTTTATTCATATGACCAAACGTTGAAACCCTTCTGTTAAGTGATAAAAAATATTTTTTCAAAGTTTTCTTAAATCAAACAAGCTATTCATTATAAAATTTATTAATGAATAAAATACCAAAAATTTAATTGAAATTTCAACATGTTCACAATTGATTTTGAAATCATATCATTGAAAAGAAACATTTTTTTCGGATATTTTATTTTTATTAAAAATAATTTTAAAAATCGATTATATCGCAATACAAAAACATGGGTAGGGTTTATAGAGATAGATAGATAGATAGGTTGTACAAAATATTCAATATAGTTGGGATGTCATTTGGAATCCCCTGGTGTGGTCTTGTAGTCTCCGCAAGACGTCGCTCACAGAAGGGCCAGATCAAAGTACCAGCAACTCAGTCTCCCGAACTGAGGTCGCCAACAGCGCGGCATGTCATGTGTTTGTGGTCTTCCAAATAAAAATGGATGAATGAGAAAAACAAAAATGAATTTAAAAAAAAAAAAAAATATTAGATTTCTTTTTTGTAACACCGTAACATAAAAATAAATGATCTCGTCTTTAATTTTTTTTCACCTATAAAGTGCCACTCAGGCCCCGCAATAACCAGCATATATAACGAATGGTCTGGTCGGTCAACCATCGCAATTCAGAGGTCCCTTTAAGCATTTCTTTTAACTTGAACCAGCGTCTTATTGGTCAATAGACGAGACAATGACAATCCTGCCTAGTTTCTTAACATTCTTAGTTTGTAATTCTCTAATATAATTGTAATATGCACCAGATTTGATTTTTCTGAAAATGTTTAGTTTAGAAACCTCAAAAAAATTTAAAACATTATTTTTTGTGTTTGTTAAAAAAGACGTAACATTTGAATAAATTTATATAATTATTAGCGATTTGATATGTCATGTTATTTTAATTTTCTGCTATTTTTATATTTCATGTTTGCAGTTCAAAAATAAATAAAAAACGTCTCGTAGGATCTCTCTCGTCTTTCTTAAATCTCCTCCTTTCTCGCACGAGATGAAGAAGAAAATTGGCTTCTTTCTCTCTCTCTTCCCACGAAGTACGAGACATTCCATTTTCTTTCCTTTCATTCAAACTACAATGTTATTTTAATTTTCTTTTTTACTTTATATTGTGGCCATTTACTGGGCCCACATTTTGTAAAATTGTAAATTATTTTATTTTCGTTATGGTATTTTTAAAGCAAAAGCTAAGCATTGCATTGTTTGTTTACCAAATTATTTTAAATTCTTAAATTTACTAATTTTCATTGAAACAAATGAAATCTCTTGAATAAATAATGGATTTTTAAGTGGTTTTTAATTTTGTTTTCTTTTTTTACTTAACATTTAATAAAAAACATTGATATTGCGATACAACGTTCTGACATATTGTCTCTGAATCAAAACTATTTTTGAGCAAGGAACCAATTCTTCTGTTAAACCGTTTATTTAAATTCTTTGATCTGTTCGCTGTTTGTATCCAGAAACAAGCTTTCTATTTTCAAATCCTTTTTTTTTTTTTTACTTGCAGTTGATTTGAAAATATAGGAAGTTTTATTGATCGTGAAAAATATTTTCGGGTTTGAGAAAGAAATATCAAGTCCCGCAACTTAATGCTGTTTGTTTTTTTGTATGAAAAAAGTTTCACCCTGAAAAGTGAAAGGTAAGTTTGACGAACCGTCACGTACTTCCTGAAAAAACAGGAAAACGCATTTTATTTTCAAAAAATTTAAATGTTGTCTTTGAACGTAAATTCCAGTTTTATGTCAAACTCAAATATAATAGCCTAAAGCCGAAGGCAATGAGTTGAGAATTAAAAGTAAAACAAAAGAAATAATATTAATTTTCATAAAACATTCAAACAAAGTATTTTTAAAACAGTGGCGCCGTTTTAAAGATTTAAATATCATTCAAATAATGAATTTTTCATTTCATGGACATGATTCTTGTAAAAATGAATTATTTATCGAGAAGATAGTGTCCGTTAAAACTAAGACATTTATTTAATATTAATGATTTATTTTAGGTTCGTAGTTTTAACTAAATTCATTTTTTAACCTCCATGAGATCGCTAAAAAAAAAAGAGCATACCATGATGAAAAAGACGCCAAATCGACGAAAACAAAATTTTATTGTTATTTTATTGTTTGTTATTGTTAAGAGGAAAGATCAAATCATCAAAGTATTTTGGGGGTATTTTTTTTTTTTTATATTTTTTAATCGTTCCTATCACGTCCGAAATTTTCGTTGAAAAACTTCTTTTTTTTTTTTTTTTTTTTTCGAGTCAGCAAAATTGACAGATAATCATGTCAGCCATTTTTTTTTCCCATTTTATAAAAAAAAAATGAAAATCTCAGTTTGAAATTCTTTTAAAAATCAATTATAATAGTTTCAAAACGTATTTTGAGAAAATCGGAAATTAAAATGTTTTTATTTAAAATATTTTGAAACCAGCATTATTTAGTTTCTGCACCAAAAAGGTGTATTTTGAAAATTAAACAAAGCAGGTCATAACATTTCACGTCACTTGACAGGTGATGAATGACGTATTGACGGATTATTTGAGGATAATTTCTTCTACGTGTACATAAAATACTATAATTTTATGTACATTTATTACATTTTACTGTGTTATTTGTATTTCCATTAATTTTATTATTAATTTTGATATTTCATTTATGGAAAAATGTCATAACTGAGATTAATATCAAAATAAGATCATATAAATTTCATAAGATGATACTGATACTTGTACGTAGCCTTCTCAGTTGAAATTGAAAAATCAAATTAACTTCTCCATAGGTGTTTTGCAAAAGTAAAGGCCTTAACAGCGGAGAACAATGCTTAACTCAAATAGCGCAACTTAATTGTATTCTGGTTGGTCTTCTGTACTTTATAATTACAGACTGATTGTAAACACAAAATCACTTTTCTTCATTAGTGCGGGTCTTCTGATTAGTCAAAA
The DNA here is from genome assembly GCA_963932145.1 of Acanthosepion lycidas. NCBI lineage: Eukaryota > Metazoa > Mollusca > Cephalopoda > Sepiida > Sepiidae > Acanthosepion > Acanthosepion lycidas. The sequence continues at coordinate 106,633,995 of OZ010575.1, read as the reverse complement.
TGATACAATTTACAATGTGGTAAAAAAAGATCTATCTCATAAGGACATTTACAAAAGTGCATGTGGCTTTTAACTAATTTTATAATATTTTAACAACTTCAATGTAAAAATCTATTATAATTAAAAAAATAACAAATAATTGTATTAAAAATTGTTTTGCATTCAGAAAATATTGTCCATATTCATAAAAACTAAAAGCAAATAAAAGCATTTGAAATTAAATATCTTTGTTTTATTGAGTTTTGAATGTTGCAATTCAGAGCTGATTTTCAGGAAGTGAGGTCCAATTAAAAAAAAAAAACTGATTTACATTCCTCAAAGCCTTGTGATTTTAACTATTGTAATCACAAAACTGTATTCATTCAAATTTCTAGAGTTTTCATAAAATTAGTTAGGGGGTAGGGTTAATAAATATAAAAAAAATATTTCTGCCATGACTTTAATAAAAAAACATATTCATAATAATTTCTGTCATCTGTGAATAGTTTCTGAAAGTTTCATTCACATCCAACAATTATTTTTATTCTCGCAAGATTTTCCAAATTAATGTCTGTCATATAAAAATTGTCTGTTATTTTACTAGTTCCATTGATACAAAGAGAAACAAGGTTTTTTTAATCAAAATTTAGAATGTTCTAAAAAGAAGGAAAACTTTTTTTTAAATAATTAAAAGAATTTGGTCTTTCCTCTTAATAATAACATAAACATTTAGATGATGAAATTTTGTTTTTGTCAAGTTTGGCATCTTTTTCATCATGCTATGCACTTATTTTAGCGATTTCCTGGAGGTACCTATTTTAATATTTACTTCATCTCTGTCATAGACTCTAAAAGGTTAATGGAGTTTTTTCTTTTTATTATTTTAAAATATAGTACAAAAACATTTTTAAATTTTAGATTAAGTGTGTTTTGATATTTATTTTTGTGAGTTGGACTATTTTTATAGTATGAATAAAATCATTAATTAAATCATTTAATTAATAATTGACCTAACGTTCATACATCTGCAGGAAAAGCAAATACTGTATAGATTCTGCTATTACTTTAGCTTACAAGAGAAAGTCTTTCAGAGATAATTCTTGTTAATATTTCAAATATTTACCCAGGGTCGTCGATAGGTTTTGCCCCTACACTCCAGAGACTTTCATATAGGGACCCCCTCTCTACTGCATGTCAATTTCAAAGTTTCCCATCCTCAGGGCCACAAACTTTCAAAAGAAATTTTGTTGGGGGTGGGGGGGCTGCACTCTTTATAAATTACCAAAAATGAGGGAATTATCTAATTTAAATGAAAATTTCAGTACATATTTATTAATTATTTACTTTTATAATGAATATGTTTCTTTTTCTAAAAAATAGGTCTGAGAAAATGTTATTCTTTTTGTAATAACCACTAATATATTCATGAATACATTTTACTTGAAAAAAATGTAAAATATTTGATCTTCACTGACGGTGTCTGTTGCTGCTGCATTACTGAAATAATAATTCCATGTATCTCTTATAATATAGACTGCTTTCATATTTCATTCACTGCCCATATTAATATAACATTTATGCCTTTTTTCTTCACAGATATTTTGGCTGTACAAAAACCAAAGCTGTTATTGAGTATTTCAATGAAGGAAAAGACATTTCACTTTCCATGAAAACACAGACAAATATATGCTGCATGGTTCCTGTGAAAGTCATGGATTTACATTATCAAAACGATGACACTGAAATATACCAGACAAGAAATAATCTACTTTAAAATGTCTGGTTCATCTTTCAACAAAAACACATTTAGTATTATGTATGAATCAACAGTAAAGATAGACCATATTCATTTGACATCTGCTAAATTGTTTTGAAGTTGGACATAATAAGCCAGATGGAAACACATATTAAAAGGAAACCATTTTCTTGTGAAATTTGTGGATCTACATTTTCACGGAAGCAAGATTTGGTCAGACATATCCATACACACACTGGCGAGAAACCATATTCTTGTGAAGTTTGTGGATATACATTTTCACACAAGCCTAATATGGTTAATCATATGCGTACACACACTGGAGAGAAACCATATTCCTGTGATGTTTGCGGGTGTGCATTTTCACGGAAGTCAAGTATGGTCGATCACATGCGTTTACACACTGGAGATAAACCTTATTCTTGTGAAGTTTGTGGATCGACATTTTCACGCAAATCAGATTTGGTCAATCATATGCGTACACACACTGGAGAGAAACCATATTCTTGTAAAATTTGCCAATCTGCATTTTCACAGAAATCAAGTATGGTCGATCATATGCGTACACACACTGAAGAGAAACCATATTCTTGTGAAGTTTGTGGGTGTGCATTTTTACGCAAGACAAATTTGGCCATTCATATGCGTACACACACTGGAGAGAAACCGTATTCTTGTGAAGTTTGTGGGTCTGCATTTTCACAAAAGTCACATTTAGTTAGACATATGCGTACACACACTGGAGATAAACCATATTCTTGTGAAGTTTGTGGATCTGCATTTTCAGAGAAGTCACACTTAGTAAGACATATGCATACACACACTGGAAAGTAACCCTATTGTGAAGTTTGCGGATCTGCAATTTCAGTGAAGTCGCATTTAGTGACACATATTTGTACACAATCTGGTTATAAACCTTATTCTTGTAAAGTTTGTGGATCTGCATTTTCAGTCAAGATTTTTTTTTTAAAAATATACATTTCAAAATAGGTGAATTTGCCTCCTGGACAAGAAAAATGTATTCTCCCTCATGCAAATTTCTGCTGAATCTTTCTCACTAAAAGACAAGAACTGATGACACCAGAAAGGTTGATGATAAAAATTAGGAACAAAGTAGGTCCGAGGATAGAGCTCTGTGAAATATTCTGCCCACCTTTTTTGTTAAATTAAATCCTTTTGTTTTTACAAGTATTAGAACAAATTGACATTCTTTCATTCCATATGATGTTTCTAGCTATGATGAAATTTCTTAGAATTACTGCAGTGATTTTGTAATGTTAGATTACTTTGGAACATAGGTCACACTTCAGATGAGATCCCTTTTTTCTATTTTTTTTTTTTTTTCTGAGTGACCAACAAGAGGAAAAGTTATAAGAATGTCACCAAAGGAAAAGATACAGCACATTGGAAAATTATCTAATGTTTTTCTGTGGTGGTATATCTGTAAAAATAATTTTGGAATATAATGTGCATTTTCTTATCTAATTAAATTAAAGTGAGCTTTCTTATATAATTTTTAATACTCAGTAATCTTAAAACTTTAGGAAAATATTCACCATAATCTAATGTTTATTGAATTTTAGATTCTTTCTTGCTTTAAATTCATTGTAGTTATCACTCTTATTTTTGAAGATGTTGTGTATGATCATTCATATCTACAAAAATCAGCACATTTATACATATAAAAATAAAATTGTTTTTAAAATATTGGTGATGATTTCATTAAACTTTTCTATTTATTATTAGTAAATATGGCTTTTGTTTCATAACAAAATCACCTAAACAAAACTAATATGATGGCCCAAAGCGCTGATCAGCCTACCAACATCAAAATCAACAACTACAACCTGGAAGTGGTTCATGAATTCACATTCCTGAAATCCATCTTTGCACATACCCTCTTTCTAGACACTGAGTTCAACAGACAAATCAGATAAGCTGCCAATACATTTGCCAAGCTGACCTCAAGTGTCCAGGAGAATGAAAAACTTACTACTAACACCAAAATTGTAGTCTATAGGGGATGAGTAGTCAGCCTGATCTCTACAGCAGTAAGGCTTGGAGGCTTTAATCCAGACAGAAGAGACACCTTAGCATAGGTACCTTCACTAGATCGCTAAAAAAAGAGCATAGCATGATGAAAAAGACGCCAAACTTGAAAAAAAAAAAATTTATTGTCTAAATGTTTGTTATTATTAAGAGGAAAGATCAAAGTATTTTTGGTGTTTTTTTTTTTTTACATTTTTTAATCGTTCCTAGCATGTCCGAAATTTTCGTTAAAAATCTCTTTTTTGTGTCGGCAGAATTGACCTTTTTTTTTCCATTTTATAAAAAAACTGGAAATCTCACTTTGAAATTCTTTTAAATATCAATCATCATTTTTTCAAAACTTATTTTAAGAAAATCAGAAATTATAATGTGTATTTAAAATATTTTGAACCAAGCTTAACTTAGCTTCTGAGCCGAAAAGATGTAATTTGAAAATAAAACAAAGCAGGTCGTTAACTCTCGCATCACTTGACAGGTGATGAAAGACATATTGATGGATTCTGTGAGGATAATTTGTTCTACAAATTAAATAAGGTTTAAAATAAGTATATACATGGAATCTATCGGTCTTGAGAGTTATGCTTCGGCTGCTGATAGTGGTGCAACATCTGTTATATCTTAACAGGCAAACACGGGATTGACAGACTTGAGTGCAACAAATACATGTGAAGACCCCCTCGCCTGATGTCACCTTGTTTTCTTTTATCAAGCATGCTTCTCCCTGCTTCAATGCTCAGTGTAAATCCTGCCTCAACATGAGCAATTGTTGCAACGTCTTCCCACCTCTCAATATCAATCACCCTCATGTCCCATTTGCAGATGTCCTTGAAATGATGAGGAAGTCACCCTGTTGCTAGCAAAAAGTACCCCAACAGAAGTACCTCCAGAACCCTTTCATCCAGCATACAGTGTACATATCCAAGTCAGTGCAGTTGGAGAAGGGTGTATTGGCTGGCTAACTGGGCACAAGTAAGAACTATGGTCCAGTCAGACTAATTGATGAGTAGAATACATCCCAAAAGTTGAAAAGTGCTGAGGTGTCTCTTCTGTCTGGATTAAAGCCTCCAAGCCAATTGGATGCTAGTTGAAAACATCCTTGCGAAGGTGAGTCTCACACTCTTGATTGTTCAGTGTTTTGACCATTTCTGGTAGCCCTTTGCATCAGGAAACGAGAAAATGCAGTCAGTAGGTTTTATCCTCCTGATTTGATCCCCGTTTTGTTAACTTTCTCCTTTCATTTGTCTATTTTCTTTCGTTGTTATTATTTGAACATTTGTTTAATGTAGCTTTACTTTATATGTTTATTTTACATTTGTATCTCTCTTTGTAAAATCCATTCAACACCTCTTCATACACTGTTGCAAACTGTAACCATAACTTTCTTTTCTGTGCAATCGCTCAAACATTAGAATGCATTCTCATAGAAAAATCTTTATACATATTCATGTATATGAAGTACTTGCTACCTTTTTTACTCATTTATTAGAAAAATGGTGTCAGTTTTATGTCCAATCCTCCAGCAGTTTTTTTTTTAATTTCTAGTAGTCAACCTTGTTTATTTGTGTGTTTAGACTAACTGTATATGTATTTATTTCTATTCTAGTTTTACTCTTATGGAACATTGTCTTCAGAGTTTTGATTGACTTAAGGTGTTTATCTGTCTTTTAGACAATGCATGCATACTCTCAGGGGCAGTACACTGACATCTCAACTTCAGTTACTACAAGACATTGGAATAGTGATACTGGTCGAGAGTACATTGTTCTCCCTACTAAACCTGATTGTTCGTATTAACGCTTTCTACTTCTCTGTATATATTCCTGTTTGTAATATATCTGTGTTATTCCATATCCGTGTTCGAGTTCTTCTTATTTGGTTCTACCTTGGACCATCACCGTCGTACAAGGACCTGGACCATAGCAAAAATGATGTCTTGTTCTCTTCTCGTTGGTCAGCAACAATCGAAAATGGCAAGTAAATGTGGATTCATTGGATGACACTGGTTTTGTCGAAACAAATAAGGTACAAGCGAAAGAAGAGCTGAAGAGACTACATGATGCCATGAGAGAAAAACCGAAAACGGCATCATACCCTGAAAAGATACAAATTCTCACATTGGTACCTGACTAATGGTCACATAAGTACTTTTCTGAATAATTTCATGTTTCTGAGTATCTAGTACGAATTAGTCAGGATTTAAAGAAGGATAATAGCACATAGACTAAACTTGTCCCTCAAGAAATAAAAAACTATTCCCCAAAAAACACTTGACCTTGTTTTAAAGTTTTATGAAGATGACAAGTTCAGTTGCCAAATGCCTGGTAAGATGGACTGTGTTAGTAACGGTAACTGTTGTAGCATTGCCTACAGACAATAACGGATATGTCCCCATTCATATAAATACTGTATGTCGGTCTGCAGTTGGAGATTCGTCTCCAGCTGTGCAGGTCTAACTTTATACAGGGGGGAGTTTTTGGCCGAGCCTAAGGTCTCAGATATCCCACATTAAATTCAGCCTTGTGCCACATCTGACCACATGGGGCGGTTGGTAGATATCCCACAGTTGGAGATTCATTGTGGAATTCACTTGACTCACTTCTAACTGTTGAATACTTCTTCTATGCACTGCTGGCGAATCTTCTATGTGTTGTTCTTGTCCAAAGTATTATTCATTACCAGCCTTCATTTGATTATTCAGAAACAGAAATGATTGGTTCTCTGTAACTTTTCAAAAATGTAGAGTTTATTTAAGAAAAAACATCCTGATATAAAATTTGGTTTCTTTAAGTTTTGCACTCTGCAGCCAAAATGGTGTGTCCTTGCTGGATCACCAGGCACTCCCTCTCACTCTGTGTATGCAACACTCATCAGAATGCAGTACTTCTAGTTGATGCTATTGACTGGGGCATTACATACAAAGAGTTTATTAATAAAGTTGTTTGTAACAATGAGAGCAAGGAATTGCATGATGCACTGTTGTGAGTCCTGTCCTGGCACTGGTGGTTTGAAGAAATTCCTTGATGATAAGCTCAGTGATCTTGACATGGATGAAGAGTTTACCTACTGCTAATGCTACACTACTGATCATGCTTCATTGGAAACACTGACAACCACATATGAAGAGTATAAAGATTTTGTGATTGAAACAATAAACAATCTCACACAACATTCTGATCTGGTCAAGTGCCAAGCAAAATAACTAGAGTTGAATCCCTGGAAGAAAATGTGGTGCTTATGTTTGGAGATTTTGCAGAGAATTACCAGTTCTTGATACAGGATGAAATCCAAAGCTATAATTGGATTAAAGTGTACTGTACATTACATCCACTAGTGGTGTATTACAAGGATGCAGAACTGAAAATGCAGATTCACACACTTTAAGAGAATATGGTTTATCTCCAGTGTGTGTATGAATATGACTGATCAATTCTGACTTCTGCAAAAATGCAGATCCACAGACTTCACAAGAATATAGTTTCTCTCTAGTGTGTATATGTTTTAGATGCATCCATGGATTTCTACAAGAGTTTTGGTTTTACTGTCCACTGTATTGTTTAAAACAAGGGTTGACAAAATTCAACGAGATCAGCTGCTTCAAATGAAATAATGCCTTGCAAAGCAACATGATAGTCAATTTCATGCCACCCATATATCCCCAAAGCAAGAAGGAAAGAAAAAAAAAAAACAAAAAAACTAGTAAAAAGTATTTGAAAGAATAACATCAAATGATTTGTACAGTGTTTATTAACAACAAAAATACAAACTGCTTAAAAGATATCTCTGTGCATCAATATCTTGTCCATCTCACAAATGATTCAGATTTGGTTAAAGAACATATATGTTACATTTGAAATTAAATTGATGATGTTCACTTAGTTAAAGGAATTTGTTGTTGGTTGATACTATGCTATGATTGTCATGGGTTTTGTGCATTGTATCACATTTCATGGGAAAATCTAGTTACCTCCCTGTGATAAGATAGTTACTGCATTAACATTTTTATGCAACTGTGATGCAAGATGTGCATCTGTTAGCATTGCTGCATGTCTGTTGCAATTTGCAGTATTTGAAAATAATGCATTACAGTTTTTACAAGAATATGATTCATATTGCACACAAAATATGACTTCTCAGAAAAGGTATATCCACAAACCTATCAAGAATTTTGTTTTATTTCTATGGATTTTCACATGATGCACTAAAAAAAGAATTTTCTACTGATTCAGAAACTAAATGGGTTTCTATCCACTGTATTCCCATGATGCACCAAAACTGATTTGTCTGAAAATACATACAGGCAAACATCACAAGAATATTTTTTCTCTCCAGTGTGTATTTGCTTATGAATGACCTGTATGAAAATGCAGATCCACTAACTTCACAAGAATATGGTTTCTCTCCAGTGTGTGTGTGTGTGTGTGTATGGCTCATCAAACATCAATTCCATGAAAATGGAGATCCACAAAATTAAAGTTCTTATCCAGTGTGTGTATGCATATGACTGACCAAATCTGTCATCCATAAAAATGCAGAACCACAAACTTTACAAGAATATGGTTTCTCTCCAGTGTGTGTTTGCATATGTCTTACAAAATTCTACTTCTATGAAAATGTAGATCCACAAACTTCACAAGAGTATGTTTTCTCTCCAGTGTGTGTATGCATATGTTTTATGAAATACCACTTCCAAGAAAATGTAGATCCACAAATTTTACAAGAATATGGTTTCTTTGTAATATTTGTTTCCATCTGGTCTATTCTGATTTTTCATTTAGTAGATGTTACATGAATATAGCCCATCTTTCCTCTTTATTCATACATAACACTGTGTTTTTGTAGAAAGATAAACCAGACATTTCAAATTACATTATTTCTTGCCAGGTAGAGTTCATTGTCAGGTTTTTGACAGTGTATATCCATATTTTTCACATGAAACATGTAGCATATATTTGTCTGTGTTTTCACAGACAAATTGTATGCTATACGTGAAAAGTGAAATGTCTTTTCCTTCGTTTGAATTCTCAATAATAACCACCGTTGATAAAGATTTTATTTAAAAAATAACCTGCAATTCGCTCAAATGTTGCCCCCTAAATTTTTAAAATCAAACAAAAATCCGGAATCTTAAGCTTTACAAGAGTTATTATTTCATAACAATAACATAATTTTTTTCGCAAACTTTCAGTATTAATCTCCCATGCTTAACACAGAGATAAACAGCCTTTCTTGTAAGACCCAGCGAACATTATTTAGTGATACTAAGTCAGTGAAATTTCACGAATTTTGTTTTGGATTTTGTTGTGTGTGTTAAGCAAAGTTTGTAAATTCGAGTCTTTTTAATTTCTAACAAACAAAATCAAGTGCTTAGCATTTGAATTTTTAAATCTAGATCTTGTTTTGTTCAATACAGTATCACATGACCACTACAAAATTAAACAATTTTTAAAAGTTTAGTAATTATTTTAAAATCAAGGAAGAATTCTTGTAAAAAAATTTTAAAATTCAGGCAAAAATATATCTTATGGTAATTGAAAAAAAATGTTTCTTTTTTCATGAACAAACTCAAACTGACTTAGTATCACCAATTAATTTCGGTTTGGGAATGAAAGAAAAAAATTGCTACCCACTTAGTCAAAAATCAGTGAATTATTATCTTATTGAAACAACATTTTCAGTACTTATTCAATAACTAATTCTATACTGAATAAGTTATTAGAAAACTTTGTGGAAATATATTTATGGTACCTGTTTGCCTTCTTTGTTATCTTGTGTGTACTTTTTAATTCGGGAAGGTATTCTTCAAATTTTTTGACCGTTGTATAAAAAATCCCTGACAACCTTATTTCAGTTAAAATTATACAATATATAAATTCAAGTGGAAACATACATAAAATTCATCCTGAATCTCACAAAAATAATTCAATTAAAAAATAATTTTTTTTAACAAGTGGTGTTTCCATAATTTGAAAAAAAAAAAAAAACACGTAATTTTCTTTTAAATTGGATAGAAGAAAACGTGCAATATTTATTTCTTAAAAAAAAAAAAGATTCTTAATTAAATAAAGACATGGATGACTAATCAAACGTAAAAATTTAATGCTATTTTCGAGTGTTAACCTTTTTTTCAATAAATTTAATATTTTTTTCATTTTAGAAAATGGTAGATTATTTTTTTTGTATAGACGTTTGAAAAGGGAAAACTTCCGCATTACCGCCTTTTGAATACTTTTTCATACTGAAAGAATAAAATGATAATTCAATAACTCTTAAATTCAGAATAAGTTTAAAAACACTGGGTATCATTAGAATAGATATTCAAACTGGTTTGAAAATAATAAAATATCAAGAAATTACATAAACATATTTTATACTTGGTGGACAATACTGAATGTAAAACCATTTGGTGGCTTAACAATAAATATGCTAATCCACTTAAAGTGAATGATAACAATTATATATTTCTCAATGAATTCTACAACTGGTTAGAATCTTGGAATAGCATTCTAGGAAATAATGGGTAACTAATAAATGAAAACTTCACAGATTTTACTCACGCAACTCTAGAACTGACCAAATATTTTATAGAAGAATTTAAAATGATGAATGTATTATCTGGTAAAATTAAACAGATCACCCTCAGATAGATTTAGCTATTATTGACAACTTGCTGGAGATCAATGTAATATTTCTATACGTCAACTGTTTGAGTGAGAAAAATATCAGAATGTGCCTGCCACTTCTTAACCAAATTATTGATTTGAAGAATTTACAAACTAATTAGGATAATGTGGCAAGGGAACAAAAATGTAGGTATTTATAGATGTAACAGAAGTTGTTGCTGTTACATTGCTCTTATAAAGTTTTTAAGAAAATGAAATGCAGCAGTTACAAGAATTTATTTTAATATCTGGAAGTTCTCTGCTATATCCTAAAGATATTGCTATAAATGCTGTTCTCTATAATTATATAGTTATTGGTAAATTGACACAAAAATTCTTCTCTTCATCATTTAGTAAATCAAAGTAAATTAGCCATCGCCTAAGACAAATTTTGTTAATCCTATTAATGCTCTATCCCTGATATCATGTAATTTAGTGCAAGTCTGCTTGCCTTAAATGAATTCCACTGATTGACAGCATTTTTATCTTCGTGTTGTCTTATCTTGTTGGCATTCCTACATAAAGAAAAAAAAAAAAAAAAAAAAAAAAAAAAACACCTGAAGAAGAAGCTTAAGCTTCAAGAACCAGCAATTTTAAAAATAATTCAGATTATAAAAAAAGCCTCAAAGATCGAAAAGCAGCATCCCACGGCAAATAAGACAAGGATCAAAGTGTAGTAACTGCTCCAGTCATAATCAGTATCATCATCATCATCATCATCATCAGCAGCTGCTGCTGCTCCAGCCAGCCATCCTCACCAAGAGCAGTGATATGCAATGAACGATCCTTTTCAGGACAACACTTTTAAACAACTACAAAAAAAAACTTTCCTTTTCAGGACAACAATTCTCATGGCCACAAAACTGGTTTTTTTTTTATTTTTATTTTTTTTCATGGAAAAGCTTTTCTCGCCCTGTACAGAGATATTATTTTGCCTAGTGCATTGTTTGTCAATGTATTTTCTCTAACAAAATAAACTTTATTATAGCAGTCATTGTTAATGTTATTTATGTAATTTTTAAGAAAAAAAAGACTATGAATTAAATTTTTTAACTGAAATTATGTTAATTAATTCTTAAATTTACTAATTTTCTTTCAAACAAATCATTTGGATAAATATTGGACCTTTTAAGAGGTTTTTAATTTTGTTGTTTTCACCTTTCGTCAACAATAAAATTTTATGAAAAATGAGAAAAAAAAGTATTGAAATTGCGATACAATGTTTTGACATTGTTTTTTGCCCAAACTGTTTTTCAGCAAGGAACAAATTCTTTTTTTACACCGTTTCCGGTAATTCCTTTGTTCTGTTCTTTGTTTGAAACTACATCCGTTCTAGTTTCAAACAATTAATCTTTTTTAATTGCATTTTTTTTTTAAATAGGAAGTTCTATTGATCACAAAATATTGTCGAGCTTGGAAAAGAAACGTCAACAAATTACCAACAGCAACTTAATCCTGTTTGTTTTTCTATGAAAAGGTTTTTTAGAGATTCGCCCTGAAAAGGTAAGTTAGATGAACCGTCACGAAACTTCTTAAAAACCCCACCTAAAAGCATTTTAAATAATTTAATTGTCTTCTTTCGGTTTTATTTGAAAGATACTAGAGCTTAAATTGAATGAGAATTAAAAAGAAAATCTAATTTCCGTATATAAATATTTCTTTTCGGGCATTTTTAAAATATTGGCACGTTTTCTCGTCTTTCATCGAATCTCTATTTTAGACGAGAAGTGAAAACAACAAAATTAAAAATTCCTTAAAAACCCAATGTTGTAGATGTGGACTGTTAAATTGTTGTGAGCATTTATGATTAGTAAATAAATATAGTTTTTAATTTAACAACTGTATCACTTGGCCTTGCTAGTAATACAGTATTTTATTTTTATTCTTAAAAAATTTAAAATGTTTTTTTCTGAAAGGAATTGCTGATACATAAAAATCCCACAAACTTTACTTCAAGGCACAAAATCGTAATTGCTACAATAGGAAGTTTTTTTATTTTTTTTATTACAAGATATTCTAAGGCTTGACATGAATTTTTCAAAAGGAAAATTCTTTCATGAAACTTAGGTACCACCATGAGATCGCTAAAAAAAGAGAGCACAGCATGGGTGCCACCATGAGATCGCTAAAAAAAAAAAAAGCATAGCATGATTAAAAAAACGACACACTTGACGAAAACAAAACTTTATCGTCTGTAGGTACCTCCACGAAATCGCTAAAAAAGAGCATAGCTTGATGAAAAAGACGCCAACCTTGTCGAAAACAAAATTTTATCGTCTAAATGCTTCTATTAAAAGGAAAGACCAAAGTTTGTTTGTTTTTTTCTTTATTTTTTTTTTTTAATTTTCCTTCTTTTTAGAACATTCTAAATGTTGATTAAAAAAAAAAAAAAACTTGTTTCTCTTTGTATCAGCGGAACTAGTAAAATAACAGACAATTTTTAGCACGTTTTTTTGGTATGACACACATTAATTTGGAAAATCTTGCAAAAATATAAAGAATGGTCGGATGTTAATGAAACTTTCAGGAAGTATTCACAGATGACAGAAATTATTATAAATATGTTTTTTTTTTTTATTAAAGTCATGGCAGAAATATTATTTTTTTAAAGTATTTATTATCCCCCCATAACTAATTTTATGAAAACGCTAGAAATTCGATCGCATTGGGTTTAGTGATTACAATAGTTAAAAGCACAAGGCTTTGAGGAATGCAAGTCATGTGTTTGTTTTTTTTTTGTTTTTTTAATTGGATCCCCCTACCTGGAAATCAGCTCTGAATTGTAACATACAAAACTCAATAAAACAAAGATATTTAATTTCAAATGCTTTGATTTGCTTTTATGAATATGGACAGTATTTTCTGAAAGGAAAAAATTTTTTCGATGAAAAATGAATTTTGAATACAATTATTTGTTATTTCTTAATTATAATAGATTTTTACATTTAAGTTGTTAAAATATTATAAAATTAGTTAAAAGCCGCATCGGGTTTCCTAATTGTCCTTATGAGGTAGATATTTTTTTTAGCGCATTGTAAATTGTATCATTTTGACTAATCAGAAGATCCGCAGTACTTAAGAAATGTAATTTTGTGTTAATAATCGGGCTGTAATTATAAAGTATAGAAGACCAACCAGAATAAATTAAAATGCGTTATTTGAGTTAAGAATTGTTCTCCGCTGTTAAGGCCTTTACTTTTGCAAAACACGTGTGGAGAAGTTAATTTGATTTTTCAATTTCAACTGAGAAGGGTACCTACAAGTATCAGTATCATCTTATGAAATTTATATGATCTTATTTTTATATTAATCTCGGTTATGACATTTTTCCATAAATGAAATATCAAAATTAATAATAAAATGAATGGAAATGCAAATAACACAGTAAAATGTAATAATTGTATATAAAATCACAGTATTTTATGTACACTTGTGATAAAATTTAAGTCTTATCTTAATTTCTTTATAATATATTTTCCATAAAGCTAAGTGCAAAAAAATAATTAGAGCGCTGAAAGTTTTCCTTAAAAATGACGAGGTAAATAACTTGTTCACTTAAATGCAAATTATTTCACTTTTCTCCTTCCGATTTTCTTAAAATAAGTTTTGAAAAAATGTTAATTGATATTTAAAAGAATTTCAAAGAGATTTCCAGTTATTTTATAAAATGGAAAAAAATTGTCAATTTTGCTGACTCAAAAAGAAACAAGATTTTTACTGAAAATTTCGGACGTGCTAGGAACGATTAAAAAAATCTAAAAAAAATACCCCAGAAATACTTTGATCTGTCCTCTTGATAATAACATGGCGTCTTTTTCATCATGCTATGCTCTCTTTTTTTTTTTTTTTTGCAATCTTGTGGTGGTACATAGCATAGCATGATGAAAAAATGTCAAACTTGACGAAAACAAAATTTTATCATCTAAATGTTTATGATATTATTAAGAGGAAAGATAAAAGTTTATTTTTATTATTTAAAAAAAAAAAACCTTGTCTCTTTTTGTATCACCACAACTAGTACAATAACATATACAATTTTTATCAAGTTTTTTTTTTTTTTTGTGACAGACATTAATTTGGAAATCTTGCAAAAATAAAAATAACTTTCAGAAACTATTCACAGATGATGGAAATTATTATAAATATGTACCTACATGAGATCGCTGGAAAATGAGCATACCAGGATAATAATGGCCTTAAACTTGCCGAAAATAATTTTTCATTGTCTAAATGTTTGTTATTATCAAGAGGAAAGATCAAAGTATTTTTTGATTATTTTTTTACATTTTTTAATTTCTAGCACATCCAAAATTTTTGTTAAAAATCTTTTTTTTATCAGTAAAATTGACAGAAAATCGATCGTCAGCCATTTTTTAAACTTTTGTTTATAAAAGTGAAAGTCTTCATTTAAAATTCGTTTAAAAAATCAATTCAAGAAAATTAGAAACTATAAAGTTTATTTAATGTATTTTGAAACAAACATTACTTACTTTCTGCACTGAAAAAAATGTACTTTAAAATGATAGAAAGCCGGTCTTAACAGGTGTTGATTGACAAGTGACATGTGCATAATTTTATCTTACAGGAGGAAAAGTTACAGTATGTAAGGTCACAAGTGACAGTTTAGCATTATTTACCTTGTTTTTTTTAAATAGGCATAGCATGATAACAGCCTTAAACATGATGAAAGCAGAATTTTATCATCACGATGTTTATGTTACTACCAACGCAAACCACGTGACGGACTATTGTTTTCATGATGCTCCCGGTCTTCCGTATATTTGAATTTAAGCTATTTTTGGACACAAAAAAAACAAAACATGTTATATTAGATTTTTAGCTATTGACAACTTGTTGATTGTAACCAGCTTTATTTTAAAATATGTAAATGATATTTATCTTCTTAATAACACCATTGACTAGACTGTACAACATTTTCATCAATTTTAGAATATTTAACTTTTATTGCATTTTTATTTTAGGATCTATAGTAAATTTTCAGTAAGAGTTGGTCTTATTTTACAAAGAAAATATGGAAGACATTATTTAATTAGAAAAGTTTGTTATTCATTTTATGAATAAACTATATTAAGAATACTATTGTCTTAAGAGAAATGTTATAATTTTTACAGAAATTGTTTTCATTTTAAAAAATTTAAATTATAATGTTTTAAAACTTAATAACTATATCATCTAACCACCACAAATTAAAATAAAAATATTAAGTAAAGAACCATATTTACTAATCATAAATTCAGAAATGTTACTTGAGAAAAATTAATAAATTCCTTCTAGAACTGAGCTTGCTGATTTTGTTTTTCTATTTCATTCCCCATTCCAATGGCAATGCATTTCTTCTCTCTAAAGTCTACAATGAATGTCTTGTTTTTTGGATATCCACTTCTATGCTTCCAGTCTTTCAGAACTCTGGTGAAGCATTTGATCCTTCTATTGGACTATTAGCCTTCTACCTCTTGGACAAAGTTCTAGAGGCTCTTATTAACTTTGAATTGTTTAAGCATGTCATCCCTGAGTCTTTCATTTAAGCAATATGGCTTCTGATTCTCTAGGTCAATTGCCGATGTACTAACAGTTAATGCTGAAAGAGTATATCAAGCTTAAGGTAAGAATAGTAAAGATTGGACTGTGCCTTTGATATCTCAAAGGCAGTTGGCAGGGTTTGGCATACCGGACTTCATCACAAATTGAAAAGTTATGGTATTTTTGACAGAATATTTGGTTTGATTGCAACTTATCAGCTTGCGGCATGAAATTTATTTTGAATAGCTACTCATTTAGACCTTTTTGAATTAATGCAAGTGTTTCCTTGGACTTACATTGTTAGAAATTTTCATCAACAACCTTCCTGAAGTCATCAGTTCTCTGCTGATAACACAACAATTTACTCTAGTCTTAATGGTAAATCTGAATAGCCACTCATTTAGGTCTTTTTGAATGAATGCAAGTCTCTCCTGACGGTGTTTCCTTTGACCTACATGATTCCAAACTTTCATCAATAACCTTCCTGATGTCACCAGTTCTCAACTTGGTATCTCTGCAGATGATGCAACTATCTGCTCATGCCTTTATAGTAAATCTAATCAGCAGCAGATCTCAAAATGACATACAATCTGTTCTTAACTAGGTCAAGAAATGATTTGTTAATTTTACCATAACCAAAATAAAATTTTTATTCGTCCATGCATTGAATATTTGCTGTCACATCTGGTCTGGTTACTTGTGCTTCATCTCAGCTTCAGTCACTTTCCTACCACCATAATGGATCTTCTTGGTGCTTTTTCTTTAATTACTTTCATACTAAGTGTTGTGAGTAACTTTATGGTAGTGAGACTTTATGACTTCAAGTGCAGTATGAGCTTGGCATCGTTTTATAGGTGAAAGGGCTAGATGTAAGTTCTATGCTAACAGTTTCTTCTCTGGAACTCTATTTTGGCTTCTTGCTTTCCAATCAGTTTCTCTATGATTTTTTAACTGTAAATTGCTATGATATTTTCATAAAGCTATTGAAGTTTTCTTCTACATGCATAAGTGTTCAGTTTATAACAAATTGGGGTTTCTAATTAAATGATAACACAAGACTTCAATCTTCATTAATTTACATTTTATTCATGGCAATATTTAATCACTTCCTCACAGTCAATCTGTGATATGCAGCCTTTGTTTTCATTCCACACTCTGGCAAGCAGACATGCCATTCTCTGTCTTCAGTACAGTGGGCTATAAGTTTTTAGCCACACTTGATTATAGCAATTTTAAGGTGTGTCATAACATCTCTTCTTTTATTTTTTTTTTCAGTCAATACCATGTTAGTATCAAACTAATCTATGAATGATAGTTAACTTATATATTGCAGTGGAAGTAAGGAAATTGGTGAATTTCAATGAGGGTAAATAATAAGATGGAATCATTGTGGCAAATTAAATAGAAAAATTACTCGATTTTTCCAGGTTAATAATATTGTCACGTGAAACAAGGTTCAGGAAGACTAAGTATCGTGTCTGAGCAAATGAAAAGGATTCTGAATAGGTAAGTCATCAGAAACTGTCATCAGAGCATCAAAGATGTCGGCAACAGCATGAAAATGTCACCACATGCAGTGAGAAAGACTCTGAAAGAGCTAGGCTACCAAAGAAGAGTTGCAAGAAAGAAGCCCTTGAATTCAGAGGTTGACAGTGACAGGTGTATGGACTGGGTGAGAGAATTCAAGAGCAAAGATTATGAATTTTGTCAGTCTGTAATTTGGTGACATGAAA
Source organism: Acanthosepion lycidas (assembly GCA_963932145.1). Classification (NCBI taxonomy): domain Eukaryota; kingdom Metazoa; phylum Mollusca; class Cephalopoda; order Sepiida; family Sepiidae; genus Acanthosepion; species Acanthosepion lycidas. The sequence continues at coordinate 106,616,278 of OZ010575.1, read as the reverse complement.
GTAGGTTCTACCAATATTCGAATTCAAGACAGGTTTATGTTTGGAGAAATCAGAATGAGACTTGGAACACTGAATGTCTGCAGGCGACCGTGAAACATGGAGGGATTGGAGTAATGGTGCTGTCTGGTTTGGAGGGAAATCTGAGCTGATTCTTGTTAATGAGTGGTTAAATGCTGCCAAATATTAGAAAGGACTACTCCCACTGTTTGAAACCAATGAGATTGACAAGAATGTCTTCTGCCATGTCATATGAGCAAAGAAGCAAAGGCCTGGAAGGAATCAAGTCACTGCCATGGGTAGCCCAAAGTCCTGACATAAATCCAATACAGCACGTTTGGGAGCACCTTGCCCAAAAACTTTGAGAGTGTGCAACCCTTAAAGAAACATCGTTTAAGGAGTGGCAAAATATGGATCAGATGATTGTTGATAACCTGATCAAGTCCATGAAAAATCTAATACAAGCACTGAAAATATCAAATGGAAAACCTACTCCATACTAGTTCCAAATACTGTTGAGTTGGGATCGCATAATTAAATTTTGAAATTAGATGTCATTTATTTCACCTGGCTAAAAACTTTTCTTAGGCCACTAAAAAAGACTGCCCAAATCATCACTACAGCTGTTTTTTTATAAAAACTTCTCCAACATTCTTGTTCTCTTGCCTGCTATTCTGGATGAAGGTATGTGGTCATGTTCTTCTGCTTTGCACTCAATGGCTGTGAGTAACCCTAAATCAAGCCCTGAAAAATTATATTGAAGAAATTGCTAGGTCTGCTGCAAAGAAATTTGGTTAACTGTGTTATGCTCAAGTTTTTTCTTGTCCAAATATATCTTTAACACATTTGTAAGTCTGTCATTCGTCCACATACTAAATATTGCTGCCACATCTGGTCTACTTACTTCTGCTTCAGTCACTTTTCTGCCACCGTAATGTAGCTTCCCTGTGCCTTTTCTATAAATACTTTCATGGTAATTGTTATGTATAATTTTCCTCTATGGTAGCAAGACAATAGTACTAGATTGGCATTATTTTACAGTTGAAATGGCTAGATGTAACTGTTATTTCTATGCTAACACTTTCTTCTCTGGAATTCTATTTTGGCTTCTTGCTTTCCAGTCAGGTTCTCCATGCATAATGAACAGTTGACTGAGTATTTTTTTTATCTGTAAATTTCCATGACATTTTCATAAAGTTATTGGAGAGATTTTCAGTGGCTTTCCGTCTCCATGTATAATAATTGTTTAGTGTATAATGAATGGGGCTTGCAAATTACTTCAGTCTTCATTAATTTACTTCTCATTCCCACCAATATTTCCTCACTGCCTTGAGGCCAGTCTGTGATATACATCCTTTGTTTTCATTTCACACTCTGGCTAGCAGACATACCATTCTCTGATTGATTTACTCCTGTCTTAATGGTAAATCTGATTAAAGTCAAATCGATAGCAGATTTCAAAATGACCTGCAATCTGTTGTTAACTTTACAGTACTGAAACTGTACTAATTTACATACCCTTCTGGATGAAGTGGGTGAGGTCATATCCTTCTGCAGTGCACTCAGTGGCTGTGAGTAGCCCCAAATCAACACCTGGATATGGTTTCATTTGTTGGCCAAGTGTGAAATTACCGTATATAGTTTTAAATTCAAAGATGTCCATTTCCTAATCTGGAACTCAGCTTCCATATTTTGTTTTTCTCTTCCTATGCCCATTCCAACACCCACACATCCATATCCACTGATACATGATTTAATAATAATCTATTGGCAAATCTGCTCTAGTTTCACATGCCATCCAAAATAAAATATATCCTATTGCATTGTACAACTGATTTTGTTTTTCTCTTCCTCTGCCCATTCCAACACCCACACATCCATGTCCACTGATACATGATTTAATAATAATCTATTGGCAAATCTGCTCTAGTTTCACATGCCATCCAAAATAAAATATATCCTATTGCATTGTACAACTGATTTTGTTTTTCTCTTCCTATGCCCATTCCAACACCCACACATCCATGTCCACTGATACATGATTTAATAATAATCTATTGGCAAATCTGCTCTAGTTTCACATGCCATCCAAAATAAAATATATCCTATTGCATTGTACAACTGATTTTGTTTTTCTTTTCCTCTGCCCATTCCAACACCCACACATCCATGTCCACTGATACATGATTTAATAATAATCTATTGGCAAATCTGCTCTAGTTTCACATGCCATCCAAAATAAAATATATCCTATTGCATTGTACAACTGATTTTGTTATTCTCTTCCTATGCCCATTCCAACACCCACACATCCATGTCCACTGATACATGATGTAATAATAATCTATTGGCAAATCTGCTCTAGTTTCACATGCCATCCAAAATAAAATATATCCTATTGCATTGTACAATTGATTTTAAACAAATTTCATAATCCTACATTTCATGAGTTTATTTTCTTCCTTTTGCAGCTTGCATCTTAGAGAGTACCTGAAAACCAAGAACCATTCTTAAACTTTGGGTGAACAGAATTTCAAAGTCCACAGGGGAGAGATTGTACATACGAGAAAACACATGATGTTACACACTGGGGAGAAACCTTTTCACTGTGAAATCTGTGGATTTAAGAGTTCCCAAAGTTCAAGTCTCAAACGACATGTGCTTTCACACACTGGAGAAAAACCTTTCCATTGTGAAATCTGTGGATGTAAGTTTTCCCAAAATTCACATCTCAAGCAACACATGTTAATACACACTGGAGAGAAACCTTTCCACTGTGAAATCTGTGGATTTAAGTGCTCACAAGGTTCAAGTCTCAAAAAACACATGGTGATACACACAGGAGAGAAACGGTTCCACTGTGAAATCTGTGACTCAAAGTTTTCGCAAAATTCACATCTCACACAGCATATATTAACACACACCGGAGAGAAACCTTTCCATTGTGAAATCTGTGGATATAAATCTTCCCGAAATGCAGATCTCAAAAGGCACATGTTAACTCACACTGGAGAGAAACGTTACTACTGTAAAATCTGTGGATTTAAGTTTTCTGAAAATTCAACTCTCAAACAACACATGTTTACACACACAGGAGAGAAACGGTTCCACTGTGAAATCTGTGAATGTAAATTTTCCCGAAATTCATGTTTCAAACGACACATGTTAACACACACTGGAGAGAAACCTTTCCAATGTGTACTCTGTGTATTTAAGTGTTCGCAAAGTTCAAGTCTTAAACGACACATGCTAAGACACACAGGAGAGAAATTTTAACGCTGTGAAATATGTGGATTCTCACATGACACATTTCTATACACACTGGAGAGAAATGTTTCCACTGTGGAATCTGGATTTAAGTGTTCCTGAAATTCAAATTTTAAATGGCATATTAACACACACTAGATATAAATTTCCCAGAATGCATCTTTCAGACAACTCATTTTAACACGTGAGCTGATGTAAAATATTAATGAGAAAGAGTTTGTAGCCTGATATATATCCTGATAGTGAAAATGTCACTTTAGGCTGTTTTATTATGTAATATGGAACATATGGCATTAGCAGCCACAAAATTGCTTATCCCATTATTAAATACCTTACTAATTCAAATGAAGACAGTTTCGTATAGATGTGACTAAAAACCCTGTCACCACCATTCAAAACATACAGACATAAGTAGTTTTGGACAATATTCTGTCAGATGAAAATCATGCTGATTTATGTACAAACCCTTTCAGCAGAGTAAAATTAAAGGAATTTCTTAATGCTCTAAATCGAGTACAATTCTGAATTTTTTGCTTGCCAATTCCCTTTCAGAATGCTATAATCACTGCATGTGAATACTATTCTGACTTTGTGAACATTTTGCTTGTCTCATTGTTCTTCCTCTTATTATTTATAATTTTATCAATTCTGTTTATTCGTAAAAAACAAAATCTTAAGGTAGCTTTCTTTTCCCAATGGCACCAGTATGAAAGAAACGACATCATGTACAATTTGAACTTTATTTCTACTAATCCGAAATTCAGAACTATTACCTATTTGGTCTTCCATACAAAAGAAATAATGTAACAGTTGTGAAAATAAGGAAATAAAATTCTTTTAATTAGATTTCTAAAGTGAAAATACCATGAAAGTATTTTTCAATTCCTCGAATACATCTTAATTTAATAAAAAAAAAAAGAAGACATTTTTTATCATTAGCAATTGGAAAAATTTCAAAATTGCACAGAAAAGTAAATTATTCATATATATATATATGTGTGTGTGTTTTCATTATAATTGGTCTTAGCTATCTTATATACACATGTGCAGCCACAATACAAGAAGCAAAATTGGTTATCCAATGTTTTTAAATGAAAATGGGCATACCACTATCCTTTGAGATAGGGTTTTTAGATACAGCTATATTAAATCAATGGTCTTAAAAAAATCCTTTGATCATAATAATAGTACAAATGTTTTGACCATAAAAATTTTGTTTTTATTATGTTTTAACTCATGGATTCTCCTTTTAGTGACACTAAATTGCTTTCCTTAATAAATCACATATGAGCAATTTTTACCACCTTTTGACACAGCTATGTACATATTTAAGAATTCTGACCAATACACATTGTTGAAATCTTGATCTTTGTTCCATTGGGCACAGTTAAATATTTTATGACATCAAGCAAGTAAGAAAATAAAAGAAAGGAATTAAACTCAAAAATATAATTTCCATTCTATGCTTTTAATGTTGTATAAAATAAAATCCACCCTATTATGTTTCCGTAAAGTGTATCACATGAAAAATTATGTTCTCAAACTATATCAATGATAATTTAATTTTTAAGTGTAAAAACAAAATTTCTAGATTATAGCCCAGTTCATATTTTGTATTTTTTTTACAATTTTATGCATGATTTGTGATAAATAAAACTAGACCTTCTTTTTGACAGTAAAAGACCTCATGTTAATTTTGCTCTATTTTAACAAGCAAAAAAATAAGCATTGCATTTTTACCTATATCTGTTAACTGAATCTTAAAGCTAGTAATTTTCTTGTAAAAAAAATCATTTTTCACAAATATTGGATTTTTAAGAGGATTTTAATTTTGTTGTTTTCACATTTTATCAAAAACAAAATTTTATATAAAATCAGAAAATCACATTGAGTTTGCGATACAGTGTTCTGGCATATCATGTGCACTCAAGCTATTATTATTGGGTGCACCTAATCTTCCAGAACATTGTATCACAAATTCAATATAATTTTATTATTGATAAAGGTGTATTTTTTCAATGATTTCAAAATCAATTGCGAATAAAGTTGAAATTTTAATGAAATTTTATTCGTTAATAAAATAATTATATAATGAATATCTTCTTGGATTTTAAAAAAAACCTCGAGAAAGTATTTTTATCACTTAACTGGAGGGTTTCAACATTTGGTCATTTGAATAAAAAAAAAATCCCAATTGCTAACTTTCACATTTTTAGAAAGAACAAAATCGAGAAGACCACATATAAAAAAAGAATTATATTTACAATGTGAACACTGAAAAAGTTATAAAAAAAAAAAAAAAAAAAAAAAAAATTAAAATTTTCTGAGGAGTTTTAAAAACAATGTTTTTTTTTTTTTTCTTTGTGTTGAGCCAAAAACAAATTTCCTCTGATGCAATCTACCTACTTAAAAATTTTAGTGTATTTTGAAAACTGTCTAAGATGAAATATTTATTTAATCTATCTAAAAATGTATGATTAAAACTTCTCAATGTAGGATAGCATATTTTCCGAGATTTTAATATATTTAAAAAAAATTTACAAATAATTTTTTATTTAGCCTAAAATTGCTTGAAGAAAAAAAAAATCTTCTTTGCAGTCTTAAGATCTTTAAGATTAAGATTATGGAGAAATAACATTGGTCCTTTTTTTTCTTAAGTTGCGCTCCTTCCCAAACCAGAGGTCATTTGATATCGCACATTTTCAAATGTCTTTGTAAGATTATAATTTATATTTTTCTCTTATTGTCCAAGAAATTTGAAAATATTTGCATTATTATTAATATATCTAATTAATAATTTGATTGACACTAGGATGTCCGAGGTGTCGTTTTCGACACCTTCAAATTTTCAACAAATTACTATGGAATAACTAGTTTTGGTTCGATGCTGAGGCTTATGGACAATTATTGAATTTTAGCAAAGATGATTAACAAGCTTAATTCTCTAAATAATATTCAGTGGAATAGCTGATATTTGAGGTTTTACCATGAATTACCGAGGTGTCATTTTTGACACCTAAGCAATTATAGGGTAAATGCATTGAAAAATTTCTCACAAGCAATAATACTTGTGTTTATGTCCCCTATCTATCTATACACACACACACACACACACACAATATATATATATATATATACATTAATCACTATCTTTCAGTATGAGGTATACTAATATTTGTCAATTTCTTTTCATACTTGTTATTCCTGACTTGAATATATTAGAGATGGCTGCTTCATGGCATAATGTAAATAAAGATGTCAAAGGAGCTGGCCATCCTAGTGTTAATTGAAATTCTCAATATTATTTTTTTTTTTTTTTTTACATATCACAAGATACTGATTAGATTTAAGAGCAAAATCATTGAATCAAAACAAGGATTATTATTAGATTTTGATAGTAAATGATAACACACATGGGTTTTAAGATATATTTGGGTTCTATTGCCCCAATGATGTTTACCCATGATATATTTTATGAATCTGGAACAGACCAGCATATACACTCAGAGCACCTACACACAGCTGACCAGTAATCCTTTTGTGAAAATGCAGATCCACAAACTTCACAAGAGTATGGTTTCTCTTTAGTGTGTGTATGCATATATTTGACCAAATCTTACTACTGTGTAAAAGCAGTTTCACATACTTCAAAAAAATATAGTTTCTTAGTAATAGGTGTTTCCATTTGACTTATTATGTCCAACTTCACAACAGTTGAGCAGATGCTACATTAATATGACCTATCTTACCTGTTTGTGTTTTTGTAGAAAGAAAACCACAATTTTATTATACATTATTTCTTGCCAGCTAAAGTTCATTTTCATGCTTTTGATAATGTAGATTCATGACTTTCACATGAAACATAGCATATATTTTTGTTTTGATGGAAAATGAAATGTCTTTTTCTTTATTGAAATACTCAATATTAACCACTGTGGTTTGTGTACAGGCAAAATATCTGTGAAGGAAAACGTTATGATATATTAATAGGGTCAATCAATAATATATGAAAGTAGTCTATATTATGCAATATACATAGAATTATTAGTTCAATAATGCAGCAGCCACCTGTGAAGATCATACATTTGGCAGTAAAACAAGATGGCTTCACCATCACGTCACATCTTATGAAATCAGAACATTGTCAATTCAAATATGGATCTCAAAAAAATATCTATTATTAAATGTTTTTTACCTCATCACTGGCAACATGATCAAGTCCATAGCCAGCACCATGTGGTGTGAAATTATCTGCTGCAGGCATCCCTGCTCAATAAAAAGAAACCATCACTTTCATCGTAGTACAGGAGAAGAGAAGATCCTTTGCTAAGTTGCTGTACATGGGATGGTCAGCAACGGCAGTATTTATTAAACCAATAGTTAAGAAATTAATTTTAAAACTCATAGTAAAAATGAAACGATTTTATTTAAACTAAAGTAAGTGTGAGAAAAATATAACATGAAGATTTATTTCAACTTCAAAATGTTTAATATATATTTGGCCAGCACCAGCAACTTGTTGCGATCAGAGCTGGATTAACTATTCAGCAAAATAAGCATGTGCTTAGGGCATCAAGGGAAGGGGACTCCACAGAAATTGTAATGATATACATCTAATGAAAATAAGTAAAAAATTGTAATGATATACTCATATATACCATATTCAGTAACATGCTTGTTTGTTGATGACATGACCCCTTCTGGTCATGACTCATTTGACAGTGGCTGCACAGCTGTAATTGTTTCTTTCTCGGTTGGTGTTCTGGGTTGCAAACTGATGGTCAACCTCTTTCGATGGTCATATGTGCCTTCTTATCATTCTATATTTATTTCCAGCTAGCGTTTCCATGGTGCATGTTCTTGGTTGATAGCATTTATTTATTTGCACTACTTATCAAGACTCTTAACTGGCAAATGTATGGGGGGCCTCTATGGGTCTTAATCCGGCCCTGTGGTAGATCAGTGTATTTCTATATGTTGAGTGTTTCAATGTGAAAAAAATCAGAATAAAGCCAGTTTTTAAATAAACTTAACCATTGTATTGATATGAAGATTTTTCAAACTAACTAGGATGAAGTGACAGATGAGGATGTTAACGAATGTAGAGAAGTTGCTCCTGTTATATATCTCAGGTTATTGCTGTTATGCAGGTTTTAAGATAACTGAAAGTAATAATGAAGACAAAACACCTGAAATAAATAGGTAATTAGCCATGCGCATAACTTCAATTGTTTTGGCAGATAATGATCATCTTTTTTCATGTCGACTCTTGTGGTGAGGATCACAGTGTTGAAAAATTAGAATGTTTGTCTGGAGCACTTCAAACGTTCTTTTGAATAATTCGTGTTCTAGGTAACCAAAAAAAGGAAAAACTTGAAAAGTTAAATTTCCCAAGTATCTATGTAACATTTTTTCAACAATTATTTAAAATTTGCTTTTATTTTTTACACAACAAAAATGTCAGTATCGTAGCTTTACTACTGCAGGATAATTAAAATGGCTTTCAAATAATTTTACGCAGTCAAAATAAGGAGAAGGAATTTTACTGATTTTAAATTCAACAATGAAACATACACTATTTACTTTAACATAGAAACAATAATAAAACATTAAATAATTTTCCTTTAGAAAATAAAGTTTATTCTAAGATAAAAATCAAAGTATCGTTTCTTTCTCTTCTAATATAATTGTAATATAAAAAAAATATTCTATATCTGTCGATATAGTAACTTTATGGAATAATCATTAAAATAAAAATGAATTTTTAATCTATTTATTCTTTGTTTGTTCTTCATTTAAAGATGTAAGGTAGAAATTGAACCCTGGTTTGCTTTTCTTTGTCCATGAAAAATTATTCTGTCAATAATAATTGTTAGTATTGTAACTTTACTGAATAAAACATTTTTTATAATAATATTGTTTGCTTGTTTTTTATTTGTTTTTATAAATAAAAATTCATATAAATGAATAAAGTTCGAAGATGAAATTTTTTTGATTCTTTAATTTATAATTTAAAAGGTATTTAAGTTTTAATATACGTGTATCGTTGTAATTTAAAAAGTATACATTTTCACTTTTTTCTGCTCCACTTGAATGTGTTTGTAAATTCATCTTTATTGAATTTTATGACATAATCTATATTGCACTACACTCTATTAAAACTAGCATGCTCACATCTTGATTTCTATACTCACAATATTTTAGCCAGTGTCCTCTGCTTTTTGTACTTGGTAAGATAGAAAATAGAACATCAACTGTCTAATTTATTTGAAGACAGACTATGACTTTGTGAAGCCAGTCAGTGGAATTCTGAAAGAATGTCATTTAAGACAAACAAACTTTGCAATAAATTGCACAATATCAGTCAGATAGCATCAGAGATAACAGAAATGAATAAAATGCCACTGATGTTATTTTTTTTCAGCATCTCAACTCTAGTTTCATAGACCAGCCAGCAATCGCTCCATCCACTCATCAGAGAAACTTATAGTCCTAATATAAATATAAAATTTTTCACCTACCTGATTGTTGCTATATTCATCACCCGACTCCAGAGTTTCATAGATTGACATTTAGTAATCACTTAACCCACTCATTTTCTAATTTTAATTATTTTTATATAATTTATGCACTTCTTATTGATGGAAAATTGATTTTTTTCTTCTTTCATTGTGTGTGTGTGCATATTTATGCATGTGTAGAATGTTGTCATTATTTGTACTTTTTCTTGACTCTTTACACACTCTCCCTATCATTTTTTATACGGCTCTGAGTGTCAAAGATAAATGTAACAATCTTACATCTGTTGTCAGAAACTGCCTTTACTCTTAAGATTTATTGTATGTTTTGGGCTTTCTTAATTTTGGAAAATGTAGGCATATTTCGTTTTTGTTTAAATGATGTTTTTCTTAATGCTTAAATGGTAATGTAAATATTTATATATCTTCACTTACTCATTAGTTGATTTTTCTTGTTTAATTTGGTGGTATCTTTAGTATTAGGGTATTAATTATAGGAGGTTACATATATTCACAAACACACATATGCAATATATATATAAGGGTGTTCTAATAACTTGGACCAATTTTAAATGTGAATTAAGTTTAAGTGTCTAATTATTTTTTTTCTTTCAGATTTAACAACTTAAGTCTTTGGCAATTTCAACCATGGAAAGATTAACAATCAAACAATGTGCTAAAATTTCAAGAGTGCAATTGGGAAAATTGTCCATTAATTTCAAACAAACTGAGTCGGTGACAGATGTGAAAACACAATTGCGTGCTCATTTATGACGTTCAGCTGAAAATATTGCAAAAAATCTAGATACCTCTATTTGTCATTGTGCGCAGGAATTGAACCTTTCCACAACAATGTTACATCGTTTCCAATGGCACACTTGGTTGGTCAATTATGTTGACCAAAAAAAAATCATGAAGTGTGCGAAATGCATTTCTGTTTGAACGTCCATTTTTTTAATAGGCTTCCATAACTTTCATTAACACGTTGTTTAATTGTTAATCTTTCCATGGTTGAAATTGCCAAAGACTTATGTTGTTAAATCTGAAAGAAAAAGAAAAACATCATTAGACGCTTAAACTTAATTCACATTTAAAATCGGGGGCAAATCCCATCCTCAGTGCAACTAGACATCCGAATGCATCAAGCCAGGATTAAAACCCAACCAATTTGGTGTCGGAGTTTCCACCACTGAGCTATCTTCATTTGGCAGAGTTAAGCAGCTAAATTTACTGTATTGTTTTTATGAATGTAATTAAATGCCAAACAGCTGAAGTGCTCCATTCATTTTACTGAAGAGCTTTGCATTAGCGCAGGTGGCCGTTGTGTGTGTGTGTGTGTGTGTATATATATATATATATGAAGAACAATACTGGGAAAAATCTATGACAGTGAAAAAATATTTTCATGGGACACGTTTCATTTAAATGATAAGTAATTATTTTATTTTATCTTGCTTGGTGGTAGTTTAAATATTAAAATCATAATTTCTCAGTAAGGATTTGATCCATTGTTTTTTTTCCTGTGTGGCAATCACGTTTTCTTCAGACAGTTGTTTATCAGAAGTTCTGTGGACTGGGAATTTTTTCCAGCCCTGACTAATCCAAGATATCCAAATAACCATGGTTGGTATATACATATATAATACACTCACCAAGAAGGGAACACTTAAATGGAGGAGAATGGAATAGTTACTGAAATTTGGAAGAAAAAAATACCAAAATCCATTTCATGGTGTGTCACAAAAGTGCTCAATGGCAGAGGTAAAATAGCATCCCAGCAAAGGAGCAGAAAATGCAAACAACAAATGAACTCAACAATGCTAGCCAAAAATTCCCGTAGCTGAGCCGATATTATTAAGCAACTCCAAAAGGAGCACACTCATGAAGGCGCACAGGAAAGATGGCTCCGTGCTGTAATGGCAGAAAAAATTATACAAATCATGATTTCTTTGAGCTGGTCTGACTGACATCAATTCACCAATGTTTTACAAATCATTCTAAAGAACATAATTCACCAATTGCTTTAGTCAAGATGTTTAGTGTCCACTCTTCATTAGTTGACAACAAATAATATATTGACAGATTTTTTAAGCAATTTTAGAAAAGTTAGCAGCAATTAGATATCTTTTTCAAAATGATGTTTTTCAAAACAGAGCTGAAAGGGAGGTAACCTATAATGGCTTCAGTTTCAGGCCTTGGATCCATGTTGATGACATTATTACAAAAACAACATAATCTGACATTAAATAATTTGAGAAGAAAATGTATAATGTCTGGAAATATCATCTTGTTCGATGTAATTTCTGTGCCTGCTGTTTCTGCAATATAAGGCCAATTCATTTTTATCCACATCGATTTTTGAAGGTGGCTGCTTAGTAATAACATTTTCGGAAAAACTATTGCCACCTAGTGAAAGTTGATTAATCTCAATACTGTTGTTTCTCTGCCATCTTCAGGAAGATTTAAATGCAGATTCTACAGTAGATAGGTTTTTCTCCAGTCTATTTTTTAACATGTGTATTTTGAAGCCTGGACTTTGGGACAATTTAAATTCACAGATCATGCCACTGGGTGGTTACAATTATGTATTTGTCTATTGTGTTAACCCAGTTGAGTGTCACGCGTTTCAAGACGAATTAGTACTTTTCTTAGGAGCTATACACAGTCATAAATGATAAGGGCAAATCTCTAAAATCTTTTCATCCCAAAACAAACAGGATTAAGTTGCTGTTAGAGTTGATATTTCTTTCTCAAGCTCGATAATGTTGTTGTAATAAATAAAACTTATTTTTTAAAGAAATTGCAATTAAAAAAGATTACTTGTTTGAAAATAAATGGCACATAGTTTCTGTGCAAAACAAAGACATATCAGTAACCGGTGTTAAAGAAGAATTTGTTCCTTGCTCGAAAATAGTCAAATACCGACAAAGCATTTATTTGTCTCGTAATATAATCTGTTTTAATTATTTTTGATTTTTCATAAAATTTATTGACAATGAAAAGTAAACAACAAAATTAAAAAACTTTTTTCAAGAGATCTGTTTCAAAGAACAGAATTAATTTTTCTGTCAATTTGTATTATTTGCTTTAGGATATTATTATCTTTGAAATAAAATTGAAAATGTAACCAAACTTCTTTCAGAGAAGACATTTAAATTATTTAAAATGCATTTTTTTTTTTTTTGTGGGGAGGGGCTTTTAGGATGGCCATGATGGTTCGACAACTTACCTTTTCAGGGTGAATCTCTTTAAAAACCTTTCATAGAAAGACAATCAGGATTATGTTTCTATTGGACTTGATATTTCTTTCTCAAGATCGACAATATTTTGTAATCAATAAAACTTCCTATTTTTAAATAAATTCAAATGAAAAGAGATTATTTGAAAATTGAAAATATGTCAAAATATTGTAGAATGTATTGCAATTTCAACCAGTTTTGAATTTTGTTATTGATGAAAAAAAAGTAAAAACAAAACAAAATCAAAAACCTTCTTAAAAATCTAATATTTTTCCAAGAGATTTGTTTCAAAGAAAATTAGTAAATGTAAGAATTAATCAACAGAATTTTTTTTTTAAGTAGTTCTTACCCATAAAATATAGTGAAAATTATTTTTATTTACACATGGTAGCCCATGAGGTTTCATCAAGTTTACGCAGAAATAACATTAATCTTATAACAATATAGTCTCTGTCTCTCTCTGTATATATGTTTCATTAAAAACAACAGACAAGGTACTAAACAAAAAGCTTAATCGTAGTACCTTGTCTGTCATTTTTAATGAAACATGCATAAATGAAGGATTGCTGCCTAAATACACTAAGATTAATTAATACAAATATGAAATTTTGCTGATTGATGTTTATTCAGCATGCCAGCAGTAGATTTTTTATTTTCTCATTTTTCTATTAAGTTAAATATAATTTATGCACATTATATTTGTTTAAATTTGAATTATTCCTTCTTTTTTCATTGCATGTCTGTATGTGTTTGTGCACATATTTATGCCCCAGTGTGCTTTTTTTATGCTTGTCTGCATGTGTAGAATGTTGCGGTTATTTTCCCTTTTCATCATTTTTTCTTGTCTCTTTATACTCCCTCCCTATTTATTGTTATACCTTTTATCTGTATTAAAGTTTTAACAGACAGTAAACATTCTGTTGGGGGTTAAAATCTCATAATTTGTTCCAGGCCATTTTTACCAACAAACCAAAACATCAGCGAGTTGACAGTTTTTGAATTATTCCATACATATTTTTAAAAAGCCTGAGAGAGAATGGGTAGTGTGTTTATGTTTGTGCTTTGTGTTGGAAAGAGATGAAAATCAACTTCTTGGTTTGAATGATAACATTTCTCAACGAAAGCCATATTTCCTAAAATAATGCATGTTTTCAATTGTAAACACCCAGATTGTTTTACCAGGGTACCATCAATTCAAATCTATTATTTACACGAGTTACAGTGTAACAATTCACATCGAAAGTATAAGATTAAATTCGGCATTATCAATTCTGAAGAAAAAAATAAACAAATGCTTTTTGTAATGATATGCATCTTACGTTTTGCCTTGTCTTATTTTCTGATGATAATGTAAGTCAATAAGATGTTAGTTCTCTAACACTGCAGGTATTATAAGTAAGCAGGTGGAACATGGTATTTGTGACAATCAGGTTTTCTGTAACAACTGTCTTTTGCAAGAGGAGAGGTCATTGCTGTTGCAAACATGGTGCCATCTTTTGACTCCTTCAGAAATCTGCTGATCAACTCCCATTTTAGATTTGTTATAGTTTGCTTATGGCATTTTTACTCTCCTTTGAAAACGTTTGTGCCCTCAGCTGATCATTGATGCCCACAGGAGTCGAAAAGAAAATCCAATGCCAGCTTCTTTTTACTCAATGCTACTGCTGTCATCCCATGAAAAAGGTAATCCCAATCCCAGAGTCATAGGGGCACCAAAGCTGCTGTAGAAGTGGTGTATCTTGGGCAAGATAGCCTGATGGAGCCCAACCTACTCCAGGCTGGTTTTGAATTCAGAGTTTTCCTTCTTCTAGGCTGGCTGCCATCCAACGCTATATAACCCAGTCTATTCTGCTATTTATCTATAGCTGGAGGGAAGAATACCCTTCCCAAAGGTAAGCAAGTGAATGTAACGAGTTCAACTGGAATTTGAACTCAGTCCCACTGATTTCTCAATCCAAGCCACAATCTATTACTACTGCATGCCTCTTCTTTCGTCTATAACCCCCATTGACTTTTGAGGATATTTATTTCATGTCTGCCCTCTCTGATTTCAATCCCTGTAAAAACCTGACAAAGACAAACACAGAGGGAGATGTTATTGTTATAATGCTCTTCCAAGTTCTGATGGTATCAATACTGCTTTGACTATTTGCAGTGATATTAGTATGAAGACAGACTCCAAACAGCTTCCTCTTACTTGGAGGTCTATATAATAATGTAGTTCATATAGTCACCAGGGGTGAACTATTTACTCTACAACATCCCCACTTTTAAGATGAATACTCTTTTAAAATATTTTATTTATTATTAGTATCCCTCCTCCTTTTTCTGAAGAGTTCACCAACGTAATTTGTAGAGTTTCCATCTTGGATTCACTTGCACGTCCCTACGCTTTCTTTTTCTAGAACTTATCCTTGTTGTGGTGCTGGCACATTAAAAGCATTATATGACATTTGTATTGGTTCTTCCAATATTTCCTGTCTTTCATCGCCGTTTCTTTTGCAGCTTATTATGATGCCTTTGTGAATCTTTTTCCGTTGACCATGTCAATCAGCTTCCCAATTCCTGCTGATATCACGATGTCTTCCCATGTTTCTTTGCTATCCTTATATGCTCAAAAGAACACATAGGTGGGAGCGGCCAGCTCTGGTCTCACATAGCAAAACACAGACTCACATTCATATCAGCTTATTGAACTGTGGGGCACTTGTACAACAATGTAACAATTTCAAAAACTATGAGGGTCATTCAATAAATAAGGTGAATTTTTTGGTATAATACAGATCAAAGCTTACTTTTTTTACTTTATTTTTTTTTGTTGTACTTCTTTTCCACATGGAGTTAATTTCTTTTGGAGATTAAAAAAAAAAAAATCTTTGAGAGTTTTGGCAATTAACAAAGATGGCCGACCAAGAAGCATGCTCCAGGATTGAACAGCGGACAGTTATCAAGTTTTTGGTTGTTGAAGGGTGCAAACCAGTTGAAATTCATAGGAGAATGTCAACTGTGTATGGTACCACATGTTTCAACCAAAAAAATGTCTACAAGTGGGCTAAATTGTTTAAAGAAGGATGGAGCAGTGTTGAGGATGAAGACAGGCCTGGGAGGCCTACAGAAGTGAGGTCTCCTGAGATGATCGAATCAGTCAATGACCTCATTCAGTCTGACAGAAGAACTACTGTGGCAGGTCAAGAAAGTCAAAGAACAAATGCAGGAGTCATCAGTCAGAAGGAGTCATCTTGCATCATAACAACGCAAGGCCTCACACAGCAGCCCAAACGGTGCAGACCATCAACGAGCTGGGCTGGGAACTGCTCCCTCATCCCCCTTACAGCCCAGACCTTGCCCCTGTTTGGTCCCTTGAAAGCATTCACGAGAGGCACGAAGTTTAAAAGTGACGATGAAGTCAAAAGTGTTGTGAGCGACTGGCTGAGACATCAGTCCAAAGATTTTTATGCTGAGGGAATACGGAAGCTTGTGCACAGATGGGAAAAGTGTGTGACAGTTACGTCGGAAAAAAAAAAAAAGAAGAAAAAAGTAAGCTTCTATCTGTATTAGAAGTCCTTATACCGAGAAAAATTCACCTTATTTATTGAATGACCCTCGTACATTTTTATTTCACTCTTTGATTGAAAGCCTGATACTGGAAACATGTCTAGAGTGAACCACACTGTAAAAATAGCTGAGAACAGATATCTACAACTATCAGAGAACAAAAGACTTGTAGCAAAAAATATCTCTGCAGAAATAAATGACTCTAAGTCAGATACTCATTGGAAACCACTGGATAACTCTGAAATTCAAACCCCTTGTGCTTCCCAAAAAGATATACTCACGCTAAGACGATCTTCATAGAATCAATATATTGATATCTGGTAAAAAAAAGAAAGAGAAAGATGGGGTGGTTACCGTATGCATTACTTCCCTTAACTGGAACTATTCATGTAATTATTACCTCCCCACTCTTAGTACTCTGTCCAGTATATATTCCTAATAATGTTTATTAATGCCTTTGTTAAGTATCTTCTACTACTGTTCTTATAAGGTTTGTTAAATTTACTTCTTTTTAATTTCAATAAATTTTATTATTTGAGTCTTGAGAAATTAATAAATCCTTAATGAAAATATGAGAAATAATTGCCTAGTTTAATCTGAATTAAATCATTCTACAACGGTCCAACAGTAAACTGTTATTTAATACTTAATCTTAAAGGTAATTAAAAAAAAAAAACTGTTTCTAAATATACTTTCTACTAAAGTTAAAGAATTGAGCCAAACAGTTAAACATTTTAAAACTTAGGCTTACTACAAATGAACTTTGCTTTTTCTGTTTAAGTGAATTTCCTATATTTTGTGCAATCAGCATTTGCAAATATTTCAGATTCCAAAGTGAAATATAAATTACCCATTTTTTTTTTTTCTTTGCTGTGGCTTTTGGCATATCATCAATTAACAGAGTGACCAAAGAGAGACTATCTGGTAAAATAGAGAAATGTATGTTGTTAGCAGACATACTTAATGTCTCCAACTGTACAGGATCCTTGTTCTTTAATGTCATCTTGACCTCCTTCAAGTGAGTGCACATGCTTATGTCCACACTTGAAGAGTGTTTCAATTTAACAGGAACCAAAACATTATTTTCTAATCTGAAAATGAAATTATCTTTTAAACCATTTCTGTTGCTATTTTATCAAAGGTTCTTTTTAGAAAACACATGCACTGAATATTCATCAAAATATCATCCAGAAATGGAAAATGAGCAAAGAAATATATTAGCAAAGACCGAAGGAAAACAATTCTAAAATTAAAACAATCATTAATATAGGAACCATCATTCTCAATTTTTTCTTTGCAGATTTTGACACATAGCAACATTTTTCTGTTGAGCAGTTTTTCTAGATATGAATTATTAGAGATCAGCTTTTTCAAATTCAATCAATCAAAATTTGTTCTAAATTCTCAAAGTTCAAATTTATTCATAATTTCTAGAATATAAACAGGAATATGGGTAGAAGAAAATCAGATTTCTAGACACAGAAGTAGAAATAATCTATTTTTAAAAGGTTTACCCCATTTTTTTTTTTTTATGTAAATATTGTGAAAATTAGAATTTTTGAGGTTAAGATAAATTAAAAAGACAAAATGGCTAATCTGTCTGCTATTTAGTTATAGGCATTGTTTAGAAAGGGAACACAGACTGAAGACAAATTACCTTTAGTCAAAATGCTCTTTATAAGCACTGGTTTTGCATTGGTTTCACCAGTTGCTGGCCTTGTGAACAAATATTATTCAAAACCATAATTTCTATTTAACCAAAAATTTGTTAGAATTAACAATTCATGTCCAGATTTAAGAACCTCATTACCAGTGTCTGTGCAGAGACACATATCTGTTCACATACATCCAGACATAAAAATTTTTTTCCTGATGACCAGACACATTTCTAAAACAACTCAGTAGCTGAATAGAATTAAATACAATTGAGATGTCACTTCAGATTTTATCAAAAATCATCAAATTTAGCTGGACAGTCACCTGCCTCATTCTAGATGCCATATTTATTGTCCTTTTCAAAAAATGCCACAAAGTAGCTTGCCACTCATCCCGCACGAATGAAACATGGTGGTGGTGATGCTGATGATGATAGATGAATGTATCGACATACTCACAATTATTACCTGATTACTGGATGGAAACCAAGAAAGAGTTTACCTGAAATCAGCATTTAATATTTTAAAGTCTATAACTTTCACTTAAGAGAATCAACAATGAGATCCAGTAAGGTTTATATAGAGAAACATTCATTTAAAACCAAATTTGCTCTTTTATACCCATTATAACATGATCATATTTGGGGAATTGAAAGATCCTGTAAGGTTTATATTGAGAAACATTCAAAACCAAATTTCCTTTTTTATGAACATTACAACATGATCATATTTAGGGAATTCAAACTGAAAATTAGACTTGGAGAAAGAAAAAAATTCAAATTTAGCTTTATTCATTTAAAATGCATTTTACTTCAGTGAAAATGAAGCTGCAGAGATTTAAAATTGCTTCAGTGGAACTAAAAATTAAAAGTAATGAAATCCACTGATATCAAATAATTACCTCGAAGAAAATATTTATTTATTGTTAAACTGCCTTCTAACAAAGGAAAAATAACTACTTTTTCATTGGAAACTTTGTACTTATTTTACTATGGATTTTTATTTTTAACTTCAGTTGTTGTGATTGTCCCACAGTTAGAACTCATCCAAAATGATTTCAGTTTAGCTATATACTTTAAGGAAATATATATGTATAGAAATATTTATTCAAAATGGTACATACATATTTGTTAATGTTTCCACATGACTACAGATCAGAAAGCATCTCAATGCATTTTACTTGTCAGCTATCTGTTATCAAAAGTCAAAGATTTTCTAAATTGCCCACCAAGTTGGAAATGGGGTAGCACTGTCATTGGTTCATCTATTGACCAATCAGATAACTCATTACATGCTGATTACAGCAATGCTTTAAAGAGAACTCTGGATTATTTTCTTAATAGGAGCTGTTAGAGAAACCCCCACTTCCCTATTTGGGGAATTCAATTTGGAAATTAGGCTTGGAGAAGAAAATAATTAAATTTAACTTTTTTTTTTTTTTAAATGCATTTTAGTGCAATGAAAATGAGGCGACAGAGATTTAAAATTGCTTAAGTGGAACTAAAAATTAAAAGTAATGAAATCCACTGATATCAAATAATTACTTAGAAAAAAATATTTATTTTTACAATATTATTGTTAAACTGTCTTTTAATGAAAGAAAAAAGTATTTTTTCATTGGAAACTTTGGACTGATTTTAGTACTGATTTTTTGTTGCCATTTTAGATGAGCTTCTGATTGGGGACAGTTTCACAACATACTTTAAGGAAATATATATATATATATATATCTAATAAATAGAAATATTTATTCAAAATGGTACATACATGTTCATTGATGTTTCCACTTGATTACAGATCAGAAAGAATTTCAATACATTTTACTGGTCAGCTGTCTGTTGTCAAAGGAGGAAACTTTCTAAATTGTCTGCCAAGATAGAAATGAGGCACGGCTGTCATTGGTTCATCTATTGACCAATCAGAAAGATCATTATATGCTGATTCATTCAAAGCCAAATTTGCCCTTCTATGCACATTACAACATGATCATATTTGGGGAATTCAAACTGAAAATTAGTCTTGGAGAAAGAAAAGAATTCAAATTTAGCTTTATTCATTTAAAATGCAGTGGAAATGAGGCTGCAAATATTTACATTTTTTTCGGTGGAACTGAAAATTAAAAGTAATGAAATCCATTGATATCCAAAAATTATATTGTTAAACTGCCTTCTAATGAAGGAAAAAAATAACTATTTTTTTCATTGGAAACTTTGTACTTATTTTACTATGGATTTTTATTTTTAACTTCAGTTGCTGTGATTGTCCCCAGTTAGAAACTCATCTGAAATGATTTCTGTTTCACAATATACTTTAATATATATAGCAATAATAATAGAAATATTTATTCAAAATGGTACATACATGTTTGTTGACATTTCCACTTGATTATAGATCAGAAAACATCCCAATACATTTTACTGTGTGATCTATTTTTGTTTTGGTAGGGTTGATTTGTTGGTTATCATGTTTCTAACATGCTTCCCTAGTATTTAGTTTTTTTGCTTGTGTTTAAATAAAAGGTTTGCATGTCCTCATTCATTTCTATCAAATAATGTTTTGACTTCAAAAGGACCTGTATATGGTGTTTCTAATGGGTTATGGATTCTGTCTACTTTAATCAAAACTTTGTTGCCAGTGTCAAGTTTGGAATATACACATACTGTATACTGGTATATTAGTTAAATTTTCAAAGTTTATCTTTGATATTGTTTCGTGTAACTCTCTGGTGAACTATTGGGTTACATTTGTGTCACTAGTATCCTCTCCTGTGTGTGTTAACATGTGTTGTTTAAGACGCGAATTTTGAGAAAATTTAAATCCACAGATTTCACAGTGGAATGGTTTCTCTCCAGTATGTGTTAAGATGTGTCTTTTAAGATGTACATTCTGGGAAAATTTCAGTCCACAGATTTCACAGTGGAAAGGTTTCTCTCCAGTATGTGTTAACATGTGTGCTTTGAGAGCAGAATTTTGGGAACACATATATCCACAGATTTCACAGTGGAATTGTTTCTCTCCAGTGTGTTTCAACATATGTGTTTTGAGATGTGAATTTAGTGGACACTTATATCCACAGATTTCACAGTGGAAAGGTTTCTCTTGCGTGTGTGTTAACATGTGTGTTTTGAGAGTTGAATTATGTGAAAATTTCAATCCACAGATTTCACAGTGAAAACGTTTCTCTCCAGTGTGTGTTAACATATGTTTTTTGAGATTTCCATTCTGGGAAAATTTCAATCCACAAGTTTCACAGTGGAAAGGTTTTTCTCCAGTGTGTGTTAACATGTGTGTTTTTAGAGCTGATTTCCGGGAACACTTATAGTCACAGGTTTCGCATTGGAATGGTTTCTCTCCAGTGTGTGTTAACATGTGTGTTTTGAGAGTAGAATTAAGGGAACACTTATATCCACAGATTTTACAGTGGAATGGTGTCTCTCCAGTGTGCGTTAACATATGTGTTTTGAGATTTCCATTCTGAGAAAATTTAAATCCACATATTTTGCAGTGGAATGGTTTCTCTCCAGTGTGTGTCAACATGTGTTTTTTGAGAGTTGAATTTTGGGAACATTTATAGCCACAGATTTCACAGTGGTAGGGTTTCTCTCCGGTGTGGGTTAACATATGTGTTTTGAGAGAAGAATTTCGCGAACACTTATATTCACAAATTTCACAGTGGAATGGTTTCTCTCCAGTGTGGGTTAACATATGTGTTTTGAGACTTGAACTCTGGGAACTTTTAAATTCACAGATTTCACAGTGGAATGGTTTCTCTCCAGTGTGTGTTAATATATGTGTTTTGAGATTTCCATTTTGAGAAAATTTCAGTCCACAAGTTTCACAGTGGAATGGTTTCTCTATAGTGTTTTTTAACATGTGTTTTTTGAGAGTTGTTTTTTGGGAACATTTATCTTCACAGTGGTAGGGTTTCTCTTCAGTGTGTGTTAACATGTGGCTTGTGAGAGATGATTTAATGGAAAAGCCTACTCCGCAGATATCACAGTGGAAAAGTTTCTCACCTGTCTGAATTTTCATGTTCATTTTGAAATTGAATTTCATACAATGTGGTTTGTTCCCTATGCGTGGTTTATTATGTCTCTTCTGTATAGACTTAACTACCAATCCACAAATTTCACAGTGTGAGAATTCATTCTTTTTTATGAATGTTCATCATGGTTTCTGAAAATACAAAATATAATCAATGAGCACTACAGTAGGAAAACACATTATATAGAGTAATGAAAAATGCATCTACAAATATATTCTTAAAGCCAACCGCAAAATCAAAGATGCACCATTATACTGCCTGTTAAACAAAAATATGTCCGAGTTTAAATCTGACATATTATACAGTATCAGTGGACATGGATGTATGGTTGTTGGAATTGGGCAACGGAACAGAAAAACAAAATCAACAAGCTGAGTTCTAGACTAGGAAAAGGAAAACTTTGAATTCAAAAGCATGTATGCTATTGTGCCAGATACATGCCACACTCAAATTTCACACCTGACTATCAAATGAAGCCAGGTGCTGGAGTTTGATTTAGGGTTATTCATGTCTATAGTGCAGAGGTGAAGGATGTGACCTCACACCTGCACCCAGTACAGCAGGCAAGAGAACATAAAAATAAGTCATAGAGATGATTTTGGCAATCTCTCACATACAGCCGAGAGAGAATGATGTATCTGCATACCAGACTTTGGGTGTGGAATGAAAACAAAGCCTGCATGCTACAGAGTGCCTGAGAGTAAGTGATGAAATATTGGCATGGATAAAATATAAATTAATGAAGATTCATGTCTTGTGTTTTCATTTAATTGGCAACCTCCATTCATTATGAACTAACCACTTATTATGCATGGAGGAGGAAAAACACTGGAAACCTCTTAAATATCTTTATAAAATATGTCATAACACTTATATATAGAAAATGAAACACAGAGAACTCCATGACATTGAGCATTAGGTACAATTGTTAATATATTTTGGGGTTTGTTTTCCTCAGTGTGGATTTTTGGCTTTTTCATTTATAGGCTGCCACATCAGCATTTTCTTATTCGATATCCAATAGCTACTCCCATTAATAACATTGTGACTAAGTCAAACAGGTATAAATGCTTGGATATCACTGAACAGAGCAGTATCTAAAGAATGTGAGTAGAGTGTGCAAGTAACTGTTAATCATAGTCATGCGCTCACTAGATTATGATAAATACATGACAGATCTATGTTCATTTTCCTCATCATTTTTTTATGTTGCTTCAAATATTTAAAAAATTTTTGAATGTTACTGGTTAGAAAAATTATGTAAATCAAGCATCAAACTTGTATTCAACAAGTAATTTCTTTCAGTTCAGTCTCTCTCATTTAAATTTCCTAAACAACACTCTGTCAATAAATCACTCAACACATCAGAAAAAACAATCTCTTCATGTTAAAAAATATACTGTATTCTAAACTAAAAGTAGTATTTTTTCAATTCAGATTAGTTAAGCTTGAAAACATCTAATTTTTCTCAACATTTCTGAAAAGTATATTTTTTTTAAAAGAGAGAATTATATTTGTCCATGTTTCTGAGATGAGGTATTGTAATTATTTACACTACTTGGAATCTTGTCTCATCTTTTTTTGCCATATTCATGTGAAACTAGAACCATCTTCACCAGTGGACAAAATAAAAGATTTGGTTTGAAATTCCAATCACCTGAAGAAGGCCAGAGTGCACAATGGTCGAAACATCATGAATATGGCAACAAGGATGAGGACAACAGTCTGAGCAATGGAAATAGTGTAAGTAATGAATTTTGTTAATATGGACAAACTGATAGATTCATACAAATAAAATGATATAAATCCAAAATCTTTTTAAAATAATGATGGTCTCTAGATTGAAATGAGAATACAGTTTTAATTCAATATCACTTGGCAGCAATAAATTAATAGAGAGTTTTGAAATTTTATAAATTATTTTAATTAAAACTTGAAGAAATAACAATTCTTGTAAAAAAAAAAAAAATGAAGTGAAAACATGTTTCATGATAATTGAAAATACCAATACTGTTTCTTCATGGACAAACAAAAACTGACTTGGTATCACCAAAATGGATGTTTCACTCCAAAAATTAAATATTTGCCAAAAATCAGTAAATTAATGAATTGTATACTGAATTGGTTATTACATTATTTACATTGTTCGGACAATTGTCCTCATCTTTGTCACCATATTTATTACGATGCTTTGGCCATTGTATGATCCGGCATTCTTCAGGTGGTTGAAATGTCGAACTTAACATTTTATTTCCCTCACTGGAGTAGACTGTTCTAGTACTATGTGCCATGTTTATGATGGATGTCAGTTATCTCCTGTTAATTTCCCTCTGAAAGTTCTCCACTGCCTTAACCGGGTATTGAACTCACACTCTTTGGATTGAACTGTCACTGGATCTAACCAACGCCAACTCCAGTGACAGTTCAATCCAAAGAGTGTGAGTTCAATACCCGGTTAAGGCAGTGGAGAACTTTCAGAGGGAAATTAACAGGAGATAACTGACATCCATCATAAACATGGCACATAGTACTAGAACAGTATACCCCAGTGAGCGAAATAAAAGGTTGTTTGACATTCCAACCACCTGAAGAAGACTGGAGTGTACAACGGTCGAAACGTTGTAATAAATATGGTGACAAAGATGAGAACAATAGTCTGAATAATGTCCATAATACCTCATCTCAGAAATCTTTAGAAATATTGAAATGGTGTCTGTTTCCCCACTGCCTCTTTTGAAACATATCATCTATACTTTTTAATTTGGGGAGGTTTTCTATGAATTTTCTTAATGTTATTTCACTAAAAATAATTATGCAATATTTTAGAGATATTATTCTTCCAGTAGAGAAGTGAGAACATACAGTTAATTTGTCACAAATCTCACAAAGAATAATTCAGTAAAACTCAAAAAATAATCTTTTCTAACAGTGAATTTAAGAAAACACATCATTGTCTTTTAAATTGGACAAAAAAAATCTACAGTTCTTTTAAAATTTAATAACAAAAATGGAAAATGGCATAATTTATGTCTTAAATTTAATTTTTTTTCCATTTTAACAAATGTTAGATTATTTTTAGTATGGATGTTCAAAAAGGAAATCATTCCAAATTACCACCTTTTATCTACTTTTCCCTACTGGAAGAGTAATATCTCTTAAATTCAGAATAATTAAAAAAATCATTAATATCACTTGATCATTACAAATTAATACAGAATTTTAGAGGTTTATTATAAATATATAAAATATAATGTCATCTATAGGCTACCATACTTTCAAGAAAAAGGTAGCATTATATAACATTTTATATACATAAAAATTATTTGTATTGAGCTTTTCAATTTTTGATCAGTAAATTTTCATTTAATAACAATATCACTTAACTGGATGAAAAGTAATGCAGAATTTTAAGATTTAAAACTTAATAAATTTTTTAAATTCAAATTGGAGAAAACAATTCCTGTAAAAATTCATAATTCACCGATTATTTTATGATTCACAACAGATTTTCAGTAAATGAGTTGTAGTTTGGAAAAGAAAAAAAATGATGACTTACATTCTCCAAAGAGTCCTGCTGTTACTCAAAATTTCATGATATTAAGTTAATATGTAAAAAAAACAATACTTTTATAAGTAAAAAAAATACTTCTACAAAGATTTGTAAAAAAGAAAAAAAATTAAAATTTTAACCCTAGAAAGGATTAAAAAATAATACTTTGGTTTTTCCTCTTCATAACAAACATTTTGACAATAAAACTTTGTTTTTAATAAGTTTGGGGCATTTTTTCATCATGGAATATTGTTTTCAAAATATATCTCTAGCATGATAATAAAAGGCCCCAAACTTAACAAACATTTTGATGATAAAACTTTGTTTTTATTATTATTAAAAGGAACGACCAAAATATTTTTAAACCCTTCTAAGATGTTTGAAATTTTGGTTAAAATCAGCAACAAAAGTAATTTTTACAATTAAGTGCTTTTGCACTATTCCCAGTAGAAAAAAAAACATCGATTTGAAATTCTTGCAAAAATCAAATTTTTGTTGGATTTTAATGAAACTTTCAGATCTTCTTCACAAATAAAAGAAATTTATTTTGAAGTTTTTGGTTTTAGAAAATCTTTGTAAAAAGCATTCTTTTTTAAATATGCTACACCTCACTTAAATTCATGAAATTTTGAGAATTTCCAATTTTTTTTTATTAGTTAAAAGAATTTAAATCATTTTTTTGCAACTTTTGCTCATTTTCTGAAAATCTGCGCCTAATGGTAAACTAAAAAATGTAATAAAACTATGACATTAATTAGAAAAGTTTTTAATTGCATTTGTAAATAAGTTATATTATGGTCATTAGAAAAAAATTTGATAAATAATTAATTTTTACAAGAGTTTTTTCATTTTTTTTAAAATCTTAATAATAATTTATAAATTTAAAAATCATTTAAAATTCTGCATTACTGTATATCTTTTGGGTGTTATTGTAATTAAGTAGAAACTATATTCACAAATCAAATATTGAAAAGCTTAACATAAGTCATTTTGCATTTAAATATTTTTTTTTTTATACTTTAAGCATTCATTTTTCATCTGTGTAAAATGGTCATGTGGTCTAAGAGTTCTCCTCTTTTTCAGAGAAATTTGCTTGCCTCCAATTTGTTATTCATTGCTTATATTTCAACAGACTTTGAACATCATCCATTCAACTTTAAATTTTAAAGTTTTACTTTTTTAATTTCTATTTCACAAAATATTTTTTTATGTATTTATTTTAATGTGAGTCATAAATTATTGAGTTACCTCTATCACATTATTTCATCTCGGTTATTAAATTTTAAAATTAATTGAAGAAAATTTTAAATTTCAAATTATATTACATTTTCATAAAGCATCTTCGAACGTAACAGTCAATAAATATTAAATAATAGCTTAAAATATATTAATTTGCAAAAATTACTAGGTAGTGAAAAACAAAAACAAAAAAAACCCTTAGATTTCGCAAATTGATGTCAATTCAGGTCATCCATACTAGCTGCCAACATCTCGGAGCTAATCGATACACCAAGACAAAAAGGAAAACAGGACGTCGTTAAAAAATGATTGCATGTTATTTTTTTATGCTATAGGTAACGATTGTTTAAGATTAATTTAACTTTAAATTTGCTAATTTTACTCAAATAACGTGTCATGAATATATTTTATTTTTGGAAGATTTTTAAAACCGATAATTTTGTTTTGTTTACAAATTTCTTAAAAGTGAGAAAATGAACGCTCGTATGATTTTTTTTTTTTTTAACAAACATTCCAATCTATATAATTTCCATTTGAAATACGCCAGAATATTTTATTTACTGGAAATAGTAAAATTTAATCATTTAGCTTTCAATTAAAGCTAAAAAGAAATCTTCAAGAATGCTTTTTCATTTTAAAAAATTCATTTTTAAATCTTATGTACTGAAAATATGAATGTCCGCTCTTAAACTTACCTTTTTCGGGTCGAATCTCTTAAAACCTTTTGACAGGAAAACAAACAGGATTACGTTGCTGTAGGACTCGATATTTCTTTCTCAAAAAGAAATTGCAATTAAAAATGATTAGTTATTTGAAAATAGGAGACATGTAATTTCTGAAAGCAAACATCGATCAGAACAAATGAATTACCGGAAACGGTGTAAAAGAAAAATTTGTTCCTTGCTCAAAAATAGTTTGGGCGTACACAATATATACCAGACCATTGTATTGCAAACTCAATCTGATTTTCTGAATTTTATTATTGACGAAAAGTGAAAGCAACAAAATTAAAAATAGGTTCCTCCATACGTAGGTTTTAAAATTAATTTCTAAAAATGAAAATTTTTTTTCTTGAAGCTTTTATTTTAGTTTTAATTTCAATTTTCAAGCTAATTTAAATTTGATATTTTCAATAAGGAAAATACTTCGCTGTATTTCAAAAACTAATTTAAATTGATAAAGGAAATTTCTTTGTTGCTAGCTCATTGGCGCCCCCTTTTTTTTTATTCATTTTTCAATCATCGTAATCTTTAACAAATCTTCCAAATTACATTCTGAAATTTTATTTGAGGAATATTAGCTGATTTACACAGTATATAATCCGATTTGAAACAAATATAATTTACGTTAAGTTTAAAAATAAAATATAGCAGAAAGAAATGCATTTAATAATTGGTAGCTTTTCGTTTTTGAAATGTACGTTTGACATCTTTGGCATTCTATGGAGACTTCAGCCGTAATAAAAATAATTGTATATAAACGTGAGCATTGAAGTATTCAGTAATTTTAAAAATCTAAGAAAATATTCTCCGTTTATATTGGATTCTATATACTTTGTGGCATTAAATTTATAGTTATCGTTCTTATTTTCTGATAATGTTATGTTGTGTATGACCGTCCGTACTTAAAAATAAATAAATAAATAAAATAAAAAACGGTACGTTTACAAAAAAAATTCGAAATTTTTTTCAAAGTTTTAGTAGTATTTGATCACTTTTATTAAGCTTTTCCATTTATGATTAGCAAATATAGATTTTAATATCATCTAAAAGGCTGAGTGAAATTAATGCAGAATTATTATTTAAATTATTAATTAAAACTTAAATGTTTTTTAATTAAAATTTAAAAAAAAAATGAAAATTGAAAACTGTTCTTGCAGGATAGGGACATTTTTTTTAAAAAGCTGTTAGTGTTTTAAACCGTTAAATTTTAAAAGCTTTTCTAATTAAATACTGTCTTTAGTTTTTATTGCCTTTTTTTTATTTTATGATTCAGAATATTCGCGTTTCAGCATTCGTGACTTCACAAAATCGCGGATTTTTCTTGTTATTCGCGGTAACCCCGAATATTCGCGTGTTTTTCTGAAGAACATATGTACAAAAATAAAATATATTCGCCGAGAACTTCCTCGATTCGCGTATTTTTTCGATAGAACATATTTAAAATAGTCTTGTATTTTTTCCTGATAAGTGACTTACATGTAACAGCCCATTTTTATGGTAAAAATTGGCAGAATTGTAAAAAAAGCAAACGTAAAAATATGCGTTGTGCTTGGGCTTTTTTGTTCTTTGTTAGGCAGGGGCTGCGGTCTTAAGTGGCTTGGGGCATCATCACAGTTCTGTTTTTAAAAAATGTTTTAAACTTTATATTTTATGTCTTGTTACACATATACAGTATTTTTAATGGTTGTATCGATCTCTACGTGTAAAATTAAAAACGGTTATTGTACGTATGAAAGAAAATTTGCACTTAAAGTGTATATAGTCACCAATACTATTTTTCAAAAATGGTAATGTTTAAAGTGTTTAGGATGAAAGTTTAAGGCATATGGAGTTTTCTGTTTTTTAACAATCAAAATAATAGGTACTTCAAAGCACTTGGGGTTGGGGATCACAATTGAATTATTCGTGGATTATTCTTTCTAACTATTCGCGGCCGGTTCTGGTCCCTACCTAATCCGTCGAATACGGGTGACTCACTGCATTCTCGGTAAATAGGATTTCTGTTTGACAAAAACGATTTTTGTTGATGAAATTCTTTGGAGTCCTGCTTTTTTTTTCAAAGTTTCAAATTCAAACTAATGAAGAGGCTGCGATTTTAATTTCTCGAAGTTTCATAAAATTTCGTAAAATTAAAGTAAACAACTGGTATATATGTTAAAAAAATATAATTTTACCAGGATTTTTTCTTAAATTTAATTAATTCATTTGTGCGTAAGTCCTGAAAATTTCATTAAAATTAATGGCTGGATATATGGTCTGGTTAAAGGGGAATAACTTTATGAGTTAAACAATTATTGGCACAGTAGTTTTTTTTTTTCTACTTTAGAAGGGATAGGAATAGGCAGACGTAATATATCAATTAGTCTTATACATCAGAGTATTTGAAGTAGGTTGAGGAGAGTCTGTGTGGGCGTTGAGGAATTACCTCTCTCACTCTCTTTCTCTCTCTCTCTCTGTTGTCTCTTTGGATTATGTTTGAGACCATCACCATACTCTTTGAGGTAGAGAAGTGAGTATTTCAGGTGTAGTGGTAGATGTGTCCATCGACAACTTCTTCGTGTGGCATGGTGTGGTGTGTAGTTAGGCACGGGTATTCCATGATAGAGGATTGCTTCAGCTTTAGTTTCTTCCGTTGGCTTTCTGATCGGGCTATCGTTGTTTCCATAGTTGGGATATGATAGCACTCACCGAGCTTAACTTTATAGTATAAAGTTAAGCTCGGTAAGTGCTACTATAAGGTCAATCTCATATAAAGTTTATGCGAGACTGACCTTAGTTGTTTCCCAGTAAAGTTTTCTGTTTTCAGCTATGGATACCACAATATACCAAAGACATGCTTCTGTTTTGTCTCTATCTGTATATAAGTATACCAGTTTCCCAACACCTCTTAAATTACTGTTTTTGTTTTCCCCCCAAGTCCACCCTCATCTGAGTTCATAGCACCTGTTAGGGTTCCAGCTATGGGCAAATAGTTAACCCATAAACACTATGAAAGTACAAAAATGGATTTTTATAGTGGAAATACCAGCAATACATTTTGACACTCAACAAAAAAAAAAAAACTTTCTTACAAAAATATGTCAATGAAACCTGCTGATCTACAAACTGATTTCTTATGAAGAATACACATTTTCTTCATACGAACCAACCCTAAAAAAAATTGTCGACATTAAATAACCCATTGAGGTGTTGATATGCTGTAAAACAAAATAAAACAAACTAAACTAGGTCCACAACAGTTTTGGTGTCCCTTCATGTGTGATTTGGACAGGGCATTGTCAATATCGTTTGAGTTTCGGTGGTCACATTTTTGGGAGATATCTCTGTCTATGATGGGCAGCTGTTCATGGGTGTATCGGTCACTCTGTGTGTACATTTCGTAGGCTGATAAGCCTGAGCTTCGAATGCGTGCGTGGAGATGTTCTAAAAAGCAATGGTCAGGCCGACTACTGTGATAGGGCCAATTACAGGTTCCTGACACAGCAGTTCTTCTCCACAGTTTGCAGCAGGATCTTTTTTTTTTTTATTTAGGATGAGATGGGGATAGGAATTTCCGTGTTTATGCATAGATCTTTGAAGGTTTGGTTGTTTTGCATAGCCACGAATCCTGATATGGGGAAATCACGTAAGGTGTTGTGGCTTTCATCGTCTATAATAATATCATATAAAAAAGTGAAATAAATACAGAATTTTAAGAATTAAGAGCATGATGACTTCCATCTTGTCTCTGGAGAACAATATCCCTTTTTTCACATTCTTAGCCAACCATTAGGATAGCTACCTCATTGATACATGGTGTATTAAACCTCCTCTGGTGCTCACCAGAAGGCATTTGTCAGCTCTAATCACAATTCTGATATCTTCAGGTGCGGCTCTTTCCACAGCTGATTTGAACTCCCTAACATAAACATTGTGTTCATGGATAAACTCTTGAAGAGTCAATATAATGTCAAACTTCAGTTTATCAAACATATTTCTTCTGCTCTGCACCTGTGCTTCATAGTCTTCTATGAAGTAGATTTGAAGAAATTAGTGTGCTCATTAGATAATGGTAGAAGGGAACCAATCCTCTGGTGAACCTGACCCTCAACTCATCCTGGAAGTGTTACATCTTTTGCTCCAAATGAGCTCATAGCAAAGCAATTATTGTAGGTCCTAATGTGCTGAAGAAAATCTCTTGATTCTCTCAGAATCAATCTCCCATTCAGGAGAGAGAAGAGTGGCTTAGGAGGTACTGGAAGTTCTGCTAGTTGAATCTTTCCTTTCTTACAACACATTATCAGATTTGTCCTTGAATGTTATAGCATTGCCGTAATGGCCCTGGATATCTATTGATCCAAGGGACACCTTCTGGTGATTTGCATAATCAGTATTGCAATTGTATTGGAATGTAGCTTTGTGGAAGTTAACAAAAGGTAGATATTGTACACCGGAATATCTTGTTGAATCTAAGTCAAGCCTGTTGCTGTTTTGTAATAGAGTTTCAGCATATCGTGATGCTGTCTTTGATGGATCATGAAGGGATTTTCTTTTTGAAGCTTGCTGAACACTTTCATCACTGAGGATTAACAATCGTTTTCACCATTGGAGAAAACAAACAGAAAAAGTAATTAACAGCAGTACACTTCTTTTGCATTGTATATATTATTTTGTTTAAATAATAAACATTTTTATGCATCATGTAATTGTAAACATGGAAAATGAATAAAATAAAATTTTTACAGTTGGTTCATTTCCTGTGGAAAATATACAAAATTTATATATAAATTAAAATTAAATTTGTTTATAATTCTCGTTTAAAAAGGTTGAAAAATTTCAATATGTCCAAAATTGCGAGTATCTTGTTAAAAAAAGTAGACATTAATTTGATATCATAAAATATTGGAGTAAGTATTTAAAACCTTTTAATATTTTATTTTAGTTACATTTGCTACCAAAAAACCTACAGATGTTTGTCAAAAAGAAAAAAATTAAATAGATAAATGAATGTTCTCTTTCTACGACAGAGATTTGCGAAAACTTTGGCAGAATTAGAATAATTTTAAACAAAAGTTGTCATTTGAGAGAGATTTTTGGCAGAAGATAATGACTGATGTTGCATTTAGATATTTGAAGATCACAGTTGACAGGAAAGCAAGAAGCTGGAAGAGATGAACCTATGGTTCCATTTAGAAACATCAACAGTAAAATGAAATCTCATACTGTGTTTAAATTTGGAAGTAATCAGCAGGGTATATTGAGAAGTCCCAGAATGTATAAAAATGCTGACAAATCCCTATTTGTTCACTTTTCTATTTTCCCTTTCAGCAGCCTCTACCTTTAAGTTTTTCCCTGTAAGCAGTGTCTACCTTCAACCCCAGAAAAGATGGGATACTCAACTCTTGCTAGAGAAGACTCATGGCCCTGTCCTGGCAGCTTGATTTCAGATTTCTTGTTCCCTGTGGGAACAGATGGAGAAATCTCCCTTCAAGATACCTACCAAAAGAAAATACTACTCACAACCTTTGCTACAGAAGGCCCATGCCAGTCCAAGCAGTTTCACACTCCGATCTCCTGCTCTATCCGTGGAGAAATCTCTCTCTACAAAACATCTCCTCAAGAACTTTGTTAACAGGGAAATCACATTTTTTTTTACTGCAAAATACCACTATTTTAAACCATCTCTTTCAACAACAAATAAAAGCTGTTAAACAGTTATTGGATCCTTGGGTTTTGTTTGTTACATTCTCACTGCCAAGCACACTCACAAGCAATCTGGAAAATTCCTAGAATATATTGTTTTGGCCTCAACTTATGAAATATGTATACAAGATTATAAAACATAAGTAAATACATATATAAGTTTTAATATAAGCATATAAGTAAACAAGCTTTAAAGTAAGCATATAAACATATGTCACACCTGTTGGTCTTGTTATGCCTCAGCTGCTGATACTGATGCAACATCTCTTATAGTTATAGAAGCCCACATGAGAGTGACAATACCAATTGCAGCGAATGCAAGTCAAGACCCTGATGTTGCCTTCCTGTTTTCTTTCTGTCAAACATGCTTCCCCCATCTCTCAGTGTCCATCACCCTCATGTTTTTTTGTATACTTCCTTGAAACAAAGAGTAAGTCACCCTCTGGCTAGCAACCACTTCCACATACAGAAAGACATTCAGAACCCTGTCTTCTGGCATATGAACTCCTATGGGTTATTCAATGCTGAAATTTAAATATTTTGAGCACAACTGTATGCCTTCAACTACATCTAAAATGTATTGTCGGTGATTTTTACAATAAATAACGAGTGTTGGTAATTTTGACTTATATAAAAATATATTTTTGTACTGTCATAGAGTTTTCTTTGGAGTTTCACTATATGCCATAGCTGGGATCCAAACAGGTTTTATCACTCCAGGTCTGGGTGGAACTGA
Organism: Acanthosepion lycidas; assembly: GCA_963932145.1. Classification (NCBI taxonomy): domain Eukaryota; kingdom Metazoa; phylum Mollusca; class Cephalopoda; order Sepiida; family Sepiidae; genus Acanthosepion; species Acanthosepion lycidas. The sequence continues at coordinate 106,582,073 of OZ010575.1, read as the reverse complement.
AAACAACAGCAATTAAGAAGTGGTTTCATACTTCTGAAAACCTCCAATCTCCCAATCAGAGACCTTGCTGCTGATTGTAGTTCATTGGCATACCCAGAAGTGTATGCTCCAAGTCTTACTGCCATAGGGTTGCACTTTGACAAGTCATGCCCTGTAAACTGCCATTTTGGTGTTTGTGGTAAGTTTTCTGTTCACCCAGACTCATGAGGTCAGCCCAGTAAATGTGTTGGCAGCTTGTACAAGTTGTCTAATGAGCTCAGTGTCTAGGGAGAGGGTGTCCAAAAAGACAGAGCTGAGGTGTATGAATTCTTGAACCACCTCTAGGTCATAGTTGTTGGTTTCGATAGCAGTAGGCAGCTCAAAACCTTGGACCATCTTGTTAGTTTTCTTCAGAATGAACTCTTGGCAGGCTTTTGAAAAATTGTCCATTAGTTTCTGCAGTTAGTCTTTTAGCATGTACTGCCAGCATTGCATCATCTGCAAACTGCATATCTCTAATGAGCAACTCATGGTCTTTGGATTCCTTTTATTCTTGTTTGCAGATAGATGTCAACAGTTTCAGTTGAAACCCTGAATAGTCATTTTGGCATGATTGTGAAGATGCCAAATAAGGTAAGTGAAAACACACACAACCCTGCTTCACACCAGTGCAGATATTGAAATGTTCTGAATAAGAGTCACCAAATTTTATGACAACCTTCATATCTGCATGCAACGAATGAGCAATCTTGAGGTGTCTTGGAGGACAAACAATTCCGTTAATTAATTTAAACATGCCATCCATGCTCGCATGATCAAATGCTTTTGTGAGGTCGATAAAGCAAATGTACAGTGGTTGTCTCTGTTCTTGGCATTTCTTCTGTAGTTGACGAAGGAAGACAATCGTGGAATGCTCTGATCTAAAACCACACTGTGATATAAGTATATAACCTTTAAAATAAGCATATAAGTAAATAAATAAACAATCTACACCCATAGATTAAATAAAGGTTAACCAGAGGTCACAACACCTGAAATGTTGTTGTCGTAATATAACAATAAAAGTGAAGACAATAGTAAATGATAACTCCCCATCACAGAAAATTACACAGCAACTATATTTAAAGTCAGATATTATATCCATTTGTACAATAAATGAATATGAAAAACAAATAACATTTCAAAATTATAAGCTTTTATTAAATTGCAATATTTTTTTCATAAATCAGATGTGTCTCTTAAATTTCTTATAAAAAGCAAATCAAATTAGTTAAATTTTTAAAATCAGTAGTTACACTTAATCACAGTTCAATTAAAAATAATATATTTCAGAATTATATCAGTTATTTTTAGCTGATGTAATTTTTTTAAATTAAATATAAAAATTCAATACAAACTCAGTTCAATGAAGAAACTATATTTTGTGAGAATTATGGCAACAATGTTTTTTTTAATAAATTTGATGTGTTGACTTTGGTTTCTCATAAAATGCAAATCAAATTAGGCAAGCTTTCCTTTAAAAAAAATTTAAGTAATCTCCCTTGAATCCACTTAGACATATGGGAATAATTAATCAATGATGCTCCCAAACAGATTTTATTTAAAAAAACTCAATACTCAACCTGATTTCACAAATTAAAAAGATGAAATTTTCCATCATCCTTTAAAAGGTGTTCAGCAGCCATGAAAATGAGAAGCAGAGCTGAATGCTGTCCCGCATGAAGTTTTATGGCTCTAAGTTTGGGACAATAAATGCGGCAAATTAAAGTGTTGGTTTCTGAATTTGATGACATATTGTGAGTTCAATCCCTGGTCTGGATAGTGCAAACTTGGATTCAGTGGAAACAAAGTAAGCAATACCTGAGCAGTACTAAATAATCACATTCACAGCAGGACTTCTTCTTTTGGTGATCTCAGCACTACTAAATAAGGACAAAATGAGATATTCCCAGATATGGACAGCAGAACAAGAACAATTTATCACTGTAGATTAAATAAACAATTCAGTCCAAAATTTTACCTGGATTGATAGACACCTGAAGAAGGCTAGAGAAAGAACTAAAAGATGAGATAATAATGCTAAATGGTTTTTAATGTATAGTACCCGGGAATCACAGGTGGTGATTTGTGTGTGTCTCTTAAGTTTTTTTCCAGAAAAATGTTGCGTAAAAACTGCAGGGCTAGAGATTTCATTTTTTTTTGGGGGGGGGGAAGTTTTTTTACTATTGTCACAAAAAGCAATTTTAATTATGCCAAATCACTTAAATTGACAGAAAATCTTTGTTTTTTTTTTTTAAATTAAATTAATAATTTAATTATAAAAACAATAATTTACACTTAATCACAATTCAATTACAAAAATGTATATTTTTTGAGAATTATGACAAATTTTATATTGGAAAAACAAAAGTTGTTTTTTTTTTTTTAATTAATAAATTTAAAACAAAAACACTGTTCAATTAAGAAACTTTATCTTTGGAGAATGATGACAGAAAAGTTTTATTTTTTTATGACTTGACCAAACAAAACTTTTTTAAAAAACCACATAGAAAAATTCAATTAAAAAATTATATTTTTTGAAAATTTTTGATAGACTTTAAATTAATAAATTCAATAATAAACAGTATTTACACTTAATTACATTTCAATTAAAAAATTATATTTTTTTGAAAATTATTACAGAACACTGTGTTTTTCAGTTGATGCAAATTTAAAAGAGAATACATATTTACACTTAAATCTCAGTTCAATTAAAAATACATATTTCAGAATTATAAGCTTATAAACTGATGGAAAAAATTGAGATGTCTCACCAAACATCACTTCGATGAAAATGGAGATCCAAAGAAATCATGAAATTATACCTTTTCTCGAGTGTGTATATGCATATGACTGATCAAATTTGGCTTCCATGTAAATGCAGATCCACAAACTTCACAAGAATATGGTTTCTCTCCTGTGTGTGTACGCATATGATTGATCAATTCTGACTTCCGTGAAAATGGAGTTCCACAAACTTCACAAGAATATGGTTTTTTTCCACTGTGTGTACGCATATGTTTGACCAAATTTGATTTCCATGAAAATGCAGATCCGCAAACTTCACAAGAAAAAGGTTTCTCTCCAGTGTGGGTACGCATGTGATTGACCATGTTTGACTTGCGTAAAAATGCAGATCCACAAATTTCACAAGAATATGGTCTCTCTCCAGTGTGTGTACGCATATGAGTGACCATATTTGACTTGAGTGAAAAAGCAGATTCACAAACTTGACAAGAATATGGTTTCTCTCCAGTGTGTATACGCATATGATTGACTAAATCTGTTTTCCGTGAAAATGCAGATCCACAAAGGTCACACGGATGAGTTTTCTCTCCAGTGTGTGTACACATATGTCTGACTAAATGCGACTTCTGGGAAAATGAAGATCCACAAACTTCACAAGAAAATGGTTTCTCACCAGTGTGTGTACGCATATGTGTCACTAAATGCAACTTCAGTGAAAATGCAGATCCACAAATTTCACAAGAAAATGGTTTCTCTCCAGTATGTGTCCGCATATGTGTCATTAAATGAGACTTCTGTGAAAATGCTGATCCACAAACTTCACAAGAAAATGGTTTCTCTCCTGTGTGTGTATGCATATGTTTCACAAAATAAGATTTCTGTGAAAATGTAGATCCACAAACTTCACAGGAATATTGTTTCTCTTCAGTATGTGTATGCATATGTGTCACTAAATGCAACTTTAGTGAAAATGCAGATTCACAAACTTCACAAGAATATGGTTTCTCTCCAGTAAATGTGTCACAAAATTATACTTAATGAAAATGCAGATCCACAAACTTCAAAAAATATGGTTTCTATCCAGTGTTTACACATATGACTAATCAACTCTGAGTTCCATGAAAATGCAGATCCACAAACTTAACAAGAATAAGTTTGCTCACCAGTGTGTGTATGCATATGATTGACCATATTTGACTCATGAGAAAATGCAGATCCACAAATTTCACAAGAATATGGTTTCTTTCTAATATGTTTTTCACAATAGTTTAGTTTACAATAGTTAGTTTTTCATGGAAGTCAGAATTGATCATATTCTTGTAAAGTTTGTGACACATAAATATGGCCTATCATTCCTGTTTATTCATAACACTGTTTTTGAATTAGATAAAACAAACATTTCAAAGAGCATTAATTCTTGCCAGGTCAAATTCATAGTTAGGGTTTTGAAAATGTAGATCCATGACTTTCTCAGGAGCCATATAGTATATATTTGTCTTTGTTTTCATGGAAAGTGAAATGTCTTCATTGAAATTCTCAATAATAACCTCTGCAGTTTTTGTAAAGCCAAAACGTCTGTGAACAAAAAAAGGCATAAATTGTATGTTAATAAAAGCAATGAATAATATATGAAAGCAGTCTATATTATGAGAGATACAGGTAATTATTATTTCAAGAATGCAGCAGTAAAACAAAATTCCTTCACCATCACATCTTATGAAATGTGTATGATAAAAATCAGAACATTGTCAATTCAGAAATATTAGAAATATAGATCTTGAAAAATATCTTTTGATTTTTAAGTTTTTTTTTAGACTTCATCTTGGACTAACATCACTAGCAACATGATCATACCCATAGTGTGAGATTATCTGCTGCAGGCATGTCTGCTGAATAAATACAAACTATCATTTTCATCAGTGTCAAGGAGAAGATACCACATTCTATTTATTAATAGTTAACAATTGGAAAAAAAACGCAGCAATAATGAAACAATTTCTATAATATACTTGATTTAATTATATATTATGGGAAAAAATGTTTCAAGAATAGTAATGTGTGGAAATTAAGAAGAACATGAAAAAAATCATTAAACACTAATAGTAATAAATGAATAAGAGAAAATTAATCTAAAGTGAAAAATAATGCAAATGAAGATTGATTGGTTATTTTACTGGCATCTCAACCACCATGGGTCATTAATGCCATACAGTTGGTTGGTAGTGAAATGGAGAAAGTACATTACTAAATTTATGGATTAACTGGATTTTGTAAAAGTTTACTTTTTACTTAAAACTTAATGGACATAAATGACATTTACTTATGCATGGTAAAGTATGGGTTTAGGTCAAAATGAAACAAAATGTGTATTATAATCATAACCCTTATTTAAAAATGACAAAAAATATGGAACACCAGCAGTGACATAATCAAGACACTGGTATTTAATTTATTAAAAACATTATATATAACTTTATATAGTTAATACTAATACAAATTTCTTGAAATTAAATCACATGTGGTGGTGTAACAGATATAGAAAAAGAATTGATTTTTGCAACAATTTCCACATCAATATATTTTTATTGCAAAAAGACACTAAAATTCACTATACTAAATTTGTCTCTTCACCACTAAGTGAGACAAGAAAAGATTAATTCGAAAATAGCAACAAACATGATACTTTTTGATTCTTCATTTGTTACTTTATTTTATATTTTTTCTGTACAACCTGAAAAAGAATTATGTTTTATTAAATTATGCAAGCATCAACTGTCAGAAAAATTAATTTTTTGACTCTTATTTCATTATTTTTGGTAAGATTTGGGACCAATTTTCAGTTCACACATGATACGGCATAACTTTTTTACTCAATTAACATCAAATGATTTATTTTATATAACTGTAAAAACGTTTGAAGAACACTTCTCCTGATTAAAGAGTACACACATTATATCAAAAAGGTGGCGTAAAACAGAATCTCATAAAGATTATTTCCATTAACTTTTCTAATAAAATGACATATTCAGGATACAATTTATTAAATACACAATAGGTACTAAAAATTCTGTTTGAATCAAAGAATTCCCTGATTTTTGGTAAACATTTAAATATAAGGAGAAGGGTTTGTTTTTTTTTTTTCAAATCTTTACTATTCTTAACTTAAGCTTGATATACTCTTTCATCATTAACTATTAACCCATCAGAAGTTGACCTTGAGAGTCAAAAGCCATATTGCTTACATGAAAGACTCAGAGATGACATGCTTAAAAAATTCAGATTTAATAAGAGCCTCTAGCACTTCCTCAAAAAGAAGTAAAAGGCCAATAGTCCAATAAAAAGATCAAATGGTTCACCTGAGTTCTGAAAGACTGGAACCATAGAAGTGGATTTCCAGAAAGCAAGACATTCATTATCTGTCTATATGTAATAAATATGGCAACAAAGATGAGGACAATAGTCTGAATAATCTAAATAAAGACATTTATTGTAGACTTTAGAGAGAAGAAATGCATGGCTATTGGACTGGGTAATGGAATAGAAAAACAAAATCAGCAAGCTCAGTCCTAGACAAGGAATCTTTTAATTTTTCTCAAGTAATGTTTCTGAATTGTAGTAAGCTTTTCAATTTATGATTAGTAAATATAGTTCTTTACTTAATAATAATACCACCGAAACATCTCAAAGTAATGTAGAATTTTAAATGTTTTAAAACATTATGATTTATTGTAATTTAAATCTTAAAAAATGAAAACAATTTCTTTAACTGAAAAAAAATTCTCTTAAGACAATAGTGTCCATAATATAGTTTATTCATACAAGCAATTAAAAACTTTTCTAATATCTCAGTTTTATTCTATTTTTTCTTTGTAAAACAAGACCCCTACTTACCGGAAATGTGCACTACATCAAAAAAAAAAAAAAAAATGTAATAAGACTAATTAGAAAATCTTTTAATTGCTTTTATGAAAAAAATATATTCAGAACACTACTTTTTTAGGAAAAAAAATTTCAGAGAATAATAAATTTTTACAAGAATTATTTTCATTTTTAAAAATTTTATAAAGTTTTTACATCTTTTAAAATTCTGTTTCAGTACTGAAATGGTTACAAGATACAGTTATTAAATAAAAAAACTATATTTACAAATCCTAAATTGAAAAACTGATTACAATTTAAGGATCCCCAGTATTTTAAAAAGCATTTTGAATTTTCTTTTTATGTGTATAAGCATAATGATCTTTGCAGATACTGATGTTCACACATGACATTATCAGAAAATAAGACATATAAAGAAAATTACATTGCAATAAACGATGAAAAAAATCTTCTTCAAGTCAATTTTAATTAATTTTGAAGTATAGCAAAGTATTATGCTAATTGGAAATATAAAATTTAATCTATTAGCTTGAAATTACAACAAAAATAGGAGCTTCTAGAATTTTATTTTGAAAACTTCATGTTAAACATTAGCTGTCATGAATCTATGGGGAAAAACTTTAACTTACCTTTTCTTCAGGTGAATCTAAACTTTTTCATCTTCTGTAAGATGTCAGTGCAAGATGTCACTTGTCAATCAAGACCGCTGTTAAGACCGACTTTCTCTCATTATTTACTTTCTACACATTTTTTTAGTGCAGAAAGTAAATAATATTTGTTTCAAAATATATTAAAAAAACTTTATAATTTCTAATTTTTTTAAATTGATTTTTTAAAAGAATTTTAAATGGAGACTTTCACTTTTGTAAACAAAAGTTTTAAAAAAATGGCTGATGATCAATTTTCTGTCAATTTTGCTGATCAAAAAATACAACATTTTTAACGAAAATTTTGGACATGTTAGATATTATTAAAAAATGCAAAAAAAATTAAAAAAATACTTTGTTATTATCAAGAGGAAAGATCAAACATTTATACAATAAAAAATTATTTTCATCAAGTTTAATGCTATTATTATCCTGCTATGCTAATTTTCCAACGATCTCATGCCATAAAATCCTGTATAGAATAAAATAGTTTTAATTTAATAACAGTATCACTTGGCCTTGCTAGGCCAAGTGATACTGTTATTAAATTAAAACTATTTATTTACTGATCATAGGTACCTCCACGAGATTGCTAAAAAAAGAGCATAGCATGAAGAAAAAGACGCCAAACTTGATGAAATTACTTTTGCGAAACACATATGTAGAAGTTAATTTTATTTTTCAATTTCAACTGAGAAGAGTATCTAAAAGTATCAATATCATCTTATGAAATTTATATGATCTTATTTTTATATTAATCTCAGTTATGAAATTTTTCCATAAATGAAATATCAAAACTAATAATAGAATGAATGGAAATACAAATAACACAGTAAAATTTAATAAATGTACATAAAATTATAGTATTTTATGTACACTTCTGATAAAATTTCATAAGAAAGGTACCTTTTTCTTAGGAAATTTAATTTTACTCTTAACAGTCTTATTTTTTAATTTCTTTATATTTTCCATAAACGTAAAGATGAAAGCTAAGTACAAAAAAAAAAAAAATGAAAAATTAGAGCGCTGAAAGTTTTCCTTAAAAGTAACGAGGTAAATAATTTGTTCACTTAAATCTAAATAATTTCACTTCCTTCCATCCGTAGAAAGAATTATCCTCCCGTAAGTTATCTAAACGTCATGAGAATGTTTTTCGTCACCTGTCAAATGACGCGAAAGGTTATGACCTGCTTTGTTTTATTTTCAAATTACATTTTTTCGGCACAGACGCTAAGTTAAGCTTGGTTCAAAATATTTTAAATAAACATTATAGTTTCTGATTTTATTAAAATAAGTTTTGAAAAAATGATAATTGATTTTTAAAAGAATATCAAAGTCAGATTTTCATCTTTTTTACAAAATGGAAAAAAAATGATTGAAAATGATGATTATCTGTCCATTTTTTTGACAAAGAAAAACAATATTTTTAACGAAAATTTCAGACGCGCTAGGAACGATTAAAAAATGTAAAAAAAAATACCACCAAAATACTTTGATCTTTCCTCTTTAATAATAATATGAACATTAGACGATAAAATTTTGTTTTCGTCAAGTTCGGCGTCTTTTCCATCATGCTTTGCTCTTTTTGATTACATTGCGTAGAGGTACCTATTTCGATCCTCTGTGAATAGTTTCTGAAAGTTTCATTAACATTGGACAATTATTTTTATTTTTGCAAGATTTTCGAAATTAATGTGTGTCACACACACACACACAAAAACGTGCTAAAAATTATTAAAAAAAATTGTATGTTATTTTACTAGTTCCGGAGAAACAAGGTTTTTTAATCAAAATTTAGAATGTTCTAAAAAGAAGGAAAAGCTTTAAAAATAAAATAAACTTTGATCTTTCCTCTTAATAATAATATAAACATTTAGACGATAAAATTTTGTTTTTCGTCAAATTTGGCGTCTTTTTCATCATGCTATCCTCTTTTTTTCTTTAGCGATCTCATGGAAGTACCTAACTAATCATAAATAGAAATGCTCACTACAATTCAAAAGTCCACACTTTTTTACAATATTGGATTTTTAAGAGATTTTTAAATTTCTTGTTTTCACTTTTCGTCTAAAATGGCGATTCAATGAAAAATGAGAAAACGTGTCGGTGTTAAGATGCCTAGAAATGAATATTTATTCATATAAGCCTTAAGGAAATTAATTTTTCTTTTTATTTTAATTCTCATTCGCTTCAGGCTATATATTATCTTTCAGATAAAACCAAAATGTAACCGAATTTCATACAAAGAAGACATTTAAATTATTTAAAATGCTTTTTTGTGGGGCTTTTAAGAAAACAGTGACGGTTCGTCTCTTACCTTTGCAAGGCGAATCTCTCTAAAAACCTTTTCATACAAAAACAAAAAGGAGTATGTTGTTGTTGTTGGACATGATATTTCTTTCTCACGCTCAACAATTTTGTAATCAATAAAACTTCCTATTTTTAAAGAAATTGCAATTTAAAAACGATTAATTTCTTGAAAACATAAGGGATGTAGTTTCTGAACAAAGAAATTACATGAAACGGTGTAAAAGAAGAATTTGTCCCCGGCTTAAAAATCGTTCTGGTAAAAAACAATCTCAGAACACTGTCTATCGCGCTTTCAATCTGTTTTTTTTTTCTGATTTTTCATAAAATTTTATTGTTAACGAAAAGTGAAAACAAAAATATTAAAAACCTCTTAAAAATCCAATATTTATCTTAGCGATTTGTTTCAAAGAAAATTAGTAAATAATTCACATAATTTGTTAAAAAAAAGTAATTATTAATTTTTTATCAAAATTAAAATATATCAAAAATGACATTTATTTATGCACGGTAACACGTAAGATTTCATCAAGGTCACACATAAATAGCATTAACAATAGTCTCTCGCTCTGTCTCTCCTATATATATAAAAGAAAATGAACACTTACAATGATTATTGCTCTGACACAGAGCTCTCCCTGGATATATCCTTTTGGAAATATCCATACTGATTACTAATATTATAATATAATATAAGGAATGGAAACAACAAAGACATAAATATGTGTATTACTTAAAAAGTAGTGCATGGTATTGATTAGCAATGAAATTTTTACCGAATAAAGATTAGGGTGTAATGCTTAAATATTATACATTATACAAAGTTACAAAAATTTACATAATAGTTTTTTTTTTTTTTAAATAAAAGATTAAATGGAACAAAGGAAATAAGCTGCTGGACAAAAGTTAAGGAACGATCTTGTTAATACTTGACTGTGAACAAAATATCAACAAAATTTAATATTTAGTAAACATCACCTTATTTTCAATGACTTCTCTGCATCGTCGACCACATGATCTAATTAATTTCTTGCAAAAATCAGCAGTAATTCCCTCACATTCGTCTTTCAATAACTCCCATAGGTGATCCTGGTTTTTCGGGTTTCTTTTCTGACCTCTTTCTCCAATTATCTTCCAAACATTTTCCATTGGATTCAGGTCGGGGCTCTGGGCTGGCCACTTCATTAGGGCGATTCCTTCTTCAAATAAAGCTATAACCTTCTGAGCCTTGTGGCAAGGTGCATTGTCCTGCATGAAAATAGGAGATTCATAAAGATTATGGTGTAATCTTGCTGCTGAAGAAGCCTTTTGTAAATCTCAGCATTGATATTGCCATGTACGCGAATGATAGGGCCAACTCCTGCAGATGAAATCATTCCCCACACCATCACACTGCCGCCACCAAACTTAACGGTTTTCTTGACACATTGACCTGTTCTATGGCGTACGTAAGTTTTGCCCTCAGAACAAAATATAATAAACTTGGACTCATCACTGAAATGAACTGTATCCCATTGTGCGTCAGTCCAAACATTTTCTCTCGCGTACTCCAGTCGTGCCCTTCGGTTTCGCTTTGAAATGAGAGGCTTCAAAGCTGTAATACGGGCATGCAATCCTGAATTTTTAACCTGTGAGCAACTGTTTTCCTTGAGATCTTATCATGTCTCTTCATTAAATTTACGGGCAATTGATGTAGCAGTTTCAAAACGTTTTGTTTGTAGATATTCTAACAATTCTTTGATCTTCTCTTTGCGATGTTTTTGGAGGTCTGCCGGTTTTTGGTTTTGCATCTAACGTTTTATCGGTTTTATACCTGCTAATTACACGATGAACGACACTTTTAGACCTATGAACAATATCAGAAATTCTGAAATTGACTTTTTTCTTGATAGTTAGCAATAATGAGTTTTTTTCTTCAAAAGAGAGCATTTTTTGTGTAGAATTTGCCATATTGTTTAAAAATAGGCCTAATGATAAATGAACTTTTACTTATTGTTGAAAAGCTCCATCGAGTTTTTTAACAATGTAAATTAAAAGTTTATGCAAATTATTAAGATCGTTCCTTAACTTTTGTCCAGCAGCTTATTTCCTTTGTTCCATTTAATCTTTATTTAAATAAAAAAACTATTATGCAAATTTTTGTAAATTTGTATAATATTTATGCATTACACCCTAATCTTTATTCGGTAAAAATTTCATTGCTAATCATGCATTACTTTTTAAGTAATACACATATTTATGTCTTTGTTGTTTCCATTCCTTATATTATGGCCACTTCTGTATGTATGTATATAACTGCCCCAGCCAAAATAACAGAATAGACTACAGCAATCAATCCAAAAATTGGACGAAAAAATAGATTTAATTACCTTCCCAAACCAAAATTATTAAATAAATGATGTGAACTAAATTCAAATTTATTTTACTACGTTACTAAAACATTGAAAACTGAAAAGAATAAATATATAAAATAAAAATAAATAAAAAACAAATAAATGAACCCAAATAAATAAATAAACTACTCCCGCCAAAATAACTGTCAGAATGGACTACCCACAATGCACCACTGTCCTGTATATATAAAGTCGAGAAAAAAAATCCAACATGTGGCCTGACGATTGCGTCTAGCATGAAACAGTCTGTTGTCTCTGAGTGTTCACTTTTTATATATATATATATATATATATATATATATATATATATATATATATATTGGATCTTTTTTTTTTTTAGAAGATTAACATTTTGGCTTAAAACTTTGTTCTTCTTGGAGATTAAAAAAAAAACACTTTGATTTAGAAATTCTTACAAAAATCAAATAATTGTCGGATTTTAATGAAACTTTCAGGATGTATTCACAAATGAATGAAATTATTTCAGAAATGCTTTTATTTTATAAAATCTTGGTAAATATATAACTTTTAGACCTGTTACACCCACATAATTAATTTTAAGAAATTTCAAGCAATTAAATTTTTTGCCAATTAATGATTATATTTGTTAAAAGAAATTGGAGAATTTAAATCATCCAATTTTATTTTTGTAAAACAGAAACATCACTTACCAAAAAACTGCTTCGAATTGTGAAATAAAAAAATGCAACAAAATTAAGATATTATTTAATCAAAAGAGCTTTTAATTGCATTTATGAATAAGATATATTATGGACACTATTGTTTGAGGAAAAATCTTTTTAATGCATAATGTATTTTTAAAAGAAATGTTTTCATTTAGAAAAAAATTAATTAGAACTTTTTAAGTTTCAACTCTTTTAAATATCTGTATTAATTTGTCTCTTTTAGGTGATATTGTTGTTAAACAAAAGCTATATTTACCAATCATAACTCGAAAACCTTAGTACAATTTCATCAAACATCAATATTTTAAAAATAATAATAATAATAATAATTTTTTGTAGATATAGATGTTCATACATGACATAAGAATGGACTACCCACAATGCACCACTGACCTGTATATATAAAGTCAAAAAAAAAAAATCCAACGTGGCCTGATGATTGCATCTAGCATAAAACAGTCTGTTGTCTCTGAGTGTTCACTTATATACATAATATTTTGGGATCTTTTTTTTTTTTTTTTTTTTTAGATTTTTTTTTTAGAAAATTTTTAACCAAAATGGTTAAAAATTTTGTTGTTCTTGGAGATAAAAAAAATCACTTTGATTTAGAAATTCTTACAAAAATCAAATAATTGTCAGATTTTAATGAGACAGGCCTAAGAAGGGGTTCTTACCAAATGTATATTTTCGCATGATGCACTAAAAAGAATTTTCGACTGATTCAGAAAACGAATGAGCACTAAGATAGTATTTCTGTCCACTGTCTATTCACATGAGGCATCAAACTGATTGAAGACTATAGTAAATTTAAAGTGAAAAAGAATTCTAGAAAACATTAGATTACAGAGAATATTTTCCTAAATTTTAAGATTACTAAGTACTTAATAATTATATAAAAAAGACATTCACATTATATTCCAGAAATATTTTTACAGATATATACACCATAGAAAAGCATTGGATAAACTTCAATCTGTTATACAAGCTGTCAACACCTTAAATGAACAGTGTTAAAAAAATTTCTGTGATATTTTAAACTTAATGTGTGTTTCAAATCAGATGAATTAAACATTAAATCAGTTAATATTCCTCCAATAAAGTTTCAGAAAAGTTTATTTTTACAACATTTTTTTTATCATTTTATTGTGATGAAAGATTGGGAAAACTGGTGCTAAAATAAAAAAATTTCAGCAATTTCAAAATTAAAACTCTTCCCAGTCAATTTAAATTAGTTTTGAAATAGAGCAAAGTATTTTGCTTGTTGGAAATATTAAATTTAATCTATTAGCTTGAAATTAGAACTAAAATAAAAGTTCCAAGAAAGATTTTTCATTTTTTTAAAATACATTTTAAACCATAGGTATCTTGAATCTGTGGTGGGAAGAATGAATGAAAGATAGAAGTGGAGAGAAAGAATCAGATAGGGCTGAACAGATACTACAATTTGATCTTACTCAAAAGACCTAAAATAATAACTGCCTCCTTTTCCAGATGCACAATGTCAGACAATGGAATCTGTGTTAAGTAATCAACAAAACTCCAGTGATTATAAATAAAATGAAGTTGTCTGCTGAATTATTTTTAAATTATTATTATTAAGAGAAGTTCTTGTAAGATGGGGATTTGATTAGATATAAAGAAAAGGAGGATAGAAGTGTTTAACATATCCTGCCAACCTCTCATAAATAATGGACTATTCCGTTTCAATTGCATAAAAAAACAAAAGACATACTGCTCTAGAGGTAAGGGTGCTGCGATGACAATCATTGCCACAAAGCTAATGACTCAAACTTTAATAGAGGGAATCTTTCCTCGGTCATTTAGTAAGTGGTTTTTAACACCACCTGTGCTATTTTGTCTTGCTGAATATTCAGCTTGAAATTACTTTGTTTGCAATCAATTAGTAGAGTAGAAATATTGAGGCAGGACTGATGCTCTTTGCTTAAAACATGGCGAGTGATTGTGGGGTGCCAAAAGTTGGTGCATTTGTTTGATTTATGCAGAGATGTGACTGTTTTATTATATTTAGTACAAATATCACGGTACATGAACTTTTTATCTGAAAAGCATAGCCATTTGTATTTTGTGAGACACAACTCTAGAAAAGTGTGCTTTCTTTTGGAAGAAGATGAAGAGGATTGCAACTCTTCCACAGATGACTTCTCAGGCTCAGTCAAAGAGGAGACAGATGTAGATACAGGTTGTGTTGAGTTACTCTGAAAGTCAATTTGTTCTAATATCTGTAAAGCAAAAAAGATTCAGGGAAAAGAAGGTTGGGAAGACACTCTTTGGTGAGAAACAATTCGAGTGAAATTGACAAGATGTGGTAAAGATCAAAGAGGAAGAAAGAATAGGATAGATGGAGAATACATTTTTATTGACCAGGAGATAGTCAAACACCAAAAATTAACTTATTTTGAAAAGTAGCTTTTTTTTAGACAAAATGTATGTTTTTACTGACACTCTATCTTGACTAAAAATGAAGATCCACAAACGTCAAAAGAATAAGATTTCTGTCCGGCATGTGTAAGTTTTTAGATGCATCCATGCCTTTCTGCAAGAGTTTGGTTTTACTGTATATTAGTTTAAAACTGCTGTTGGCATACTTCAATTTATTAAAGTGCTTCAAATAAAAAAGAATGAACCAAGAAAGTGTCTCGTAAGACAACAGTGATGTATATTTTTGCATGATGCACTAAAAAGAATTTTCGACTGATTCAGAAAATGAATGAGCACTAAGATAGTATTTCTGTCCACTGTGTATTCACATGAGGTATCAAAACTGATTTGTCTGAAAATACATAAACATCACAAGAATATTTTTTCTCTCCAGTGTGTGTACATAGGCACCAAAACTGATTTGAGATGTGCCTGTTTTGTTATATTTAGTACAAATGTCACTATATTTGAACTTTTCATCTGAAATGCATAGTGATTTGTATTATATGAGCCACTATTTGAGAAAAGTTTGCTTTCTTTTGAAAATGAAGAAGAGGATTGCAGCACTTCCACAGTTGACACCTCAGGTTCATTCAAAGAGGAGACAGATGTAGGTACAGGTTCTGTTGAGTTACTCTGAAAGTCAGTTTGTTCTAATGTCTGTAAAACAAAAAGATTTAACTTAGGGAAAGGATGGTTGGGGAAAATCTCTCTTTCCCTCTTTGGTTAGGAGATAGTCAAACATCAAAATTTCATTTATTTTGAAAAGTAAGTTTCTTTCGACAAAATGTACATTTTTAATGAGACTCTACCTTGACTGAAAATGCAGATCCACAAATGTCACAAGGATACAGTTTCTCTCCAGTGTGTGTATGCATATGACTGATCAATTCTGACTTCAGTAAAAATGCAGATCCACAAACTTCACAAGAATATGGTTTCTCTCCAGTGTGTACGTTTTTAGATGCATCCATTTGTTTCTTCAAGAGTTTGGTTTTACTGTTTATTAATTTAAAACAACTATTGGCATACTTCAATAAGTTCAGTTACTTCAAATAAAAAAGAACAAACCAAGACAGTGTCTCATAAGGCAACACTGATGTATATTTTCACATGATGCATTAAAAAAGAATTTTCCCCTGATTCAGAAACTAAGTGTGCATTAAGATATGTTTCCTGTCCACTGTGTATTCACAAAGAGTCACAAAAACTGATTTGTCTGAAAATAGTCAAACATCACAAGCATATATTTTCACTCCAGCATATATACAAAACATCACTTCCATAAAAGTGGAGAACTCCCAAATATTATAGTTTTTCTCCAGTGTGAGTAAAATTATGACTGAGCAAATCTGGCTTCCATGAAAATGCACATACACAAATTTCACAAGAGTATGATTTCTCTCTCCAGATTGCGTACGAATATGCCATATCAATTCTGACATCTGTGAAAATGCAGATCCACAAAGTACACAAAAAAGGGTTTCTATTGAGCATGTGTATGCATATGTCTCACTAAACCCCGCTTCTGTGAAAATGCAGATCCACAAACTTCACAAGAATATGGTTTCTCTCCAGTGTGTGTACGCATATGAATGAACATATTTGACTTACGTGAAAATGCAGATCCACAAATTTCACAAGTAAATGGTTTCTCTCCAGTGTGTGTACGCATATGATTAACCATGAGTGATTTGTATGAAAATGCAGATCCACAAACATCACAAGAATATGGTTTTTCAGCAGTGTGTATACGCATATGATTGACCAAATATGGCTTCCATGAAAATGCAGATCCACAAACTTCACAAGAGTATGGTTTCAATCCTGTGTGTGTATGCATATGATTGACCATAATGGACTTGCGTGAAAATGCAGATCCACAAATTTCACAAGTATATGGTTTCTCTCCAGTGTGAGTACGCATATGATTCACCAAACATATCTTCCATGAAAATGCAGACCCACAAACTTCACAAGAATAAGGTTTCTCCCCAGTGTGTGTACGCATATGCCTGATCATATCTTGCTTCTGTGAAAATGCTGATCCACAAACCTCACAAGAATAAGGTTTCTCTCCAGTGTGTGTACGCATATGATTGACCAGATCTTGCTTCTGTGAAAATGCCGATCCACAAACTTCACAAGAATATGATTTCTCTCCAGTGTGTGTACGCATATGTGCCACTAAATGAGACTTCTGTGAAAACGCAGTTCCACAAACTTCACAAGAATATGGTTTCTCTCCAGTGTGTATATACATATGTGCCACTAAATGAGGTTTCTGTGAAAATGCAGATCCACAAACTTCACATGAATATGGTTTCTCTCCAGTGTGTCTACGCATATGTTTGACCATATCTGCCTTGCGTGAAAATGCAGATCCACAAACTTCACAAGAATATGGTTTCTTTGTAATATGTGTCTCCATCTGTCCTATTATGTCTGACTTCACAAAAGTTAACAGATGTTATGGCGTGTCTTTCCTTATTCATACATAACAATAAATGTGTTTTTGTAGATAGATAAACCACACATTTTAAAGTATGTTAATTCTTGGAAGGTGGAATCCATTATCATGCTTTTGGTAATGTAGATCCCCAAACCATGTAGCATATATTTATGTTTTCATGGAAAGTGAAATGACTTTTCCTTCAATGAAATTCTCAATAACCACTGCAGTTTTTGTACAATCAAAACATCTGTGAAGATAAAAGGCATAATATATTAATAGGGGCAGTGAATAATAAAACAAAAGCAGTCAATATTATGAGAGATATATGTAATTATTATTTCAATAATGCAGCAACAGTGCTTCACCATCACGTTATGTCATACGAAATGTATAACGATTAAAAACAGAACATTATCAATTCAGAAACAATTCAAAGGTGAATCTTGAAAAAATATTTGTTGATTTAAGATCTTTCAGATCTCATCTTGGACTAACGTCATTAGCAACATGATCAGTTCCATAGCTGGCACCACCTCATGAGATTACCTGTAGGAATAAAAGAAACTATCATTTTCATCAGTGCTAAGGAGAAGAGAAAATCTTTTGTTAATATCACTTCTGATTTATTAAAGTAATAGTGAACAATTAGAAAAAATACACAAGAATAATGAAATAATTTCCATAATTAATAGAGTATTTTCCACTTGATTTAATTATGTATGATGTGAAAAAATGTTTTTATTTAAAAATAGGAAAGTGTGGAAATTCAGAACTATGAATCATTAAGGCCGAAACGATTGGTAGGGAAATGAACAAAAAAAATACATTACTTCTGTAGATATAGTAGATATCATGTGTCTATATTTCTGAAATGAGGTATTGTGCCTATTTACACTATTTATACCTTTCATATTGTTGTCCTCATTTTTATTGCCATATTCACAACGCTTCAGCACAGGCTTTCTTCAGTTAATATACATTGGAATTTCAAACCAAAGCCTTTATTTAATCCACCATGGTATATTGTTCTAATTCCAAGTGCCATGTCTTTAACTTACTTTTTGAATATCTCATGGTATCGGTTAATTCCCTTTAGTAACTGAACTTCCCAAGTTTTTTGTTCACTCTGCTAAGATGGAAAGTGAGATTCTGGAGGAAGGCAAGCCACCCAAATCAAATATCATGAAACTGGACAGGCTGGCAATCAGAACCCTACAGAGGAATGAAAACATCATCATATTACCTTCTAACAAAGGCAATGCGACTGTAGTGATAGACAAATTGGACTATAAAAGAAAGCTGGAAGACCTCATTAGAAATGGTAGCTACAGTAAAGAAAGATCCAACAATGAAAACAGAACAAAAACTGTTGCAGATCCTAATCAAGAACCACTCTGAACATAAGACATACAGGCAGTTGTTGCAGCATTACACCAGGCTAACTCAAAAATACAATCTCCCCAAAATTCACAAAATGGTATTCCACTCAGGCCAAGGTCCACTTCATGGAAATAATCAAAGATACTCCCATCCTATCCAAACAGATGAATAGCTTGGACATGGTGAGTTTGTTCACCATGGTACCCACCGAGGAAGGTACTCAGAGACAGACTGACATTAGACTCAACCCTAGGAGAATGGACCAGTATACCAATCAATAACTTGAAGTTGCTGATTCTCTGTAAACAAACAACAGACTTTGGAATGGGATCAGACATATATTAACAGGATGAAGTCTTAGCAATGGGCTTGTCATTTTCAACAGCAATGGCAAACATATACATGGAATACTGTGAAGAAATGGCATTAGAATCCATATCACTAAAGCCAACCCTAGGGCTGATATATGTAGATGACATCATGCTCTGGCTGCATCAGGAAGAGGTCCAGCTGCTACTGGAACATGTGAACTCAATAAGAACTCAATAAGATCATGATTACAGTTCACAATGGAGAAATAAAACAACAAACTTGCATTTCTGGATGTACTAAAATCATGAACAGAACATGAGTTCAAGACATCCATATACCACAAGCCAACATTCACCAGACAATACCTCAACCTCAACTCCAAACACCCATACAGTGTAAAGAAAGGGATCATCTCCTGCTTACAACATTGAGCAAAAATTATAAGTGACGACCCAGAGAGATATGAACAAAAAGTGGTCAGTATAAGCCATACCCTACAACCTAACAACTACTCTGGGTATATGGCAGCAGCTCTGATAAGCTGGGGCAGAATTGTACAAGAGGATAACAATACCCAGAAAACAGCTTTGGTGTGCCTACACTGTGTGAAGGCATTATCAGAGAAAATACAAAAGATCTGTGGTTCATATAGCATCAGGACAACCTTAAAAATTGGTTTGACACTTTGCAAACACCTCTTCCAAGTAAGACCCTCCCCCATAGAGGAGAACATGACTAAGGACCATGTGTACACCATCCTTTGCAGCGGTGCTAAGAAATATAAAGGAGAAACAGGCTGACCTCTTAACATAAGACTATGAAAATATCATAAAGCTGTAACACAAGGGAAAATAGAAAAATTAGGCACAGGTAAACACATATGGAGGGAAAATGACTGGTGAGATATTAAGTCCCAAAAATTTATACACAGATGACCTCAAGGACACATAGTTCAGTGCATGAAGTCATTGATTAGATCCAGTGACTAGATCCAAAGAGTTGTGCTTTCAATACCTGACCAAAGCAGTGGTGATCAAAAACTTGAAAGAGACATAGCCCGTGGAATTTCAGTGGATGGAATAAAGGGTTCAGTTTGAAATTCCAGTCACCTGATGAAGACTGGAGCATTCAATAGCCAAAACCTCATGAATATGACAAAGAAAAGTCAACAGTTCAGACAATACAGTACAATGTCAAAACATTGTATTTGTATCACAATCTATTTTTCTGATTTTATATAAACTTTTATAATTAACACATAAAGAAATCAACAAAATCAAAAACCTCTTTAAAATTCAATATTTATCCAAGAGATTTGTTTCAAAGAAAACTAATGAATTTAATAATTAATTAACAATAGTATAGTGAAAATAATGTATATTCACACACAGTAACATGACATTCATCAAGCTCACTGGTAAATGACAATAATAATCTTTTATTGTCCTTCCCAAAGAACACCATTTTTTTGTCATCTCAATGCACTTATGAAATGGTAAAAAATATGGGGAATCAAACAGGCTATAATCTAGAAATTGACTAAAAATAAGTTATTCTGACACAATTTAACCAAAAGTTAAAGAATTTTTGGAAAATTTGAATCAATTTTATTTTCATATGACATTGAAAATGTATAGATTGGAAATTAATCAAAAACTGGTTAAATTATATTTTGGAGTTTAATTCTTTTCTTTTATTTTCTGATTATTTTCTTACCAGCTTCATGCAATAAAATATTTAACTGCAGCCAAAGAAAACTTTTTTAAACAATTCTAATTTTTAAAATTGATGAAACTGAAGTGCTGCAAAAAAAGGGAATTAATAAAGAAATTCTGTATAAAAAAAATTATTTTTTGTAAGAAAGAAAAAGTTTATATTCAAAAAAAGATTAAAAAAATTCTCAAGTATATCTTTATTTAATAAAAAAAGACTTCTGTTATGAAAAGTAAAAGAATTAATTTCAAAATTGCACTGAAAAAGTATAAGTAATGTTTTTTAAATACATTCTTATGATGGGCTTTGCTTGACTCCTGTTCTTGGTTAGTAAAATACAACATATAATCATCACAAGAAAGTGGAACATTTATAATAAATAATTCAAAGTAATTTCTTGCACAAATTCAATGGAGTAAGTTCTTGTAATGTGGTTGTTCATAGAGATTTAGAAGTTATAAATCTATCAGTAAAGACTATATTTAAGATTTATCTGTGATTTTTATTTCTCCAGCTTCCTAATTCCATGTACTCTCCTTGCAAGAGGCTAGTTAACAAAGAGGAAGTCTCTACATTTCCCACCAGTAGGACAGTTTACTTTTTTCTATCGAATCATGGTAATTAGATATTTTTATTTCACATGATCGCAAGATCAATACAACATATTCGCTATTCCATGTAGAGTTTCTACTTCTCAAATCTGAAAGAAAATAATGTATTTTATCTAGGTACTTCCAAAAATTCACTAAAGAAAGCATCTTTATGTTGTGAAAAATACACTGACTTGAAAATCCTTGAAAAATCAGATAATTATTGGATTTTAATGAAGTTGTCAGAATTTATTCGGAAATGGATGAAATTATTTTTGGAAAGATTCTTTTTTTCAGAAATTCTTGCTAGCAAAAAATGAACTGGGGTAATATTGTTCTGACTGACACACATTCTCAGCCACAGCTATGGGCTATGTTCCATGCAAGAAAGCAACACCCTGGATAATTGATAATGACATTTGTAAGAGCAGGATATGCACTTGCTAAACACTGACTTTGCCGACATGGACAAAGAAATCGAGGACAGATTTATAGGTGGACTCTGAAACAAAAGACTAGCAGAACATCTGTAACTTACCCCCAGACTTGAAAGTCCTAGAAACGGTGCAAGGTTGCAAGTAATTCGGGAAACAAACTTAGGAAAGAGAAGGAAGGGACATGGATGAAATACAAAAAAAAAAATGGTTAAAGGTTCCAAAACCAAAACCAGATGAAAGATATAGCCAGAAATAGTGCAGTAGATGTAACCGACAATATGACTCGGGCCAGTGTTCAGTGAAAGGGAAAACATGCAGAAAATGTAAATGAAAAAAATAATTTCACAGAATGTCATAGAATTAAGATAAACAGCATTCATGAAGTAAAATGTGACAAGAGGAAGAGGATTTTCAATGGAAAGACGAATACCACTTTCAATTTTATCAATGGTAAAAGCTTAACTTGAAAGGTTAGTAGCCGATGGTAATCCAACCGAAAGACAGGTGTGTGCCAAGAGTCCCAGTAACAAAAATGGCTACGTGTGTTTATGTGTTGACTTGAAGTGATTAAGTTTTGCAGTTAAACATGAACGCTACAGGCCATTCAAACTAGACAATATAGGTTTCAAATTAACATGTCAATGAAAAAAGTCATTTACTGTCACCCACAAAGAATGCCTTTTTTATTGTCATTTCAAAACATGCATAAAATTGTAAAAAAAAATATGAAGGACCAATGGGCTCCACATTTCCTAAAAGTGACAGTGAATGCACAATCCAATATGCTTCTTTGAATTTGCATGTTTTTCAGTTTGTTCCTTCATTTTATTTTTTTATGTTTCTAAAACAGTCTTTTGTCCACATGATATCACCTTCAAACAGGAAACAAAACAATGCACTTTACACTTTACATTTTACATTCACAGAGCCAACTTTTCTGTCGGTACCATTCAGAATTAAAGATATGAATATACTTCTTGTTGTTGCTTATTCTTGGTTGAGATATTTGAATATCATGTGTTGAGCAGCCTCTTTTCTTAACTCTTTCTCATGGAGAGACAACTGTGGAAACTTAAGCTGTTCAAGTTTACTTATTGCCACAGAACTTACTGCATGGAGATTCAAGGATGTCCTGGTTAAATTATTAAAATTTTCCATACAATAAAACAACCAAAAAAAAAAAACCAATTAAAAAGAGCTCACCTCCAGAAGAGATTAAAGAAACTAAAAAGCAGCACAATCTCTGCTATCATGGCAGAATTTCCACAGTCAGCACCACATTGTCTGGAAGATATTCACAAAATAATAATTGGTGATATGGTTGGCCATATCTTCAAACATTAGGACAACTGATGATGTCAACAAAGAATTTGTAGTTTATATCATGGTGTTTTCCAATTCACATTATCAGATTTACTACCTTCATGATGATAATCTAGATGAAAACTGTGAATTGGGCAAATACCAAGTCGGCGCTGATTATATTATGTGGGACATAGCTCTGAAAAATTCCAGCCAAAATGAGGATGCCACAAAATAACAACCTGTTCTTGGTATGACAATAAACTAGTAGATTTTAGTTCTTCCTGATATTGTATTTTTTGTAATGAGAGAATCCAAGTAGTGATTCTTCCAACTCTATATGTTACATAGACCAATCACTGTCATTTCTGGATAAAAGAACTAGAGTGGCTTTTGGGTGTGTCAAGCTTCAGGCCCTGAAGTGACTTAGTTTGAGTTTAAATAACAAAAATATTGTTTGAAGCTCAGTATTCCCTGGATCCAGCATTAAGGATTTCATCATAATTGATAGATATTCCAACCTATCAAAACTGCTGCGGATAACTTCACTTGTCCACAAATTCATTAATTTATAAAAACAGGTGAAGGCAAATTGTAGGAGTTTTGCCTGGGCTTACCTTTTAAAAGTGATACAGAAGGAATCATTTGAAGATGAAATAAAATTTCTATCAAATCCTTTTAAGGATCAACTTCCAGATTTAGTGGGAAATTTGAATTTATTTGTTGACAAGGAAGGAATAATTCACTCCAAGGGTAAGATTGCCAAATCTCTTGTTCTTACTGAGCAAATTATCAACCCTATAATCTTGGATGCAAACCACCCCTTGACTGTGCTTATTATAAGGGACTGCCATGAAAGATGCAAAGCACTCTGAATAAGGTCAGATTATCTGGATTTGGGGTTCCCAAATCTAAACAATCAGTGAAGGAGGTTGGGCAGTGCTACATTGTGTAGAAAATTAAATATATTAGCATTCAAATATCCTAGGATGGCAAACTTACAATGTCAGGTTATTAGTTATATTGTAGGATGATTGTAGTCCTTCCTCATCTTGTTCTTTTTGTAATGGGAGAATCCAAGTAGTGATTCTTCCAACTCTTTATATGTTTCGCAGTCCAATCACTGTCATTTTTTAGAATGGGACTAGTGGTTGGGTCTATATTATGTTTGTAAATATTCTTTTTCAGCTTCTTGCTTGCTCACTGCTTTCAATGTCTATTCATTCTATAATGATATTCCCTCTACAGTAAAATTTTCTTAAAATTTAAACTATTACTTTATTATACTAAGACTTACAAGGCACAAGCCACAGCCTATGAGTTGCAAAACCCTGAGGACCAAGTTATTAGGTTGGTGCAAAAATAATGTCGTTTTCTCATTATTTTTTGCACCAACCTAATAAAAGTTGCCATGTTTCCTTGTCTATAGCACTGGTGACCTGTCTTGTAAGACTAGTTTAGTTTTTTGTTTCGTGTTTTGAGTGATAATTCCAATATTGTCACACTTTAATCTTTCCTCTTAATAACAAATACTTTGAGGACAAAACTTAGTTTTTATTAAGTTTGAGGCCTTTTTTCACATGGCGAATCGATGAAAAACGAGAAAACGTGTAGTTCTCAAATACCTAAAAATAAATATTTATTTATATACGAAAATTAATTTTTCTTTTAAATTCGAATTAGATTTTTATCTTTCAAATAAAAGCGAAACGTAACTGAAATTCTTTCAAAGGCTTTTAAAATTATTTAAAATGATTTTAAGAAAACTTTACCTTTTCAGGGCGAATTTAAAACCCCCCTTTTTTTTTAGAGAAAAACAAAAAGGATTAACTTACTGCTGTTGTTGAACTTTATATTTCTTTCTCAAGCTTGGCAATGTTTTGGAATCAATAAAACTTCCTACTTTTAGAGAAATTGCAATTAAAAAAGATTATTATTTGAAAATAAAACAGGTGTAGTTTCTGAACACAAACGAAAAGAACAAAGGACTTACCGGAAACGGTGTAAAAGAAGAATTTGTTCTTTGCTGAAAGATAGTCTGGTGCATACAAGATACCAGAACATTCCATCGTAAACTCAGTCTGTTTTTGTTTTGTTTTTTTCTCCTGATTTTTCATAAAATATTATTATTGACGAAAAATGAAAAGAATAAAATTGAAACCTCTTAAAAGTCCAGTAATTATCCAAGTGATCTGTCTCAAAGAAAATAAGCAAATTTAAAAAAGAACGTAAATTTGATCAAAAACTAAAAAGTAATCCTTACTAAAAAAAAAATAATATACTATAGTGAAAATGAAATTTATTTATGCACTCTTACCCATAATCTTTCATCAAAATCATGAATAAATATCATGAGCAATAGTGTCTGTGTCTGTGTGTGTGTGTGTATATATATATATATATATATATATATATATATATATATATATATATATATATATATATAGGTGGCCTGACGATTGCTTATAGCATGAAGCAGACTGTCGCCTCTAAGTGTTGACTTCTATGTTCACTTTTATATTTACACACGCTGTATCTCTGATACTGATCACTTTATCCTATAAATATAGCACACCTTAAGCCTATATTTCTTCATATATGTGTGGTGCTTAGCTGATTGGAATGCGCTCACTATTAGTGATAGAGCTAACATATTTAGTTTATATATCCATTCAACTAAATATTATATCTCTCTATATATATGTGTGTACGTGTGTGTGTATTTAGGCAACAAATTCTATTTTAAGCATGTCTGATTGAATAAATTACAAACATTGCTTATTTTTAGCTTAATCCGTTCATATTCACGGATATTTTTCCATGTATTGCAATCACATGATGCAAGAAATGTACTGTAACTGTGAAAATCACTTTTGTTTTTCAAATACATTCCATCTCAATTTCCACACACACACACACACACACACACACATATGTGTGTGTGTGTTCATCACTGCAATAGCCAGGTATTGAACTCACAACTTTGAGTTAAAAGGGAATAACTGAGACATCCAGAAGAGGCATGTCGTGTGGAACTAAAACAATGTAGACTGTTTGGACTGTTGTCCTCATCTTTGTTGTCATATTCACAACGTTCTGGCTGTTGCATGCCCTGGCTTTCTTCAGGTGATTGAAATTTCAAACTGAACCCTTTATTTTGGGGGATATTATCTCTCTCTAACTCAACACTGCAAATTTTTGTTCACCTGGAGCCAGGTATTAAATTCACAACACTTTCATCTACTGGGCTATGTGTCCTTGAGACATCAGTGTATGAATTTATTTATTAAACTAATGTGTCAATAACCATTTTTTTAACCAGAGTTCATATTACAATTTTTGTTGTTATTATTGTTTTTCTTTAGCATTCCATTGTTACTGGCTTCCATATTATATTCAATTCTTTGCTTGGCTGGCTTAGCAGATTTTTGTGCTGGAGCATATGTGCTGATTCCTAAAGTTTTTGAATTTTCCACTGGTCTTAATCTATTATTTCAACCTTATAGCACAGAAGGATGGTGCTCTCCCTTTTCTCTCCATATATGATCAGCTATGCCTGATTTTTCTGTTTCCCCTTGTGTTATGGCTTTGTGGTGTTCCTAGTCTTAAGCCTGATTTTCC